>OV651816.1:75254225-75820514 GCA_927349885.1 Psylliodes chrysocephalus | reverse complement strand
TTGTTCGCCAAATTGTCCCGTTTTCTTTCTCGATTTGACCATTTCCCTTAGGATTGTAAGGGGTAGAACGACTTGATGCAATTCCTCGTAAAGACAGAAATTCCTTAAACTTTTGAGACATAAATGAACTTCCTTGGTCAGTATGAATGTAGTCTGGATAACCAAAAATTGAAAATATATATGATAAATGTTTTATAACATTTTCTGAAGAACAATCAGAACAAGGAAATGCAAAAGGGAATCTAGAATACTCATCAATTGCAGTTAATAAATATTTGTTAGGTGTTGAGGAAGGTAAAGGGCCTATAAAGTCAAGGGAAATTCTTTCAAATGGAGAGGAAGCTTTAATAAGAAAATTTTTATGTTTATAAAAACGAGGTTTTATTTCTGCGTAAATTCTGCATTCAGACGTCATCTTTTTGATTTCTTCTATTGAGTACGGTAAGTTTTTAGATCTGACCCAATGCACCATTCGAGTTACTCCTGGGTGACAAAGACTCTCATGTAATTTATAAAGTTTTAGTGCTAATCCAGAACTGGCACATACTCTACTTAACGTATCACATATTGTATTTTCTGATCCTGGGCGGTAAACAATGTCAAATTTGTAGTTTGATAATTCCAAACGCCAACGTTGAATTTTCTCGCTTTTTATTTTCCCATTATGACGGCTGTTAAACAAAAAGGAAACAGACTTTTGATCGGTGATCAGACGAAATGGTCTGCCAGTAAGATAATGCCTCCATTTCTTGAGAGATTCAACAATTGCATATGCCTCTTTTTCTACACCAGCATGTCTTTTCTCACTATCTGACAACGTACGCGAGAAAAAAGCAACAGGTCTACCTGTTTGTGATAAAGTTGCAGCAATTGTATGATCTGATGCGTCTGTTTCAACTGTGAATGGCATTTTGTCATCTATAGCATTTACCATCGATTTCATAATTTCATTCTTTAAGTTTTCAAATGCCAATTTTTCTTCGAACTTCATTGGAAAACCGGAACATTGAACTAATGGCCGAACTTTTTCAGAAAATTTTAAAATCCATTTAAAATAATGTGAGAACATTCCTTAAGCTCAATTTAATGATGCGCTGTTTTCTGGTATGGGAAATTCTATAAGAGGTTTTAAACGGTCAGGATCTGGTTTAATAGTTTTGTTTTCTATGCTATATCCTAATAATTTAATTGATTTCTGCGAAAATTTTGACTTATCCTCATTTATTGTTAAGTTGTATTTTGTAGCAGCGTCTAAAAATGTTTTTAAATTTTTATCATGATCTTCCTGATCTTTACCACATATAGTTATATCATCTAAATAAGCAAAAGTGCCCTTCAACTTTTCTTATCTGATAATTGTATCTATTACCCTTTGAAAACTAGCAACTCCATTGGTAACACCAAATGGAATTCTTGTGCTCAGATTTTCACTAATCACTGAGAACACCTGAGGGGATACATAATTGGTTAACAGTTTCAGCTTTACAGAATCAGGGCAATCTTCTTTGTGAGCTTCGATGAAATTCTCGAATGTTTGAATCCAATATAACCATTCGGCTCCAGAGGTTTTGGAAGATGGATCAATTTCAAAATGCTCGGGTTTTAGGGACTTCTCCATAATCCAAATGACCTGTTATTTTTTTTTTGCTGAATAAATTGTAATAAGGGAATAGAGAACAACCAAAACTTGGCTTTATTCAGCAAATAACTGGACTTATAAAAATGACATATTAATCAGATTATAACATTAACGAATAAACAATCTCGTATGCGATGCAAGAGTATACACTGCACAACTCGTATACAGTGTGTACATGTAATGCTCATTACACAAACGTAAATAAATGCCTCAAACAAAGGTGCACGATCACAGCTACTATGATTTGGATAATACAACTACAGTTTTAGAAACGTCAGTCAAAAATTAATTCTGACAATTAAGTACGCATTTTAAAGTTTAAAATGAGTAATATAATTGAAAAAATAGACGACAGGGATGAAAAAGAATTCGTTGGGACTTCGTCAGAATTCAGTGAAATAGCAAATACAGCGTCATTAAACTTATTACCCACTAAATCAAGAAAACAGTATGAAATAACTTACAATCGTTTCAGAGAATGGTGCTTCGACAAAAAAGTTGTAAATTTTACAGAAAATGTTCGTCTTGCGTATTTTTACAAAAGATTGCATGATATTAAACCCTCATCACTTTGGTCTGAGTACTCAATAATGAAAGCTTGCCTTTCTTCAAAGGATAATATTAATATTAAAAATTATAAGACACTAATGGCATTCATAAAGCAGAATTCTGTAGGATTTCGGGCAAAAAAGTCAAAAGTATTTAACAGGGAACACATTTACAAATTTCTAAAAGAAGCTCCGGACTCCCAATATTTGATGAAAAAAGTCTGTAATTATGTAGCTTTTGTAAAATATTTTTGAACAATTTGTTGTAGGTCGCTGCAATATTTGGCATCACATGTCGTAGAGATGAGCTCCAAAAATTAAGTGTGGACGACATAGAAGAAGTAGGCTCAATATTAATAGTAAAAGTGCCACGATCAGAAACTGATAACGAACGAAGTTTTGTAATTAGAGGTAAGGTGGAAGAAGGATTAAATTTGTTTGATATATATCATAAATACACGAAATTACGTCCCGATCACATTCCGCATAAACTTTTTTTATCAATTACCGAAATGAAAAGTGCACTGTCCAAGCAATTGGTGTAAACACGTTTGCTAAAATCCATATGAAAATGCAAAATTTCTGCATTTGGAAAATCCTGAGCTATACACAGGGCACTGCTTCAGGAGATCCTCTGCCACACTTCTTGCAGATACTGGAGCAGATATACTAGAGCTCAAACGACACGGCGGATGGAAATGTTGACAGTGGCGGAGGGATACTTAGAGCAATCACTGGCCAACAAAATCAATATTTCAAAACAAATATTTTAGTCTGAAGAAACTGACACTATACAGATACCAAGTACTAGTACAAGTACATTATTTAGAGAAACAACAAATGAAGAATAATTCACTAAAAAATATTAATATTGAAAATTGTACAAATTGTACATTTACTTTTAATATTAGTGGCAAAAACAACGTTTAAGCTTAATTATTGTTCATAACACAGTTGTTCCTAAAGTTTTGGTTAAATTATTTTTCTTAACATAGTTGTAGTACTTTTTTAATGTTATTCGATGCTAATTATTAGTTATTAAATATTTTGCTATTAAATTACGCTTTTTAATGTTCTGCACTTAGTGTCGCCTAAATAAAACATTTTTTGGTTTTTGCATGAACGTAGAAAAAATTGTATGCAACTCGTGAAAAAGTGTATATTGGACTCGTCGCGTGCAATAAACACTTACTTTTTGCACAAATAACTATAAAGAGATTTGTTTTAGTTAACCAAATATAGTTATAACCTACAAAACAATTCTGTCACAATTTTGCGTTTATAAATCTTAATTTTTTTTTAAATAAAATTAGTATAATATAATATATTAGCATCCGCGGTGGCTTGAATACCAAGCTGCAAGCTAATTTGTTTTGCAATCATTAGTCAAAAGTTTTCTTTTAATAAAATGAAAAACTTAAGCAAAAAAATAGGTAAGGATCGACCTATGTTTGCAAGCTGATCAGTTACGAAAGACGCCAGAATATCCTGGATTCCAAGTTAAACTAATATGAACATTATTTTATTTTCATTAAAATAACTCTTTTTGATAAAAAAATGCAATGACGGTTTTTTAAAGATGTCTGGAAGTTTTTGAAGGGAACTCTTAGAGTTCGAAAAAAAAATACATAAGTGTATGTTTTCTCTCGGAGCATAACCAGAATAGGATGAGTTAAGGACAAGGCATAAAAAAGGTCAGAGAAAAACTGCAAAACCAGCTTCCCTTGATCGATGCGTCCACAAATTTATAATTGAATAATTTATTATAATGTTGGAATTTAAAATATTTTGGAATTTAGTGGGACTAAAAATATACAGGGTGTTTCCGAACTTGGCGTCCAAATTTGTAGGGGTGGTGGTTCGCATAATTTGAGAGCGATTGGCAGATTTAATTTTTCTAAAAAATTATAATAAACAAAATAGAGCCATTATAAAAAAAATCAAAGAGCAGGTCCTACCCTGAGCACGTAGCGCAATAGTCCTCAAAAACAGATGCGATTTGCAATTTTGTCGATTCTAAGCGCAGCGCGCGCGGGTCAAGGCGTCCCATCGTTGTGCAGGACCGTACCTGTTTATAATTTTTAATTAATTTTAAATTATTTTTATTTTAAATATTTTGGAAAAATGAAATCTGCGAATCGGTCTCAAATTATGCGAACTACCTCCCCTACAAATTTGGACGCCAAGTTCGGAAACACCCTGTATTTTGTATTACTCGTATTTAAGTTGTAAATAATAAAAAATTAAGTTCAAATTTATGACAACAAAGCAGATCACTAGAGAACAGACTAAAATAGTAAGACCACATTAGTTCTTTTAATTCAGAAATATTTAGTTACGGTTATGTCGAGATTTTGATTAAATAGGGAACTCACTCGCAGGACTGGGACTGAATTACTGCGAAGGTCTATAAATTATAACATTTCGTACACATAGAGAAAAGAAGCCAAACTAGACTTAACTAGACAATATGCCAAGATGAAAGGACAGTCAAAATAGATCTACATAGGTTGAAGTAGAAAATGCTTCATGGTCTAATGAAACTACTACTGTACTCTGTTTGTAACCTTAAAGAAACAATTTGAATATAAGTTGGCAATTCTGTAGACTTCTGATTGGTCAGATTGCAGTCAGTTTAACTTAATACTTTTAGGGCCAGTCTTTTCACCTCTGATTAAATTTGAAAGTAACTACTTGCTGATTAAACTATAGGGCTATTGTTTGTTAATCTGTCAAGTAAACCTACATGTAAATTTACTCAGAGGTGAAAATATCAACCCTTAAGCTGATAATTATTGATATTGTTGACAGTTCTGACATTTTATGTTTTAAGTTTTGTTATTGCTTTTATATCTCATCATAATTGCCCAATTTTTTATTTAATTTCGTTAATAACAGTTCTTTTTGAAACATATGTAGGCAAATATATTGAATGTTTACCATTATGGATCCTTCTATATCGAATACTATTACAGCAGTTCTTCGCAGAATTCACCGAAACAACAAAAACGAACGAGTTTAGGCTATTCAAGCCTCTTAAAATAGCAGTAAATAATAAATATGTAAAAATAGGCATTGGATAGTAAACCAAAAACCAAACTGATATAATAACTAAAATTTTTCAAGCCACCGGTAAATTTTACTCATTAGTTTCAAATTAAAAATAATATTAAATACTTAACATTTTTCTTACGTCAATAAGTTACCGAGTATTGAAATATTACCGCAATAATAAAACAATATCTTGTCCAAAAAGTATTAATGGAAGACCCAGGACTTCTAAAAACATTTGATAAGGGGTTCTAAATACTATTTCTCTTTTAAAAATGAGTTATCTAGATTGAATAAAATTTTGCAAGAATTGAATCATTTAGATTTGCCACATATGCCACGAAATAAGTTTTTTAAGTCAGTTTGTATTTAAATTAGGGTTGTAACGGAACTTCGCCTCCGCCTCCGTTACTGCGGAAGTTCCGCAAGAAATCGTACCTTCGCCTCCGCTTCCGCCTCCGTCAAATATTTGAGGAGTTATAACGGAGATGTATTTACTTCAATCGGTACAAAAACGCGTGAGCTAATTAGTGAATATAATAAAGAAAATCGACTCATTTGATGACCCTTTATTGTGGTGGAGAAATACTACTAAATATAAAGCTTTTTTCCCATCGTTCGCACGTATTTATCGGCGCCGCCCAGTTCAGTGCCAAGTGAACAATTATTTAGTTCAGCTGGCTTAATTTATGATCCTCTTAGAAATCGCCTGGAAGGTGACAAAGCCGCAAAACTGTTATTTGTAAAATAAAATTTGCCTCTCCTTAATTTTGATTACTAGTTATTTTGATTGCTAGTTTTGATGTTTATTAAAGAGTACTAACAATAAACCTATTTGAAATAAAGATTTTTTACTTTTGATAAACCATAAATTAATATTTTTCCATGTCCACGTTTACCTTCGCCTCCGCCTCCGTTAACCTCCGCATCCGCGGAGGCGAAACTCATCGCCTCCGCATCCGCCTCCGCTAAGAAGGCCTCCGTTACAACCCTAATTTAAATATTAAATAAAATTTCTTGTTCTCCAACGTCGTTTAACCAAAAAGGGTATAAGTGGTAAGGGGAGATTTGAACAGCTGTGTTTGATATAAAAATTACGCCCTTTAAATTATACAATAAAAATAAAAGCCCCTTTAAATTTTTCAATTCACAAAACCCCCCTAGTCAAATATTTTGAAAACACACCAATTATTAAAAAAAAATAATAATGAAAAACTAAAACAAAATTGAACTTTTAAAACTCTGTATTTCTGAAATCATCCACTTTTGGATTGAAGTAAGTTGGGTTAGACCGTTATATTAAGGACTCAGGAATATGTGGTATCATTTTTTCTGCACCTTTTAGAAACATCTTGTATACTATTATAAATTGGTCAACATTGCTTTTTTGGTATTCAAATTCAGACATAGTATTTTCCGAAGCTATTTGGGCCGAATTAGTTAGCTCAGCTATCTACATCCTAAATAGAACTGTCATCAGTACAGGACAAATCGCTATTTCAATTTTGGTTAGGTAAGAAGCCAAGAATAAAGCATTTACGAATAATAGGCTCTACCTGTTATGCACACGTCCCAAACAAAAGAAGGAAAAAAATGGATATGAAATCTATAAAGGGGTATCTCGTAGGTTACGACGGGGATGAAAGGTACAGAATTTCGGTAAAGGGAAATCACAAAGTAATTCTGTCTAGAAATGTACAATTTCAAGAGAAGGTAGGAGATTGTACAGAGCACATTAAACTAACGTTAAAAGATTATCAACCTTAAAGCAACAGCGAAGAAAGTGATGGCAAAGATAGTGAAGTAGAAGAAGAGGACATGGACGAGAATTCTGAAAAAAGAGATTTAGAAATTAAAACTATAGATAGTGAATAAGAAGAAGAACTAGAATGCAATCAATTATAACCTCAGAGGTCGATCAAAAATAAAAAACCAGTGAGATATGAGGATTATTTAATGATAGCAGAAGATTTAGTCAACACTGTCAGAACTCCAGAAACATACAAAGAAGCAATGGGTAGTCAACAAAGCAACAAGTGGCAAGAGGCTATTCAGAGCGAATTAACGTCATTGAATGAAAACCAATCATGGGAGTTGTCTTATCTACACGAAGGAGCCAAGGCTTTGCCATGTAACTGGGTTTTCAAAGTTAAAATGAACCCTGATTAGTCATTAAAGGCTACGAACAAAGAACAGGTGTTGACTTTAATCAAACATTTAGCCCCGTAGCTAAATTAAGCACTATAAGATCTATTATAAGTATTGCAGCCAGCGAAAATATGAATCTTATTTAATTTGATGTATTAACTGCATTTTTATATAAAGAACTGGATGAAGTAATCTACATGAAGCAGCCATAAGGTTTCACTAATGATACAAGCAAAGTTTATAAATTGAAGAGAAGTTTATATGGATTAAAACAAGCTCCAAGATGCTGGAATAGGTGCTTTGGTAGCTTCTTACAAAACTTAGGTTTCAGAGTAAGTGAATCTGATCCATACTTGTATAGAAGAGTGAAAAATAACAAAAAGCTTATATTAGCGCTTTATTTTGATCATGGCCTAGTCATATTAAGTAATATTCAAGAATTAGGCAATTTTTTGAAAGAATTGACAACAGAATTCAAAATTACAACAAAATCTGCAGGCTATTTTCCAGGAATAGAGATTGAAAAGAGAGAACGAAACATCAGAATTAATCAAAAGGCTTATGCAAGGAAGATTCTTGAGCGATTTAATTTTTTATTTTGCAGACCAGTCTCTACACATATGATCAAGACAACAGAAAATTCAAAATCAGGGAAAGTTGACGAAAAAAGTAAATATTCCTATAAGCAGGCTATGGGAGCCCTAATATATCTAATGCTTGGTACACGACCAGACATAGCCTACAGTATATGATTTTTATCAAGCTCTTTAGAAAAACCTACAAGTGAAGATGTTTTAAGGGTCAAAAGAGTTTTTAGGTACATTGCAGGGACTCTCGATTCAGGAATAGTCTACCAAACAAATTTAAATAAAGGAATTTTAAACTGTTACACTGACTCAGATTTTGCAAGATGTACTAGCACTAGACGATCTACTTCTGGAGTTGTTGTTTCATATGCAGGCGGAGCAATATCATGGATTAGCAGAAGACAGCCAGTCGTAGCAACTTCAACTACAGAAGCAACAAAGAAAGTCATCTTGTTGACTAATCTATTTTTGAACATTGCCAAATTAAGACAAGTCCATTCTGCAAGTTGATAATTCAGCAGCTGTCAAATTGGAACAGAATCCCGAATTCCACAACAGAACAAAACACATAACTATCAAGCACTTTTTTGTCAGAGAAAAAATCATGGAAGGAAAATTGGGAATTCAGCAAATAGTCACGCAGGACCAAGTCGCGGATATTATGACAACACCCTTACAGAAACTCCGATTAGAGGAAATAAGATAACTAATGGGACCACAATGAATATTTTTGTATAACTTTATTTAACAAGGGAAAGTATTGAAATAAACTTAAAGATATTAAAAAAGTTACTTCAATATCTTAAGTATATAGTTTTAGTGAGTAGTTCTTGTTTATGATGTTAACAAATGAGTATTGTCAGAATCGACATACATCAGTTCATTATATATTTTATTCAATAAATATCTACAAGACGAGTGGAGCTTCCTCATTAGAAGTAATTTTAACAAATTTATTACAATACTTGTACCATAATAAAGATCATGAAATTATTAATATGGATGTCACAATATTTGCACTAAATGAATGAAAATAGAAAAACAATATGTGAATAAAATATGTTTCTTATTCAAGGAACAACAGTCCGTGGTGCCTTCGATCCGATAAACGAAATAGCGGACATTTGCAAAAAGCACAACATATGGCTCCACATCGACGCCGCATGGGGAGGCGGCCTTATTTTCTCACAAAAACACAGGGCGAAGCTTAACGGGATTGAACGAGCTAATTCTTTGGTAAGTAGAGAACTAGTGTTGTTAATTTCAACTTGATTACGGCTGTATTAAAACTGGAAAGTAAATAAAAACCGTAGACCTGCTTTTATCAAGCGCTTTGCTTCCGTTTTGCGAAAATAGAAACGAGACATTGTCGGGATTAACTTCATTAGAGAGAGATTTGAGCGATATTAAAAAAGAAACTGTACGTACATTCACGATACTTTTCATTTTTGTATTATCTGCTAATTAGCGAGTAGAAGAACGTTTGCGAGATGAGTACACTCTGAAAAATTCGAGTTGTCTGAATATAAGTTTCAGTTTGTTTTAATTTCATGTAGGTAATATTATTAAATTTGTTTACATGAAACAGATTTGTTAGGCAGAAACATTTCATTTGTTTGAATGAAGACTTCAACATAAATTATTTACTCATAATGACTAAATGGTTTAATCCTATATTGTTTTGAAACAATTTGTTTCAATCAAAGAAATATTTAATTGAAAATACTATGGTGTTGCTTAAATAACATTTTAGCCAATAGTTTATATCTTATAATAGGTTTTCGCTGGATGGTCTTATTATCTAGAAACCGACTTTATCAGGTTAAGCGCCATGGCAGACACCGGTATCCGCTTCAAGTTTTTCAACATGGGCCATGGATGTCACCGGAGTCCGCCCGATAATCGAATTTTTATTGATGCGCCTCGGCCAAGCGGACGCACTTTTATAGAATTGTTTAATACTGTGAGACCGCCGTGGTCCTGCTTTACACATCCCGGTTCTGGCTTTCTTCTATCACGTTTCGTGTGTGTCCGCTACGGCCCAGGACTGAAAGTTCTCCGTTTCCCCCAGCTACTAACAACCCATCAAAAATACATTTGGAAAAAAAAATGTATTTGTCGAATACAAAAGTAACATAAAATCAAATATTAATTATTTCTTGTGGAAATCGTTGAAACAAGAAAGACAAAATCTTGGATTGCCTACACATTGCACACAGTAAGTTGTCACTTTTTTTACTTTGTTTTTGTCAAGAATACCATCCTGCTTTTTTTGTAGCAACCTTTGCAATACCGTCTATTTTCACAAGCTTTGCAGTCTAATTTCTGAAGTACATGAGCTCTCAAGCTCAAGCTTACAGTAGATGTAGGGTTCTGCAAATCTTCTGAATTATCGTCAAAAAGCAACAACTCTTCAACAACCGAATATCTGTTATGGTTATATTGCTCTCTTCTGCCTGTTTGTAAATAAAATGCGCATTGACCATTGATGTTCCTAAAAGTACCTCTATAGCTACCTTTTTATACCACCGAACACTTCTTCTCAACGCCGTGCTATAGCTGGACATCTGATCCGACACGTCTATTGCACTTTTACCATTGTTGTAATATACGATTGCTTTAGGTTTGTGTACTATACCACCACGGCGTTGAACTGCTACTGTTTCATCAGTGTGACTAGTGGTCAAAACTAACACATCACTTTTGTCACGCCATTTCACAATACATATTTCTCGTTCATTTTCTTGAGCGATAATTTCGCCCTTTTTAAGTTTTTTGGAAATTACTTCTGGTTGATTTCCCTTGCGATTACCTCGTTATGTTCCGAGTGAGTGGGTTTTGTGATCCAAGAGGGTATGTACTAGCTGCATGCTTGCGTACCAATTGTCTGTAACACAAATCCAAATTTGATGGAAATGGATATTTTATCAGGATTTTCATCTCCTTCTTTCCCAGAATATATCTGACAATTCCAAGTGTATCCATTTTCACAATAAAGTTTGAAAATCTTAATTCCATATTTATGCCCTTTTTG
Source organism: Psylliodes chrysocephalus (assembly GCA_927349885.1). NCBI lineage: Eukaryota > Metazoa > Arthropoda > Insecta > Coleoptera > Chrysomelidae > Psylliodes > Psylliodes chrysocephalus. Next base: position 75,809,507 of record OV651816.1, on the reverse strand, counting down.
GGGGTTATATAGTTATATAGTTTGAACAGCAACCTACCTTGAAAGGGCACTACTGCTTCATCTACACAAAATGTCTTTCCAGGTGTGTAGATATATTGCCAGTTTTTAACTAGTTTGTCAAGAAGCGGTTGCACTTTATATAATCTATCTCCTTCTGGGCATGCCTTGTTGTCAGAAAAATGAAACATTTTTAATAATAGTTCGAATCTATTTCTACTTATAATTTTATGAGCAACTTCGTTTTTGAAAAACCTTTTAGTGGACCAATAATCACGAATGGTACTCATTCGCACAATGCCCACATATTCCAGTAAACCTATAAAATGCAAAATTTCTTTTCGGTTGGTTGGCTCCCAAGAATGAATTCGGGCACCATTTGTAATATTTTCTGTATTCATCACACATTGGGTCGCATACAAGTTAGTTTGGTCCACTATTAGATCTATTGTAGAAGAATCAACAAAAGCTAGATAGAATTCTAGTGGTTTCCAACTCTTCAAAGATGCTAGATACTCCGGCTTTATTCCATCATCAAAAGTTTCCTCAAATTGTATATGATTTCCAACAGGTGGTCCCCAATTGGAGTAAGCTAAATTACGGAGTCCTAAGCCGATGTTATTCTCTTGATTATCAACTTATGTTTCCTGGATTTCATCTTGAACCTCATCGTCACTATTTTCTGATTCAGCCTTTTTTTGCCCTTTTTGTTTCGACAACTTAACACGTTTATGAGAAATTTCACCTGAGGAACCAGGGGCGTTATCGTCTTTTATAAAAGTAACATAGTCACTGATTTTTCCACTATCTGAAGATTTAGCAGTCTCAATTTTTTCAACATCTCTTTTGTAGATTTACTTGAGTCACTTCTTGTATCACTCTTTTTAGCTCCTGAACTACTACCCGATGGTATATACGCCGGGTCATCATAAGAATCGTCTAAAAATGGTTCTTCGTCAGAACTATTTGTAAAAAAATTGGTAATGTCAGATATTTTTATATTTACTAAGCAAAAGTATAATTACCTATCTTTATAATGTTTTTCCAAAGCTAATTTTACAATTTGTTTTGAACGCTTACTCATTTTTAGTCACCGTCTAATGCCACACACGTGCGACTGCGAACCTCAATAACAAATAATTATTTGTTGATCGCTGCTTTTGCAAGCTCTGACATGTTCAGTAAAAGTGAAAGGGCTATGTCGTGGGAGGGAGTGGTACACCTATCTAAAATTGCATCTGAGGAAATTATAAAAATTATACATTCCTTAAAAAATAAAAAAGCCCCAGGAATGGATAACATAAGAGCAGAACATATTAAACTCATTGCTGAAGATATTGCTGTTCCTCTAACTTTCTTAATAAATAAAATTTATAGTACGGGTGAATGTCCAATGGCATTTAAAACAGCAGTGGTAATGCCCATTTATAAAAATACGGATAGGCTAAGCGTGACTAACTATAGACCAATATCGCTAACCTCTACATTGACAAAAATTTTTGAAAAATCTCTAGCACATCGAATAAATAACTATTTAAATAATTATAATATAATGGCTCCCAATCAATTCGGTTTCACTAAAGGTAAAAATACAGAAGACGCAATTTCAGAACTTTTAAGTAAGATAAACTACAATATAGATAATAAAATCCCAACATTGTGCATATTTGTAGATCTAGCAAAAGCTTTTGATACCGTTAGTCACGACCAGCTTCTCGATGTGTTAGAAAAAATTGGCTTTAGAGGGCTACCATATTTACTTCTAAAAAACTACTTAAAAGATAGAAGACAGTGCGTTCGGATCCGAAATACTATGAGTGATTTTAAGATAGTTAAATATGGGGTTCCTCAGGGAACGGTGTTAGGTCCAATTTTGTTTAATCTTTATTTGAATGATATTTTTGAAATTGAAAGTAGGGGGGATATAATTAGTTTTGCTGATGACACAGCTATACTATATTCGTCGCATAGTTGGAATGATCTAAAAGTAATTGCGGAAGAAGACTTTTCAAGAATAATAAAATGGATGGATAGTAGGTTGCTTACAATAAATATCAGTAAAAAATTTTATGTTCCTTTTACTTCCTATTCCAGTTACTTACCTGAATACAATCTACTAACGGTTATACAAGAGAACTCTGTTTTCAAAATCGGACAGGCTCTAAAAATAAAATATCTTGGTATATATATAGATGCACACTTAAAATGGGATGTACAAATAAATTTTCTAATAAAGAAGCTAAGATTTGTGGCTTACAGTTTAAAGTGCATCAACAGGTTTTACGATGAAAAACATCTAAGAATCTTGTACCATTCTTTAGTAGAAAGTCATCTAACATATTCTGTTGTTGCTTGGGGAGCTGCACAAAACTCCCATATCAAAATCCTAGAAACTACACAAAGATATATTCTTAAAATATTATTTAATAAACCCAGATTATTTCCCACCGAACTTTTATATCAAGAAATAGGCGTAAATGATATACGACAATTGTTTTTTGTAAACATCCTTATAAGACAACATTTAAATAAAAGAGAATTAAGAAGTATTAATCATGATTATAATATAATACAAGATATAAAATAAATTCAAACTACTTACCTGCATCTCATAAAAACTTATTACAAAGAAGCTATGGCTATCTTGGTCCAAAATTTTATAATATAATCCCACCTGATTTAAAAACAATAAACTCAAAATCACTATTTAAAAATAAAATTAAAAAATGGATGAAAACAATTCCTAGAAATCAAATACATGCTTACTTTGAAACACTATAAACTATAAAAAAGAGATATTTATTTAAATGTAATATATTATATATAAAATATGAATGATTATTAATGATTAAAAATTGAGTAAACAAATTATTTTATTAATGTTATTTTAATTGTTATTGATATTAGTATTAGTGTTGTTATTGGTGTTGGTAGTTATATAAGTATTGGTATTAGTAGAGGTATTGCATTGATATTGGTATTAATGTTAGTACTATTGTCAATATTATTTTTATTATTGTAGATTTTGTTATTCATGTTATCGTTAACTATTATTATTATTGTTATAATTATTATTATTATTGATATTATTAGTTTTATTAGTTTATTACTAATTCGATTATTTTATTATTTATTTTTAATTTTATTATTATAACCCACGCACAGGCTAGACCTTCTGTGGGTTTTATTATTATATTTATTAACAAATTGTAATTTTCTTGTCGAATTTTGTTGTTGTTGATTAATAAATATTATTATTATTATTATTATTATTATTATTATTATTATTATTATTATTATTATTATTATTATTATTATTATTATTATTATTATTATTATTATTATTATTATTATTATTATTATTATTATTATTATTATTATTATTATTATTATTATCTTTTTCAGGTTATGGCGGACACCGGTGTCCTCCGCCTATCTGGCAGGGCCACGTCGGACATCGGTGTCCTCTTGTTTTTTTTTTGAGAAAAAAAGTATTAGGCTTCAGCATGAACACACATTCAAATCTATCCAAAGAACAAGATTCAGGCAAAAAAGTGTGTTGGCACAGGTGGTAGTTTTGTTCAAAACAGCTTGGCTCTTAACCTGTTAATCTTTTACTAACTAGTTTTGTTTTAATAGTCTGATTTGTTACTTGAATCCGTGCGGGTAGGGTGCAAGTAGTTATTGTAATTGTTTTTGCAAGAAAATGGAGTTCGGTGGGTGCTGTGAGATTTAATTCCGGACGTAGTTTAAGCAAAACAGAATATTTATTTATTTTTAAAAACTCAAACAGGTTCTTTAACTTTTTTCTAAGAGTAGTACATACTATAATTTTTAATTATAAAGGTACAATATAGAAATAGTACATGGTCTGGTTAATACTTGACTAAAAAATTACTTATACTAATAAATAACACCTAAAATTACATTTTCTTTAATCACCAAGAAATGATGCGCCATAAAAAAAAGAACAAAAATAAAATAGAAAAAGTAAAAAAAAAAAACAAACACGACAGAGCCTCTTTATGTCTCACTAAGTTGGAACCATATGGAAAACTTTTTTATTATTAATTTTAGGCAAAAAGTTATTGATTATAATAAGCTTTGCATTGTCTAAAACTTGAAACGCAATCATCATATATCAGTTTTTTTTAACCGTATACGAGGTTTGTCAAAGTACCTTTATTTTTAACAAACCTCGTATAAAACTGATTAAATTTGATATCTGATGGTTGTATTTTAGGGTTTAGACCATGCTTAACTTTTTACGAATAATAACTTTTTCCTAATATTAATAATAGAAGAAGTTTTTGATGCAAACACCAAGTTGTTTACGTAAGTCATTTTAATGAGACGAAAGTACGTGTATATATTAGGGTTTTTGGGGTCCTTGATTTTAAATATGACGTTAAACATAAGAAATACAAAATAGCAGATCATAAATAATGCCCGAAAATAATAAAATTGCTTATTTTTCATAAAAATTAAACCTGTAAAGGTTTAAAGGAGTTTATTTCATCGCAGATTTTGAATAAAAATTATAAATACAATATAGCGGATCCAATATGGCGCCCGAAAATATATAAAATTACTTGTGTAGCAAAAAATAAAACCTGAGGGGTTTTTGAGGTCATTAATTTTGAATATGACGTTAACAATTTGAAATATAAAATGGCGTATCCAATACGGCGCCAGAAAATATTAAAATTTGCTTATTTGGATAAGAAAGAAACCTGTAACCTAAGATGTTTTCGAGGAAACTGGTTTTCAATACGGCTTTAAAACTCAGAAATACAAAATGGCATATCCAATATGACGGCCGAAAAAATTAAACAATTGTCGATTAAAACTTTAAATTGAAAATTACTGTTGTAACTTATTAATTAATTATTATTTAACCTTGATCCCCGGTTTAAAGCCTCACCCTACACTGCGCAAGTGCGGAGCTCTGAAGCAGGCTATGTCCGGCACCATTTTCTATCAAATTACCATAGCCTGAAGACGTAAAGAACTGAAGAGCGGGGGAGAAGATAAAGAAGATGGATAATCCTGAGCATTAGTGACATGTAAAAAGGACTTAAGGTGGGCAAACAGACAAAAGAGGATAACAGTCAAAGAAGTTCAAAACGACGACACTAACATGTGTCAACATTAGAAGTAAGAAGGAAATGGAGACGTGACAGTCCCCCATAAGATAGCGTCACGTGTCACATGTCAGCAGTCATATGCCAAAAGGACCTAAGCGTGTATCTCGATTACTATTGGTTAGATTTAAACGATGAAAATGTCATCATGTAGAGAACGTGTTACAGATTAACAATAAATAGAAAAATCCGGCGCAGTAGCAATGCCGAAAAGACCTAAGCGTGTATCTTGGCTATTATTAGTCGAATTTAAACGAGTAAAACGGTATTATGTAGAGAACGTGATACAGATTAACGCTAAAGAAAAAAATCCTACACAATAGGAATACCAAAAGGATCTAAGCGTGTATCTCGAGTTTTATTGGTCGGATTTGAATGAAGAAAACGGAAGAGTAGGGGAAATTACCGATTACGTAACAGACGGAGATATAGACAGATATATAAATAGACTGAAGAACAGACAGACCGAGGAGGCAAACATACGGTCAGGTAGATATATAAAGTCATAGAAATTCGTAGAAATTCAATTATCATTACATCAAGGACAGCGTTGTCAACAATGCGATGCTTTTGTCAAAATGATGCCAAAGGGAAGCCAAACGGTTATGAATTTCGTATTAAGAATAAGCTAATTGACGGGTAGAAATCGTATCGGCGTCGTTCGTCTTCGTATCGTCATAGCGTTCGGTGAATATTAATAACAATACTCTTCGTTTATTGTCGTACGTCCTTGTTGGTCATAGTCGTTGTCTTCGCTAAATATTATTATTTAAAACACTTTTCGTTCGTTGTCATACATCATCGTTAGTCACAGTAGTTGAATATTAATAACAAGGTAACAAAATACCCTTCGTCCATTGTCGTACGTGCTTGTTAGTCATTGTCCTACACTACGTTCATTGCCGTACGTCATCGTTAGTCATTATCTTTATTAAAAAATAAATACAACAGCAATTAACAATTACAAATAACAATGTACCATTATCGATTGTACTCGAATTATCTTCACAGTTTTTCATGTGATTATTACAGCAACCACAAGGCGCCCATTATCCTACTTATTCAATATTTCTGACTGAATGTGTTAGTTTCACCCAACTGAGAATAATTAATGGTTCTACTAAAATATTCCTTGGCGATTTTTCCTAAAAATAGAGGTGATAAAGTTTAGATACGTATTCAACACCCAGGAAAACAGGATTTATGTAAATCAGTAAAAAAATTTTTTCGCAACTTAGCTTGTGCAGGAAATCCAATTTGTTGTATTGTTAACATTTAGTACCTTATTTTAATCCTACCAAATCCGATTTTTTTGCAAACGACGCAATATGTTTCAGTAATCAAATTAACATCTTCCACCAAACCATCAACATGCTGGACGATAAAAAATTAACTCGTATCTCTATGAATCATTTGTTTGTTTTAGGTCGTAAACCCACATAAATTGCTAGCTGTGCCCCAACAGTGCTCACTTTTATTGGTCCAGAATACTGAAATTCTTTACAATTGTTTTTCGCGAGGTGCAGAATATTTATTTCAAAAGGATAAACATTATGATAGAAGCTATGATCTAGGAGACAAGTATTTACAATGTGGAAGAAAATGTGATGTTTTTAAGTTTTGGTTCATGTGGAAAGCTAAGGTAAATTTTTTTGCATGTATAAGTATTTCCGTGCTTTTTGTATAGATTTTAAGGATTTTGGAGTGTACAGTTCATCAAATTTCTAGAGGTGTTCGACGCCCAGACAGAGAACGCGCTACGTGTGACTAAGATAGCTATTGTACAGTCTGCTAAACAAGTTATTTTAAATAGTTTTTAATATTTTTAGGTAATTAAATTTTAAAAGTGTGGAATAGTTTAGGGATTAAATTGGTCTGATTGGACTTTCTTAGAACGTTTTTAAAAGCAGCTAAAGATAGTATGTAGAATTAAAAATAATTATTATGCCATAAAAGGTGTTTTGGAATTCCTTCAACCTTTTGAAATTGAGTCAGAAAATATAAATTTTATAGGATAGGGGAAAATACCTATAATTTTTTTGTAGGCCTTTGTAAATCGTGGAAATAGTTTATATTTTATTTCTACCTTATTAAGGAAAATGGTACCTATTATTAATAACGGTTGTTTCTGAAACATTACTAAAATTTTCAAAATTTTGTTTTTCTACAAAATAATAAACTATACTATTTAGAAAAAAAATTATTTCTCTTATAATTTTATAAAAAATAACGGGAATATTTACATTTCTTGATCTATTAAACAAAACGATAAATTATCTCGACGAATGACACCATGTTCTAGTACGGAAGCTAGCTTTACATTTTTGTTGGTGGTTTCATGGGTTTCATATCAATTTTTTGTAATTGTAGTTTACACGTACATATACCTCTTAACACTTGTTTGCTTTATTAAAAAAGTGTGTTGTTGTGATTTATGTTGAAATAAGTCAAAAACAACTTGAAACCCCATATAAAATCAAAAAGGAGAAACGGAAAAAATTGAGCCTGTAAATGAACACAACTCAGAAACAAAAATAGCTATCTAATAATAAAAAAATAAAATTTGATTCTTGTGCAGCTTCATTTATATCATTAACTGTTTTTGGTTTTTTAATGGTTTTTCTTGGTGATGAAAATTCCGATATCTCACGGTTATCGATTCTTTTTTTCTCTCCAGAAATGCGGACGACAGTGTTTTTAGATACTCCTGTGGCTGCAGCAACACGATCATTTACATTTTTAAATGGTATTGAAGGTGAATTAAAGTTTCCTTCTCTTCTCATAAACATTGGCTATTATTTCGCGAGATTGACTGTTAATCACGCGGCCTCTTAATTTGCTATTAAACTCCATACTTAGGTTCTATTAAACTGTAATGAGCAAGAAACACAAACGAAAATAAAAGAAATGTTTTAGCGAAATTTACATCTGACATTTACGTCTGAATGAAATAGTGAAATACTTGATGCGCAGAGTGTAATTTCATTGCGTAAATCCGTCGGGATGCATGTCAGTAGTGCTTTCTCTGTCTAGCCGTCGAAAGCCTCTAGAAATTTGATGAACTGTACATGTGTTTGGTCACGTACGCCTAGTTATATAAACACCTGGCTTTTGTGAACATAGGACCGTCTTTTGTATGTTTCAAAATTCTTTATTTTAGAACACATATGAATCTGTTTTTTTAAGATATATGTATATATACACCGTGTCCCACGTAAGGCGGGCATTACAACTTTATGGAGAATAAATTAATTTGTATTTTCGCCATTTTCTGAGTAAACATAATCGAATATGCTCTATTAAAATAAAATGAACTTTGTGCAACTTCCGGTTATACCGGAAGTGACCACTAACTTCGTTATTTGAAATAGAATACCCCATATTTTTTTTTAATTTTAGATTCAGCATGAAATTCTGTAAACAACGATACCCCATTTGCCTATTCTAGTTATAGCGGATTTGGCGTTATTCAATTTTTTTCTACATTTTTAGTCGCCGGTAGACATTTTCTTAAAGTCGTCTATCTCAGATACTATATCTATCAGATACTTAAAATTTTAACCAGAGGTAGTAGATGAGATTTACTTCTTGAGAATATTTAGTTATTCATTATTTGTTGTACGGGGTGTTTGCAAATTATTTTTAAAAATGAAATTTTTTAAACATAAAAAACTTTTTTATTTTAAAGGGAACACCCTATATATTTTTTAAATTTAGGATTCAGCATGAAATTCTGTAAACAATGATACCATATTTGCCTATTCTAATTATAGCGGATTTGGCGTTATTCATTTTTTTTAATTTTTAGTCGTCGCGCCGGTAGGCATTTTCTTAAAGTCGACTGTCTCAGGTACTATTTCTGTTGGATACTTAAAATTTTAGCCAGAAGAAGTAGATGGGATGTACTTTTAAAAACATTTACAGGTTTCTGCAACAAAATATGTCGTTTAAAAAATTCCGATATCTCACGGTTATCGATTCTTTTTTCTCTCCAGAAATGCGGACGACAGTGTTTTTAGATACTCCTGTGGCTGCAGCAACACAATCATTTACATTTTTAAATGGTATTGAAGGTGAATTAAAGTTTCCTTCTCTTCTCATAAACTCTATAACATTGGCTATTATTTCGCGAGATTGACTGTTAATCACGCGGCCTCTTAATTTGCTATTAAACTCCATACTTAGGTTCTATTAAACTGTAATGAGCAAAAAACACAAACGAAAATAAAAGAAATGTTTTAGCGAAATTTACATCTGACTTTTACGTCTGAATGAAATAGTGAAATACTTGATGCGCAGAGTGTACTTTCATTGCGTAAATCCGTCGGGATGCCTGTCAGTAGTGCTTTCTCTGTCTAGCCGTCGAAAGCCTCTAGAAATTTGATGAACTGTAATGTACATATGGTAATGTTATAAAATATTTTAAAGTTTAATGAATTAAAATGTATTAAACGAATAAATTCATTATCATCTAAATAAACAGTACTTTAATAATAATTTAGTACTTTTTTCATAATTGTTAGAGCTATCTTATCTAATGACTAATTACCAATCTTTGTGTTTTATTACTTCGTATACTTGATATAAATGATTGTCACGAAAATCAAATCTATTTTATTTGTTCTGGTTTATAATACACATTAAACAAAATATTGCTTAAATCTGCTTAGCTGCAACAGGTTATGAGCCCAGTGATGAAAAACTAAGTAATGGATTATAGTTTTTTGTAAAAAATGTCAACTTCTGAAGATACAGCTGTTACCCCGACCCTTACTGCTACGCAATCTTTTTCAGCTTCCGTACCAAATATCGACAAGTTGGAGGAACAACGCAACTATACATCGTGGAAATTCGCTATGAAGATGAGTTTGATGTTAGAGGGTCTATGGGATATAGTAGCAGAGGGTACTGAAGGCTCTGATCATTTAATCAAACAAAAGGATAATAGAGCACTGGCAAAAATATCTTTATGTATTAAACCAACGTGTTATGTTCATGTTTATAAAGCTACTGCATCCAAACAAGCATGGGATGATTTGCAAAAAACTTTTGAATCCAAGAACATGAACAGAAAGTTTGATTTACAAAGACATCTCTTCAGGACCAGGAGAGATGATTATAATTACATGGAGGAGTACATCAGTGATATAATGTCAACAGTTTTCAAACTAGCTGATATAGGTGTCATCATCGAAGACGACTTCGTTGCATTTGTAATGTTAAATGGTTTAAATGCTGAACATGCAGCTTTAGTTATGACTATGACTTATAATAATGATAAACTTTCGTCAGATGAAGTGAAAACTAAGCTTATTGAAGAAGATGCAAGAAGATCTACCCAGGGACAAAAAGATCAAAATAAATAAACTGCTTTGCATTCAAAAAGTTACAAGAAAAAATTTGATAAAAAGAAACTCAAATGCTACTCCTGTGGTGAAAAGGGGCATAAAAAGCTAGACTGTCTCAAATTAAACGATAAAAAGCAAACACTGCTGACTTCTGCAATATTGGTCACTAATTCCACAGCTGATTGGGTAATAGACTCCGAAGCAACTTCGCATATGACTCTCAAAAAGGATTGGATGGTAAATTTTAATGAACGTGAAATCCAGCACATAGCAGTTGCAAATGGGGAGAAATTTAAATCTGTTGGTGTGGGAAGTGTGGCTATAAATCTCAACCAATCTGGAAAAAATCCACAAAAACAATTTCTGAAGTCATGTATATACCTACCCTTAGTAACAATTTACTTTCAGTTAGTAAGGTAGCTGAAAAAGATTGCGTAGCAATTTTTAATAAATTTGGTTACAAATTTTACGACGAATCGAATTTTTCAATTATGACAAATATGAAGATCAAGTGATTGCTTTATCTGTGTTTCCTTCAGATCGTAATCTGTGGCATAGGCATTTGGGGCAGTTAAACCGCAGAGGAATGCGAATGCTCAAAAATATGGTCACTGAATTCAATTTTACCGCTGGTAATGATGAGCCTTGTATCAAGTGTATTGAAGGAAAGCAAACTGTCCAGAAATTTCCAAAAAAGAAAGCCAGACGTGCTAAAGATCTTCTAGAACTTATCAATTCCGATATTTTCGGTCCCATGGAAGAAGTATCCTGGGTAGGAGCAAGGTACTGTCTAACTTTTGTCGACGACTATAGCAGAAAGGTGTTTAGATTCATGTTAAAACGGAAGAGTGAAGTTTTGTACCAATTTCAAAACTTTAGAACACTAGTGGAAAATCAAACAAACAAAAAGATTAAATGCTTACGTAGTGACAACAGCACTGAATACATGAACAAAGATATGAAAGATTTTCTGATAGTTCATCAAAGTAATATTCCATATACACCTTAACAAAATGGTGTTGCGGAGCGAACTTTAAGGACCATTGTTGAAAAGAAGATGTTTGTTGTTTGAAGCCAATATTACAAAAAAAATTTGGGCAGAAACGATGAATACTGCTATTTATGTAAAACATAGATCACCAACGACAGCAGTCAAGGATAAGGTACCAGAAGAAGTTTGGACCGGTGAAAGAATAGATGTGCCTCACCTAAAAGTTTTTGATTTTCAGGCTCAAGCACATATCCCAAAACAACTTAGAAAAAAGTTAGATCCAAAGTCATACCCATATATTCTAGTTGGGTATTGTGAAGAATCCAAAGGGTATCGTCTAATAGATCTAAAAAATTCTCATAAGAATATTAAAGCACGGGATGTAATTTTTATAGTCTTTTCCGAACCAAATGCATTGCGAGATTCCTAAAAGAAACATTACTTTGAATGAAGTCAAAGAAACCGAGAAAATAGAGATTAGAGATTACTCACCTTATTGACGACGTTCCAAAAGATGAAAGTCGAGAATTGGAGGAAGAGAAAAATGTTGTTCCACAATGTAGGATTATTCCCAATCAGGTTTCTGAATCTAATGCTGATTTTCTAGTTATTAAAGAAACGGAGAGATGGTATCCAGTAAGAAACAGAAAAGCACCTGAAAGGTATGAACACCTACAACATTTGTACTTGGTGACAGATGTAAACACTGATCCAGTTGATATCGAGGATGTCCATTCTAGAGGCGATAGGGATTTGTGGAAGTCTGCTATCAAAGATGAGTTGAATTCATTATCTTTAAATAAAACTTGGACTCTAGTTGATCGTCCCAGAAGCCAGAATGTGGTAAAATGCAAATGAATTTTTAAAATAAAAATTGGAGCTGATGGCACGATTCAACGCCCCAAATCAAGGTTAGTGGAAAAGGGTTTTTCTCAAAAATGGGGAGAAGATTTTAAAGAAGTTTTTTCGCCAGTTGTAAGACCAGCTACTTTGAGATTACTATTTGCTTAAGCTACTGAGAATGATTGGGATATTCACCATATAGGTATCACTACTCCCTTTCTCAACGGAGATTTAGAGGAGGAGAAATACATGGAACAACCTTCTGGATTTATAGATTCTGGAAACGAGTCCAAAGTATGTAAATTACAAAAAGCAATCTAGGGACTAAAACAAGCTTCTAAGGCATGGAACATAAAAATTCACCGCCATCTAGTAGCGATAGGGTACACAAGATGTCAATATGAATATTGTACATATTTCAAAATTGACAACAAAAAATTTGTCATTATTGCTCTTCACGTTGACGATTTTTTTATTTTTTCAAATAACATACGTGAAATAGAGAAATTAAAATTAGAAATAGGAAGTAAATTTACATTACTAGATTTAGGAGAAGTAATGGATTGCTTAGGAATGAAACTTACAAGAGATAGAGAAAAAATGGTAAATTGTATCTCGATCAAAAGAAGTATATTGAAAATATTTTACGTAAATTTAATATGGATGATTTAAAGACAATAAATACTCCTCTAGAAGCAAATATAAAATTAGAGAAGTGTACCAATTGCGTAGAAGAATTTCAATATCAAGAATTAATTGGATCTTTAATGTATCTTTCTATGTGTACTCGTCCTGATATCACTTTTTCAACGAGTTTCCTAAGTCAATTTAATAATTTTTATGGAAAAGAGCACTGGATTTCCCCAAAAAGAGTACTTAGGTATATAAAAGGTACCATGGACTATTCCCTTTGTTTTCGCAAAACAGGAAAACCCATACAAGGGTTCATTGATGCTGATTGGGGCAACTGTATTGAAGATCGAAGATCATATACAGGTTTTGTGATTATTTTTGTTGGATCTACAATCAGTTGGCAGTCTAGAAAGCAAAGAAGTGTGGCGCTTAGTTCTACTGAGGCAGAGTATATGGCTTTGTGTGAGGGGGCAAAAGAAATAGTTTATTTACAGGGATTGTTAAACAAACTGAATATAAAATGTGGTACAATTGACAGTTTCAATGATAACCAAGGAGCTAGTAAGTTAGCTTATAATTCAATATTTCACAAGCGTACAAAGCATATATCTATCAAGTATTACTACATGAGAGAACTCGTGGAGAAAAAGAAGGTTGAGATCAAATATTTGTCAACAGAGGAAATGCCAGCTGACATTTTGACTAAGTCACTCTTCAAGCCAAAGCATTTATTTTATGTAAATCAACTTGGTTTGGAAAGGTTGTAGCTTCTTTTTTGTAATCAGTCATTAGCTTAAGGGAGGGTGTTAGAGCTATCTAATCTAATGACTAATTACTACTCTTTGTTTTATTACTTCGTTTACTTGATATAAATGTTTGTCTGTTACGAAAATCAAATCTATTTTATTTGTTCTGGTTTATGATACACAAAACTAAATATTGCTTAAATCTACCTAGCTGCCACAATAATCAATATTTTTAAATAATAAAGAAAAAGAATGAAAAGTTTTCCTTTAACTCTAAAATTAAGAATTGATTTACAATAATCGCATCATTTATCACCAGTATAAAAACCTTGGAATATTCTTTACGTAGAAATAGAGATAGAGCAAATAATCAGCTCTAAAATCTTCGAGTGATTTTCTACTTTACTTAAAAATTTATTAAAATAAACTACCTCGGAACTACTTTTATCCAATGTATATTTTATTTAGTTTACTACTACTCTCTACTTTGAAACTCTTTAACTTTATTTTCATCAGGCGACGTTTCAACTGCGACTCCAACAAATCGCACAAGTTATCCTATCAGACGTCTGCATTTCTAAACTTCGACTCATACGTGAAACACAGATTAGTGAATAAGGACGGTATCTTCTAATTGAATTAGGGAGATTCTATTGAATATTCAAGCTCACTCTGACTGTTCTAACCAGAGTTGAGATTCAGAACGGATTTATTAGTTCACGGAAGGGTCTAAGCGAAGTTTTAGAAATTGGGTTTTATTACAAAATCGTCTATTTTTATATGAATTAGTAGTACGAAGTGTTAGTATATACTAGCCTAAGTAGTATAGTCTCATATAAATTATTCGTAAATTTACTACAAATTTTTTTAAATTAGTCTGGTGATGAGAGTGGCAAAAAAGTCTGGTAGGACATTCTGGTGACTGCACAAATATCAGGGTACCTCAAGACATGCTTAAGAAGATGAATCATAAAATTTATGAGACTGTTAGTCCGTCTAAATCAGATTTGGAATAAATAATCTTTTTACTTCGATTGTGTTTTTATGGTTTCTGAGCTATAAGAAAAAACTTATTCACAATAAACTTATAACAACCTTTTCTAAAATAAGTTTTAATCTATGTACCCAGGTATTTTACTTTCGCAAATTAAAATTAAAAATTTATAATCACAGGGGAAAATTTAGAATATTAATGTCCTTTAAATTTTGGAGTTTATTCACAGAAACTACTTTCAAATTTACATAAAGACTTTGTGCGACCATATTTTAGAAAATTACTGTTACATTACGAGTACCGATTTCAATCTTATAATTAAGCCAATTAAAATTATTGATCAATATACAGGATGTTAATTTTGTGTTGGTTGAATTTTTTCCAACTCTTAATGTTTTTATTTGTGTGTACCATTGTTTTCCATTAAATTTATTTTTATTTAATAAAATTAATGTATCTCGACTACTCTGACTATTGACACAATTTACAATAATTTTACATACTATAATGTAATCTACAACTAAGACTTCATTTAAACTATCTTAATAAATAACAACTATATAAGATGGAACAAATGAGTTTCTTCTAAAAAATATATAAATTTGAATAACTGATCTGGTGAATTTAGGATTAGTCGAATATTTTTTTCTATACTGGAATTTCTTACGATTTTCTTTATAATTAGTATGAGGCATTTTACAGTGTTGACAAATTGTTAGATTTAATTAAATGGATATGGGTTAGGCGATTATATCCAATTTTTATTCTCCTAATGACCACTTTCTCTCGTCTTGACATAAAAGGTAGTTTAGAAGGCTAAACTTCATGAAAATTTGTTTTTGACGTGCTCCAATAGGTCTTTTCATCACAATTTT
Organism: Psylliodes chrysocephalus; assembly: GCA_927349885.1. Classification (NCBI taxonomy): domain Eukaryota; kingdom Metazoa; phylum Arthropoda; class Insecta; order Coleoptera; family Chrysomelidae; genus Psylliodes; species Psylliodes chrysocephalus. The sequence goes on along the minus strand of OV651816.1, from coordinate 75,793,936 downwards.
TTTTTGTGCGCGTGCCATTTTTTTGTACTGTTTTTTGTATACGAGCATGTTAAAATTTAAAATGTCTACGTGAAAAAAATTAAAATCAATAAATATTAATTTAAGCATATTCTTTAAAAAAAAGAAAAAAAGTAAAGAAATAAGTTTATAATTTTCTTAATTAAAAAATAAATGTTTACAATTATGTTATCTATACGGAAAGGAAAAACGAAACGGTATTTTTATGCAGTATGTAAAAGTTACACACGGTATAAAATCATTTAAAGGTAATACATTATTATTTTGTAAATTTTCCAAAGACTTGTCTGCAATATCGAAAAAAAACTATCAAATCATTAGGCAAAAGACATATTAAAACATGATCAAAATGAGCAATAAACGGGTGAAAAATAGTAGACGAGGTGACAAAGGTTTTCGATCGATTGATGATGTTAAAGATACTTATATTTGTTCACTACATTTTTATGGAGAAAGTGGTATAACAGAAGAAAATCCTTGGTATTACACAATATTTTTTTAATAAAAAATACTACTTCGGTATACACAGTAATATTATTAGAAATGTTATGTTGATCCCTAAAATATTAAATAATTTATCTTATTAGGTAATTACTCGTATACTCGTGATTAATTTTTGCATTTACTAATAGTTGGTTGGCATAATTAATTAAAATAGAGTTATAATTATAATTAGTTTTTATTAATTTTTTACACAGTAAACAAGTATTGAAACCTAACCCCATATTTAGCACGCTTTTTTTCTTTTACCGAACGTCTACGACACTATAAGAACCTTTTCAATTGCTCACAACTATGTGCTTCCACAGAGTTCAAAAATGTAAATCACCATCAACGATTTTTTATAATAATTGATTTGAATGTAGAGATAATATTGCTTTTCTAGCCATTGTTGGTCAAAGAAGTACGAAAGTTTTGAATTGGCGCATTTTAACATGGCGGCTGCGCTTGCGCTCATCACATGATGAAAAGGCCTACGATTCAAAAATTGATTATTTAAGTTTTCTTCTTAGATCACTGTATATTTGTACATCTTCTAGTAACGAATCTGATAATAGTGCTTCCTTTTCAGTTACAAATATTGCAGTTGAACTGATTCTTTGCAAGTGTTGACATTGTATGTATATTGTAAATTCTCTACATGGAACAAATTTTTATGTTAGAAAATATTTTATTTGAGCTAAATAACCCTCTTATTATACATAGACCATATTTTCTGTGTGAAGTGTAATATAAAATTATTAAGTTTATAATAGCCTCATTAGACTCCATTAATGAAGGAAATTAATTCTGCTCTCAATTATACAAAAGATCCTCCATTATTATTTAATTAAAAAGTTGTACATTATTTTTCACTTCATTTAACCAGTTGATATTTCCCCAAAGAACAGTTCAAACTTTCGGGTACTTACCTGGAAATACTCATAAAATTTTTAATCCCCGTAAGTATAGCGAACAGACTGTACGGTATCTGTAACGTGTGGAGGGTGAGTTACCCCAACGGCACTTAGGTCTCACTAGGCCTATTGTGCATCCTCTTAAGATGATAGGAACCTTCTAGCTCGTGAGCCAGCCTACAGATTTGATGTATAGTTGGCAACGTCGCCAAGAGGTGCTTCTCTTATATCGGCCGGTTAACACCGATACTTGCCGAACACAAATCTTCTAATAAATGAGAGGGTCGAGCAATCGTAAAAAATATGCTCGATGGTCTCATATTCTTGTTCGCACCCTCTGCAGAGTGCGGATTTTGACAGCATTATGATATGGAGATGCTTCCTCACTTACTGTGACTAGTCTCAGATTATGTCTAGTCATAGTCAAGTATTTGTTTGTTGCAGTATTGTCAGGACCTTTCCTTGAATTTCACAAGGGAATGTTCTTTAATTAGGTCCGTCACTAGCGATTTTATCATGCCAATAAATGGGCCAGGTCCAAAAGTATTTGGTTGGCTGCTTTCTTGACTAGTGAATCAGCAAGTGTATAGTGTGATATTTGATCCATCTTAAGGTGACCACATTGTCGATGAATACTTCGGCCAAAACCTCGTGACATTCTAGTACCAACTCTGAGTAAATTCATGTTCTGTTCAGGCTGAATATTGCTTGTCTGCTATCTGTATAGATGAGCATGTTCCTTCCAGTGATATTGTTTCTGGTTATTTCTTGTACCTTCTAGTGTTTTTGGTGATTTCTTTTGTTGCTATGAGAATCCCCGTTAGCTCTATTTGAACTACACTGGAACTATTGCTCACAGCCCATTTTATGTTTAGGTTTAAGAAGTATATTCCACATCCTGAGCCTTGTTTTGTTTTAATAATCATTCAAATGGTCAATAAATGTGCTCTTGAATTAGGGGGTGGAAATTGGGGATAGGGGTGAAAATTCAACCCTTAGAGTTTTTTATATCTCGGAAACGAAGCAAAATGCAGGTATAGTTAATACGAAATTTTTGTAAATGCAATTATAAGAAAAAATAATTAAATAGCAGAAGATCCATTTATTGCGTATAATTGCTTTCTGAGTAAGGCAAAATTCATACGGTTAATATAATAATTATAACAATACGATTATTTCACATCAAATTATTTAATTTTTTTATGTAAAAAATATAAAAAAAGAATAATTTAATACGCAAAAAATTCATTTTTTTTACTTTTTTGCTTATTGAGTAGAGGCAGGTGCAGGCATTGCTTCATACAGTAAAAAGTATATTAAATTTCCTTTAAAATCTTGAGTTATAAATGTTTTTTGGATAAAAATGGACTAGCTAAGATATTGAACTCTTAGGAAATAATAGCCTATTACTTCAAGCTCTAAATATATCGTTTAGGTAATAAAAAAAGGTAAAAAAACACAAAATAGGAACTTATAAAATTGTTTATTTTAATTTAGGAATGCATGAAAAATATTGGTAACATATTGAATATTAAATGGTTTACTCAGATTACTGGCCAAAATTATTGAAAAGTTAGAACTCAAATGCCATAATATGCAACTTTAGTATTAATTTTTAAATTTTGAAAAGCAGGGAAAAATATATAAATTTTTGAAACATTTCACATCTAAAAACTTCAACGAAATCTGCAGCAGACAACTGTAGTTAATCAAAGTGTAAGAACAATGAATACAAAATAGCTTAGTGATAATAAATGTTTGTTGTAATTCTTATTCAATTGACATATGTCTGAAATATTTTACAAAATTTTATACTTTTTACCCTTACTTTAAAAATTCAAACTTCCCAAATAGCATAGAGAGCCATAATTACTATTACTTTATTTTTGTAAATATGTAGTAGCTACAACTATAAATGCCTGTTTAATGTAACAATTACTTTATATTCCTAATGGTACAGTCACTAATACGTAACAGTTATTCTCAGTGTGTCGCTTGTAGATACGTTTATACAAACACCCATAACGAAGTTACAATAACCGAAAATTTACTTAAAAAATGTATTTAAAGTAATTTTTACTTTAAAGTCACCATCTTAGTAGAAAAGTATATCATGAAGAAATTTAAGATTTTTTGTTAATTGACCTTAGTGATATATCGATTTTAAAATCATCAATTTGAGCCATATCACAAAATTTGAAATATGTTTGCCTAGAATCTAAGTAGGTATGTTGGAAAAAATGATTTCTTGTAGGCCTGTATTATTAATCACTTTCCGAGTCACTAAGCAATTCAATAATACTCCTACTGCTGTCACTGCTGCAATCATCCTCTGAAATAGATTCATCAGACGATCCTGTATTTACAGTAAACACAAGAGAATCTACAGCATTATCCAGAATGTGTTCTTTTTTAATCCATTCAGATTCGCATTTCTTGACATGTTCGCAAATAGAATACCATTCTTGATCAGAAACTTCAGAAAATTTCTTCCTGGCTAATTTCTCCACATCATCCAGTTTAAATGTGGTATTGTGCACTGCCACCCAGTTCTTAACCAGTGCCCAGATTTTTTCTATTGGGTTGAATTCTGGATGATAAGGTGGTAACCGTAAGACTTTATGCCCATGTTCTTTCAGTAGACAGTCCAATTTATAAGAAACAGGAATACCTAACCGATTTTTTTTTATTAATTCATACAAAGTGGGTTTTGTCTTATTGGCATCATGTTCAACTTTGTGGGCCCTAAGCCATTCTAACATTTCTACTTTTCTAGATGCTGAAGTAAACTTTTTTCACTTTTCACATTGTGGTAAGAAGCATTATCTACAACCAAAACTGATTTCTCAGGCATATTGGGCAATAGTTGTTCCTGAACCCACTTCATAAAATTTGAATGATTCATGTCATCATGGTAGTCTCCACTTTTAGAACCTAAAAAAAAATAGAACAAATTTAATCTAGACCCACACGAAAATTTACTATTTTGTAAACAAATTACATAATAACTAAACATTCAGTACACATATGAAGTGAAGAATTAAAAGTTTTATTTGAATGTAGTTTAATACAAAAAAATAGCAGTGCAACATGTAATATTAAGACATTGTAAATTGTGTTGCCTAATTTGACTGCTAGAATTATCTTTTATTATATACTGTTTGAAATCAATGAAAAACCATAAATAACAATAGTATAATTTTCAAAAATTTATCTAAAAATTAGTACATGTTTTTCGTTCTAGCCCAATATTTTTATGGATGCTAATGAGTCAAGTTATTCGTTTTTCCACACATTCAAATTAAATTATTTTTACTACTATAGTCATTACTATTAAATAGCTGTTAATTATTTGGTATTAACATCAATGTTTTTAACAAAAAAACTCTTTTATCCTTTTGACGCTATTTATTCAAAAACTGACAACTATTCAAAAAAAATTATTATATCAAATCATAGTATGTAATAAATATATATACAGGGCATATTAATATTTTTGAACATAGTCCCCCCCGGTGTTGATATCACTTTTATCAACACAAGTATTAAATTTAAAAATTTTTCTGGCAGGTCGTCTATAAACTCCGTGAGCAGTCCTAACATCGACTACACGTACAACATTATCTTCTGCCTTGTAGGTTTTGGTTATTACTCCAAGTGGCCACTGCCCTCTGGGAAAATCATTTTCATTTATTATGACTACATCTCCTTCTCTCAAGTTTTTATCTTCGTCATTCCATTTGCTTCTGGTAATTTGTGTAGCTAAATACTCTTTTAACCAACGTTTCCAAAATATATCTATTAAATATCCACTGTTTTTTTGTAAATGAATCTTCTTTGGAAAAAAAACCTGGTGAAGTTAATATTTTCTCAGAGTCCAGAATTAAGATATCATTTGGACTAATGCTAATTTTGTCATTTGGATCATCAGACACGTGTGTTAAAGGACGACTATTTATTATATATTCACATTCAGCAAACAAAGTTTGGAGAACTTCGTCTGTAGGATGTCTGTCACTCATAATCGCCGAAAGAGCTCTCTTGAAGCAGCCAATTAGACGCTCCCAGCTTCCTCCTTTCCATGGAGAAATTGGAGAGTTAAATTTCCAGGAAATACCTCTGCTTGTTACATCTTCAGCTACTTTCTCCAGTTGAAGTTCGTCTAAAGCTTCAAGTAGTTCTCTATTTGCACCTTTGAAGTTGGTTCCATTATCGGACATTATCACATTTACTGCGCCCCTTCTTGCTAAAAATCTGCGTATAGCCATTATGCAGGAGTCTGTACTAAGGGAATGGGCTATTTCTACATGAATGGCTCGCATCGTCAAACAAGTGAATAAAATGCCATACCGTTTTTCCAATCTTCTACCAACTTTTACTTGAAATGGTCCAAAGTAATCTATTCCCGTAGCCCAGAAAGGTTTCTTAAAACAGAAAAGTCTTTCTTTGGGCAACGATCCCATTTTTGGTTGCATTTGTTTTGCCTCTCGGCGTCTACATATTTGACAAAACCTTACAGTCTTCTTAACAACTGATCTTATTCTAGGGATGTAGAAGTTTCTTCGCAGATTATTAATGATGGTCTCAATACCTTGATGAGCATTTTTTGCGTGCACATGTAATATCATCTTCTGCGTATATGGGTGAGAACCATCAAGAACTACAGGATCCACAGATATTATGGACGTTGTCGTGTTTATTTTACTTGTTCTACTTGAAATCCTAATTATATCGTCTTTGTCAAGATAAATGCACTGTTTTCTAAGTCTACCAGTTGTATTTTGATTATTTTTGTGGAGATTCTGTAAGTCAATCTTAAAACAAGTACATTGTACTAGTTTCCACCACTTAGTCTCAGCCCATTTAAGGGATTCACAAGGAAGGAATGGAGATTTTTCATTTATAGGAACTTTTTTTAGGATATCTAGTACTTGTTTAATTCTAGTAGTAATTTTATCCAACTATAATGGTTTTTAATTATGGGAAGAGCGTCTGAAATACATACAATTTTTACTTCTACGGATTCCATTAAAATTTCTTCTTTACTTATGTCTACATCTTGTGAAAATTGTGGCCAACTATCTTCTTTTTCGTAAAGAAACTTGGGACCATTTAGCCAGCAATCATTTATAGTGCTCCTTGAGGTACTTCTTGTGCATGCATCTGCTACATTGATTTCTGAAGGTACCCATTTCCATTCATCAGCAGTCGTTGTTTCCAAAATTTCTCCTACGCGAGTTGCTACAAATTTCTGAAGTTTTTTGTCATTATAAAGCCATCTCAAAACGGTTTTGGAATCAGACCAAAAATATTTCCTTTTAACATTTAACTTCAGGTTTTGTATAACTGTCTGCGATAAACGTGCCCCCATAACTGCAGCAAGTAGTTCTAATTTTGGAATTGTGAGTGTTTTAAGAGGAGCAACTCTGGCTTTGGAAGCAACTAAAGTTACTTGCATGTAATTGTCATATACCATACGAAGATAACTCGCTGAAGAATAAGCTTCTTCACTAGCATCTACAAATGTGTGTAGCTCAATGAAAGAAGCATCGTCTAATAATCGAAGACAATAACATCTAGGGATTTCAATTTCCATTGCCTTTTTCAAATCTCGTAGCCACATTGCCCATTTTTGAAACATTTTATCAGTAATTCCGTCGTCCCAACCAACTGCGCTACGCCATATGGTTTGTAGAAGTATTCTGACTTTAATACTAATTGGAGACAATAAACCTAGTGGATCATAAACGGACATTGCTGTTTTTAAAACTTGCCTCTTTGTAGGAACTGACGATCCATCCAAAATATTTCTAGGAACTTTATTTAATTTAAGATTGAAATTAAAACTGTCTTTTTTTGAATCCCAGATCATGCCAAGAACACGTTCCTCGTTGGTTTTTTTGTTCACTTCTGTATTGACCTTCTCATTTAACAGATTTTTTGGAATATCTTTTAAAACTTCTTGTGAATTGGCAATAAAATTTCTAATTTCAAAACCTCCCTTGGCGTGAATATTTATGACGTTATTTATAAGTATTATTGCTGCTTCTTCAGAATTTGCGCCATCAAGCCAGTCATCTACATAATGATTATTAATAATGGCATCTACTGCTTTTGGGTATTGATCTTCAAACTGTCTAGCATTGTAGTTTTTAACAAATTGAGCTAGAAAAGGTGATGAAGTGGTACCGAATAGCATAGCTTTCATTCTGTAAGTGTTTAAAGGAGCATTTTTACCTAAATTGCGCCACAAGAAACATTGCGTGAAGGTGTCTTCATAATAGATATTAATTCTGTTAAACATCTCCTTTATATCCCCCGCAAAGGCTATTTTATGGATGCGAAATCTTATTAGAACTCCGAATAGTGGTGAGAGCATATCAGGACCCGTTAATGTAAAGTCATTTAATGAACAACCGTGACTCTTTGCTGCTGCATCAAACACAACTCTTACTTTTCCTGGTTTATTTGGATTTATCACTGGAAAATGCGGTAAATACCAAATTCTTTTCACTTTTTCAAGTTCTTTTTGACTGACTGGGGTAGCATAATTTTTCTCTAATATTTTTTGGATTTCTGCTATGTAATGTTTACTTAATTGAGAATCTTTTGCCAATCGTCTTTCTAGACAAAAAAATCTTTGCATTGCAATCTTTTTTGATTCTGGCAGTTGTTGATCATTTTGTTTCCATGGAAGTTTAACCTCAAATTGGCCATTCACAAGTTTTATGGAATTTTCAGCAATAGCCAAGGCTCTTTCTTCTTCTTTGGAATGCGTAAAGTTTCGTTTGGTTTGTACTACACCAAAACTTTCGAGCTTCATATATGATGTTACTATACCATGAAGTTTTTCATCACATGGTTCGCAGCATACCACAACTACTTCTTCTTTCTGGTAGCCAATTTGATCATTACTTGTTGATCCTACGTACCCATGTAATGTCCAGCCGATTGTTGTTTTGGATAGAATAGGTCCATTTAAAAACGGTTGAATAGTCTGCCGCGAAATAATAAGATGTGCGTTATTCTGGCCTATTAGTAAAGTGGGTTGGGCTCTATCTTCTAGATCAACATCTATATTTTGTATAAAGGGGAATCTTAGCAACAGGTGCTTTAAGTCATATCGTTGCCATGGTAAATTTAATTCACTGACAGTTCTAATATTTTGAAGTTTATGAAAAGTAGGAGAGTTTTGATTTGCTACTTTTGCCTGTACAATCTGGGAATCTTGATCATGTCTGAATATTTCACCAGTCCATTTGCAACATAAAGGTGAAATTGGGCCAGTTAAACCTAATTCTGCAGCAATTTCCGAATCAATTAATGTCGTAGTGCTTCCTTCATCCAGTAATGCGGTTATCTTGATTACTTTATTGGGACCTTTTATTTTTATTGGTAATACTTTCAGTAGTGTTTTACCTTCTACTACTTCAACGCATGTATTTAATTCGTTTGTATTTGCTATTTGAGTAATATTTTTGTGCAGTAAATTATGATGGAAACGATCGCAATTGTTAATGCCACATATTTTTCTTTTTCTGCATTTTCCATTGTGTCTGTTTAAGCAGCAATAACACATATTGTTATTTTTTACGAATTTCCATCTTTGTTGAATATCAAACTCTTGGAATTTGCTACATTTTTCTACTGAATGTTGATTTTTCTTACAAATTTTGCAAATTTTACTCGGCCCAGGATTTTGCGAATTAGTGACCCATCTATTTTCGTTACTATTATATTTTACTGGAAGAGTTAAGAAAGTGCTTTCAGTATTCACATTTGAAATAAATGTTATTCTAGAAACTGTATCGGACATTTGTTGAACCCAGAATGAAAACTGTTCTAATGTCTCTTTACAACTTGCAATCTTCTTTTCAATTAAGTAACTACCCCATTGGGTTAGTAGATGTGGTGGAAGTTTATTTACAAGCGTTCGTAGAATACTTCTTTTTTCGATATAACATTCCATATTGCCTTCTGTGATTGTTGCAGTTATGTTTCTCACTACGCTACTGAAGTGAATGAATAATTCAAAGTTTTCTACTGCTGGAAGTTTGAGTACGGTGGATAAAAGCTCTTGTGTTATTAATTCAGGTCTACCGTATTTTTTATTAAGTATATCTAAGATATCATCTGGCTTCTTGGCTGATATTAATAACATTTCAACGGTGCTTCTAGCATCTCCATTGAGACTGTCGTTTAATCTCAAAACATTTTCAGCAGGTGTAAAAGAACAAGTTTCATTGGATAACTTATATTGGGAATAAAAAATTGGCCATTCCAAACATGATGAGCCATCGAATTTTCTAAGTTTAGTGGCAACAGTTTGTCGAAGTAATAGGGAATTTATTGATTTTGTTAATTCTTCTACTTTACTTAGTGAGTTTTCTTCTGGCTCCTTTTGATTATTTATCTGATCTGCCCATTCTTGAACTCTTTTTTTATTTTCTTTTTTAAATTTTTGAATACTTTCATTTTCAGAAGAGATTTCTTCTGAAGAATATTCGTCAACCATATTGAAGATTTTCTCTTGTTTATTGAACTGCTTTTCTTTATTCAGAATGCGTTCTTCATAAATCTTTAAGAGTTTCTTCTCTTTGTTGAATTGAATTTCTTTGGTTTTTAATAGTAATTGTAATTCTGGCGTCTCTGGATTTTCTTTGAGTTCTTGTATATCACACTCCAAATTTATAATATTTTCTTCTTTTTTTAATAAATCTTCTTTGCATTTAGTTATTTCGTCTTGTATCGTTATTAATTTTTTTTGTTTTTCTGATAACATGCTAATTTTTGAACTGCATTTTGTATGTGCACTTGAACTTTTGTTGCTCTTGCTACTTTCATTTCTGCTATAGCTTTTTCGAGAGCTTTTTTTAGTAAGTTCAGTTACATATTTAATTAGAATTTCTGCTAATTCATTAGTATTCTTTAAACTTTTAAAATCTAAATGAAATAAGGTACAAATTTCTTCCAAGGTTGTGCAACTAAGCGTTTTGCAGATAGAAGCTAGGTGTAAGATGTATTCATCAGAGGGTATCGTAAAGTCATAACCAGAAAATGATAAAATCTTCCTTTTACCTGCAGAACTTTTTGGAAATTGTCCATAAAGAAGAAAATGAACATTTTTGCAAGTAATTTCGTCTGCCTTTTGAATTATTTGTCGAATATTTTCCAGATCTTTCAGCATTTCTAATAACGATTATTGATGGATTGAAATTTCCACAGAACTCGTCTATCGTGACTCAAAGGACCAACTGTTAATTATTTGGTATTAACATCAATGTTTTTAACAAAAAAACTCTTTTATCCTTTTGACGCTATTTATTCAAAAACTGACAACTATTCAAAAAAAATTATTATATCAAATCATAGTATGTAATAAATATATATACAGGGCATATTAATATTTTTGAACAATAGCCTTTTTCCCTAAACTAAGTTAAAAAAATTTATACCTGAAATATAGTGTTTATAAATATTTGGGATAATCGATACTTAAAAAATAACACTTTTTAATATATGCAGACATACCTGAACGAAATATTAATAAGGCATTAGGAATAAATCCTTTTTCTCCGCCTGCATGTACAATCACAAGTCTCCTTCCTTTTGCGATTGGCCTCTTCAAACCTTTTCCTGATATATCATACCATCCCTTAGATTGCACATGTGAGCTGTGGATGTATGTTTCATCAGTATATATAATATTCCAGCCTTCATTTCTATATTTAATGACATTTTCTAAGAAAGTAATTCTTTTGAGGCGAATATCATAAGATTCCATAATCATTTTTCTGTTATCTTGTGTGCGCTGCCACCTAGAATTAAGGCATTATTTTTAATTAAATGCTTATGCAGGTCACAATGTCTATTCTAGCCCTATATTATTTTTTTCTTCTAAAAAGCCTACTAAAATTACACTTCAACTTCAAAAACTACTTACCTAAACCCCATACTTTTTAGCAGCCTCCATAAAGAAGTTTTACTTCCTGTAAATTCAGGTAAAACAGCTTGTACTTTGTGAAGAATACCTAGAAAAATGTATAGTCCTTAATAAAAAACCTTTTTTCTATAAAAATTATTGAAATACTTTTGAGTCTAAAAAAGTTTTACGGTTAAAAGTGAACTGATAGACGTTTCTTTTGAAGATTTTTAGTATCTGTCAATGGTACAATACAAAAAAAAACTGATTTCAGACACTTAATACAAAAATAACTATTTTATTTCTATCAAACTTACATTTTAAACTAGGAGCCCTTTTCTCCAGGATGTAAAAATCATAAACGATCTCCCGAATCCTTTCCAGTTCTCCAAGTTTTAGTGCTTCCAGTACTGATTTTTTCCTTGGTCTATTTTTTCGAGGAGATCCAAACGAAGTAGATGCTCCTCTTTCAATAGCTAAGGCTTCCTTTTTAATTCTGGCATAAGTGCTTTTACTCACACCAGTTGCTTTTAAAGTTCGTTCTCTGCAATTTAAAAATATATGTATTAAAAATCAGCAATATTTACATTGTATGGTTGTGGAAATACTCCTAGTCCCTAAACAAGTTGCTAACTGATACAATGTCTCATTTAAAATTAAATTATGGCTAAAAACAAATAAGATCACATTTTAATCAAATATATAGGTAGTAATAAATAACTGCATTTTATCAAAATTTATTCTAATTTTTTTTCTCAAGGAAAATAGAGGTTGCGTATTTTAAAAGGACTCGATCAGGATATATATTTTACGAATTAAAGAAATGTAACAATATAAGCTTGTCTTGCAAATATACCAAGACACATAGTTTTTCATTGTATAAAATAAATATTTTCTCTACAGGCAAAATCATATAGGTTGAATACCTACTTTTTAGTAGAATTCAATTATTTTTAAATGAGAATACTAAAGCTCAAAGCGACAAACTACTAACAAAATTAAGCAATATTTGTTTTATAACCAAACTTCGTATGTTTATGACAAAATATGTAATATTTGCAATAAGGGCACGATTTATAATCTACAATAACATAATGAAACAACCGATCTTTTTTGTCCAAAGACATAATATCTAGTCTATTACTAAAGTATATAAATTCGCCAAATAATACTTGTAAATTCTGATTGATCAGGTTAGAAATAATAAATTATATTATTACATAGGTATTATACTTTTTTTATTCTACTTACCGATGATTTTGTAAAGGAATTTGAATTCCATCTTCAGCTTCGGATTCCATAAAAGATGAGACATTTTTTATAATCTGCCGACCTTGACTGTGGATAATTTTTCCTTTTAAACCAACAAGCTTTTTAGGAGGCATGGTTTTATTAAATAAAACACACAACACTCACTTATAAATGTCTTAAAATAATCCAAAATCAAAAATATTTAACAAATAGACGAATTCCAAAAAAATAACCTTAAATGTCAAACGCTAACGTCGCTAACAAATAAATAAATGGCTATCGACATAAAAATATTCATTGTACGCCAGTGGCGTGACCCTGTCGTTACTAAGCGACGTAGGTAAACACGACATAATTTGGTTTCTGCGACTGTCATTGTTGCAACTTCAGCTGTGTTCTTCTCTCGTGAAACGGAGTCTACCACTAGCCTGATATATACTGCTCCCAGATAATGTATGGTAACCCTCATAATTTTTGTTTTGAGAATTGTGGGATTCTTTAATGTTTGCTTCTTGCACGCTTATTATATTAGGTTCTATATCTGAGACTAGTAGTTGAATGTTTTGTAGGCGAGTAAAAAATACATCGCAATTCCATTGTATTTTGAGAAAGTTGCGTATATAGAAGATTTATAAGTAGAACCTTAGGAAAAGTGTGAGAAGCGAAGAAGAAATCTTCTTCCATAGAAGGATGTGAAATTTGGCTTTCCATATTAAAATTCATTATATTTAGTCCTCTTTTTAATTTTTCTTGCTAGCCATATGAATCAATTTTTAAGATATACAGTATATTTTCTTAATCTAAAAGTACATTGACATTAAAAGAAAATTTCTGAACTTCTAGAACAGGATTGTTAAAACCAAACGAATTTTCAAGGAAGGCGAGAAAGTTCTTAACAAGAATAGAACAGGCTTCTGAAGTATTCGCATATACATATCTAATGAACTTTTTTGAACTCTTAGATAACATAGACTCAACTGGGAAATTTTTCTTGGTTTTCTTCTTGACTGGTTTGAGCGCAAGGTTTTTCTGGAAAGGGGCCTTTTTGGCCAAATGTTGGTAGTAATAAAATTTCGTTTTCTTTTGGAGATTAAGGTTCATTTATAGGTGACGTATTTGGAAGATTGGTGCAGTGTTTTGTACGATACTGGTGCAGTTACTTTCGACATGACCAGGTTGTTTGCAATTCTAACATTCCATGTTATGAAATGATATGAAAATCCTGTAATTAATATTTTCAAAATTGTTCACAACTGACGTTTGAATTTCCAAATTTTCTATAGGAGTATAATATATATTTGTCTACGAAAGCTGAATTGATGTCCAGGTACACTAGCTTTGAGGAATGAAAACGAGAATGCAAGCTGCAGTCCAAGATCTTTTTGAGCTTTTTATACAAGATTATTTGGTATGGAAGGGCAGAGGTTAGAAATTAAAATACGGTTGGCTAGAGTAACCAGTCTTCTGAGGACTGTTCAGCTATCAGTCTTATCAATAAGTTCATTATGTGAGAGATATATACAAATCCTATTCTTAGAAATTATTGAGGCTATACAAATATTTTAGATCCTAATATATCTCCATAATCGCAAAGAAGGAGGTTTTGTACAGCATTCATTAAAATGGCTTGTTCTCTTTTAGGGAATACTGGTTTTGTCATCGGTTGCATAGGAAGTTAAAGGCATGGTATTATCTCTTTTGTTATTGAACATTGGGGGGCTCATTTACTGTAGGAATAGTTATTTGGTTATTGGACATTGGGGGCTCATTGACTCTAGGGACGGTTTGATTAGACTGATGGCTCTTGTAGTCAAAAGCAATTATTTCTTGGTGAATAATTATAAGTTTGGTTTATCCTGACTTTGACAGAATATACAATTTAACTATTTTAATAATGCGAGGTTAAGGAAGTGCACCTAAACTTTGGGTGAAACACTAAATTAAAATAATTCAAGTAAACCAAGAACTTTGAATAAATAACCTGTATTTATAATAAAAAACGGCAAAAGATTTTCATTAATAAACAGAACGTGACACTCGTATATCAGGCCCGTATTTTTTCTCATTTAATTTTATTTTATAAATACATATTTTCCTAAAAAAGTAAAATTAATGTATAAAATACCTTGTATACGACAGATAGAATATCTAGTTTTAATGTTAGATGCAGACGCCTTCAACCAATTTATTTGACGAAAGAGAAATACTATAAAGAATCCGAGTATGTCTATATACATAATGAAATTCAATTCAAAACATATGTATATAACGTGAATCTGCGTCACAAATATATGTAACAATTTTCCTTTACCTCGCAGTACTGCCCTATATCATATATTGTAGGTTATTCACGTATGACATTTATGGGTGTAATCGGTGGCAACGATGCCAGGCCCAAGCTTATAACTCCTGTTTATGAAAGCTTATTTTGAAATTTGGAATATGTATAAATAAGACATTATTCACAAAATTACTGACGTTCACTGTTAAAATAGTGTTCTGAATATTCACGCTGAAAATATACAACGTATTCTAGGAAACAATAAACGTCTGAAGTATTAAGAAGTAAACTAAACAAAGAAAAATATAAAATATTATTGAATCATAAAGAAATAAGAGTGGCGTCAAACAAAAAATAAATAATATTTTAAATAGTAAAGGAAATTCTGTATAAAAATACAGGGTATATCAAAAATATTGGTCATAAATTATACCACATGCGCTTGGTTTAAAAACTGGTCGATTGAACCTTACTTACCTATGTGCAAAATATGTACAAAAAGTTACAGGATGTTTCAAGTTTAGTCTAAAATGGAACGCCAGTCTAATTAAACATCCATTTTCAAACTTTTTTGTCTCTAAGTATTTGTTTGTAAAATGTTTGGTTTAAACGATACAGTCACTGGTTAAATATTTTATTTTTTTATTTAACTGCGTTAGTAGCTTCTAAAATTAGATTTTTTAATTGATGTTCACTAGTTATTTTTAAGGAATAAACATAGTCTCTCAAAAACCAAAAAAATATACATTGGAGTAAGATCTAGACCGTGCGGTGACCATTCAATTGGAGGGTTGTAACAACCAGCATGCCTAAAGACCATTTGCAACTACTGATAGGTCTGTAGCTACTGTTGTCATTATACTATTAAGGGATTAGGGCAGCGTTGTCACCAGCCAAAGGGTCCTGGAGTCCTGAAGAAGGAACATCCATTCGCCAGTGGCAAAATAAAATAATAAAAGAAAATAATAAAAATACAAAAAAAAAAACATCCCTTAATAGCATATGTCGAGCGGTTTTAGCAACTGACTTAAGACTCTTAAGTCCTTAAGGGTAGGAACGCCGAGGCTTAACATGCTCGGAATATTCCTTACTGGTTTTTGGAAAGAGGTGAGAATAAAATAGGTTAATAAACAATAACATGTATATTTAAATATAAGTAAAAAAATTAATAACAAATTTCAATAAATCAAAACAATCTCTATTTTTGAAATAAGACAAGCAGAAATTACTACCCATAATTATAAATCTTTATTATGATAAACCATGTTAATATAATATAATCTATGATAAAACTTTAGTATAATGAAAGCTTTTACAGTACAAAAACTTTTTAATATAATAAAAAACTCTTTATATGATAAAACCCTTAAAACTGATAAACATTTAATAAGTAAACTTGGGACGAAAATGAAAGAATTGGCATTTGAAGAAAGACTAATGAACTGTTTTAAAATACATAACCCAAACAAGAGATTTAACCATGTTAAAATAAAATAGATATTACCTTTGAAACTAAAACACTACACACACACACTTTACTATATATAATAAATACTAATAATTACTAAGTTATATTTTTGGGCATAGGTTTGGCCCAACGGCCGCCCCTTGAGTCTTTTTTGTGTCAACGATTGACTCTCTATTTATATCAACCTTAACGTGATTATTTTAAAAAGAAACTCGACTTATTTATTTTTAATGATTATTCGAACGATTTGTCCTTTAATTTTCTAGTACAATGAACTATTTCTAATTGTTTGGTTTTAATAAATATGTTGTGTTAATTTAATAGATATTAAAAATATTAGATATTTTTGGGATTTTTGTTAAATTCTTTATATTTTAAAAATAATAATGCCAATTATTACAGGGTTGCACATACACAAATTTTAAAGTTGGGACAAACTGTGCATATGTAAAGAAAACTCTAGCTGCCCCAAATCAAAAATAGACAAAGCTATCTCTGTTAAGCTACAATGCGTTAAAACTTATAAGAGACAGAAATATATCGTACAAATTTTAATAAAATTTTAAATGGAATTGATAGTAATTTTGATAAAAAAATTGTTATAACTTTGAAAGAATACGTATCCACTTTTTAAACAAAAAATACTTAGTTACGCCAAGGTTAACTGTCAAATTAGAAGGGGTAGATATAGAATGAAAGAAGAAGAAAAATATCTAGGCCTAACCCTGGACAACAAACTTCTTTGGAATATACATAAGAAGGAAGTAGTAAATATAGCCACAGAAGTCCTAATGGTATGCAGAAACATTGAGAGTAAGAGATGGGGATGTACCCCGAACACACTGCGAGACCAATCATCACAAACAAGGTTCTGGCATAGAGTAACAGAACTACTTTAGCTACAAGGAGAGCTAATACCGGTGCAATGAGAACCTGCCCTACGGCCATAGTGGAAGTGATCTTAAACCACAGTTCTCTACATGAAGTGACAGAGAACGTGGTATATAGGACCAAGATATTGAGTGATTAGGAACGGAGTAGTCAGACGAAAGTCTTTTAGCTTTAGAACCAAATATATTTGGGTTATGTCCCAGTATGAAATAAGAAAGAAAAACAATTTTGTAAAAAACTACAAAACAACAGAGCTGGGCAGCAAAAATAATGGAAGCCACTAACTACGCAAACTATGGAATGAAGATATTTGCAACAAAAGAAATTTATTATTGTCATCAATAGTACACAAAAATGTTACCTACAGTGTAGAATTAAGTTGACTTTTTAGGATACAGAATAAATATTCCCAAAATTTTTTTTACATTTAAAGAAAAAACCATTAGTATCAGAATAGTCAAATAACCTCCAATATTTGTGATTTGTCAATTACGGGAATTCGACTTATGACGGCAGTATACGAATGATTCAAAAATCATAAAAGGAACTGGAATAAGTGTATATGGGCCTAGAAAATAAAATGTCCCAGAAAATGTAAGCAAACTTTATGAAAAAGTCACTATTACACAGTGTGAAGGGCGAGTCTATTTTGGATAATATGATGTCTGTACGCCCAACAAAGTGTCCCGTAAAATGACCAGACAGCACGCGATGACTTGATTACTCCGAATTACTCACTTCTGTAGGTCACATTTCACAGTACCGACGTCAAGTGACCCTACTTGCCTTCTTGTTCGGTGGTTTGAGTTACCACCCTGAAGAAATAGAAAAAATTAAGAGAGGCACAAAAATATGAGTATATACTTGTAAAGATAAGAAAAAGTGTATTAATTTCAGTTGTATAAATGATGTATCTATATTGAAATATAAAAAAATATCCAATACATATTTGTTATAGGTAATCGCATTACTAGGAGTTTTCAGAGGATGTAGAATAGAACTGTATACTCTAACAGAGATAATGTAGAACATACTAGGTATTGGTTAATAGTTCATATATTCAAAAGAAAATCTCAGGGAACACAGGTATTCGTAGTAAATCTACTCGAAATATCCATGAAATATCTCTTTTATGTTATAGAAAACGTAAATGTTTAAACCAAAGATCTTAGACAGAAGCAAACAAAATATCAGGTGCGTTTTAATCATCCGCTTCTGCTTCCGGAATTGTCGGTTTAGTCGTTTTAACCTGTCAGATTAAAACAAGGAAACCGAGAATTCCTAAGCAGAAGCGGATAATTAAAACGCACCTATTAAAAATATTGCGCCAAGATGTAGGCAACACGTAATAAGGGTTCAAAATGGCGGAGTTTTCTATATCCTTTTAAAAGGCACTCAGAAAGCTGCGCAGTGCGACCATTCTCCGTATAGTAAAGGAAGATCAAAGTATGTGGTGTCAGTGAATATTATTTTTGGAGTCACAGTTTATTGCTAAAGAATCAGTTAGCTCACTCGGACCAGTTGAAAGTTCCAAAATAACATCCACTTTAGGGATACAATTCCAGGATACACAGAAAACTGCTATTTTATGTGTGTTTTATTGCAGGCGGTTGTCATATATTGTATTATCCGAGTTGCGCAGTGTATAAACTGGAACATTGAGATCAAAAGTGCCGACGCAGAGTGAGCGATCTGATTCTTTAGCTATAAAGTGTGTCATAGGAATCAAAATGGCCGCGCCCTATGTTAGGCGTGTCAGACCTCTCTCTTGCCCCGTATATCAAAGTATGTGGTGATGCTCCATATGAATCCATGATAACGCTGGCCGCGTGCTCCAGGAAAATCGCGGGCTTGTTGTTTTTAATTTTCAGCCACGTGCGACCACGCGACAGAACCGCGTAATGGGCTTTGAGTCATATAAAAACATCTAAAGTATTGCCGCGTGCGATGCCTCACGATCAGTCGCGCGCGACGTGTCGCATAAGTGGGCTTTCCTTCTAAGACACTCTTGTATTAACAAGAACATAAATTTTAATGCCGTATCTGGCAGGTTTCTTGGGCATGTACTGTTCAAATGAACACCTTTCGCGAAAAGCTTCTATTTTTCATCTAAGGTGACATTTTCACCAAAAGTATAATTTTGTTGACAACTCGGAACGAAATGCTCAAATACTCCTCTAATAGGAGCAGGTTTGTCATGCAATTTTCTTTGTTGTCGCCTTTTACTATCATCAAACCTTAGACAAGTTAGAAGAAATTTAAACGTTCTCATACTCATAGTTAATCTGAATTTTTCTACTTTATTGCCACAGTTCTTCTAAATTTAAATGATTAGCTTTATATACACCATCGAGATAAAAAAGACCAATACTTGCTTTAATTTAAATTAAATCTGTAAAACGAGCATTTTTTTTCTGGTATAGAAGTGTTGAATATTAATTTGTATGGGTGTAACAAAATTGATCGAAAACATTTGATCGAATGCATTTGATCGAAAATATTTGATCGAATGCATTTGTTCGAAAAAACATTTTATCGAATAACAATTGATCGAAAAGAAAAATGATGGAAACAGAAAAATTATCGAAAAGAACAATGATCGAAAAGAACAATGATCGAAAATAGATTTGATAGAAAAAGCAATGGATCGAAAAATCAAATAAACATAGAATTATAGAAAAATTAGAAAAATGAAAATACAAATTTTAACTAAATTACCTAACTTGTGCGGCCTAGAATCATTTCTGGTTGCTTCGCAAAACACATGTACAAAAAATGAACAAATAAAAAATCTTAACGTACCTATCTATTTTATAAGGGCGCAAGGCCGCAAAGGTTAGGTATATTAGTTAAAATTTTTGTTTTTATTTTTCTTATTTTTCCTATTTTTTTTGCAATGCAAACCGCGACGGCTCCAGGCCGCACGGGTTAAATAAATTAATTAAATTTTTTATAACAAAAAAAAATTTACCAACTTACCTAACTCTTGCGAGAGCAATCAGTTAATTTTAAATTAGTTTTTTATTATTTTATAATTTTTTTTGTGAGCAAACCGCGATGGCTCCAGACCGCACAGGTGAAATAAGTTAGTTAAGTTTTATGTGCGAATTAATCACAGTTCTTTAATCTCAATAGAGATAAATAACCGTTTAGCTCCAAAATGTTAATTTTTAAATTAACAATATTGAAAGGATAAAAATTTGTTGAACGAGGTAGCTAATTTTCCATTAGTACCTAATTTTGATAGCCGCTGAGTTTAAATTTTCCGATAGTAGGGATTAGACGGACGGTTGCATGGTATCGTTTTAATTTTTTTGATATTTTGCTATTTTTAATGTTGATTTTCAATATATTGTCCTTTTGATCCAATGAATTTTCGATCTATTGTCATTTCGATCAAATGTTATTCGATAAAATATATCTCCGATCAAATGTTATTCGATGAAATGTATTTTCGATCAAATACCATTCGACAAAATGTATTTTCGATCAAATTTCCAATTTGATCAAATGTTTTTCGATCAATTTTGTGCCACCCAAGTTACTATCTAAAATATTACCATCAATCAAAATATTATCAAGATTCTTAGCAGGACCACTAACTCCTAAAAGATGTATTAGTATATTCTGTTTAGATATTTTTGTATTTGAAATTAGGGTTGTTTTTGCAATTTCTAAGTATTTACAACTTTTTTGTTCTTTTTATGCTGCGCAATATAAATGTTTGCCTCATCTTCAACATCACTGCCAGATTCTATATTTTCTACATCGCTGCCTATCTCGTAATGACTACTGTCATCTACACAGCTCCAATACTTTCATTCATATTTTTAAGAATTTTTGGTGCATCTGCATCCGTTTCTTCATCTGTTGAATTTTTTCTTGTACTTCATCAGCATCTTATAGCATTCGAAGAAGTTCAGCAACGTATCTTTCCTTATCAAGGGAATGTTTCTTTTTATTTTACTCCATTTTGCCTGTAATAAAAAAAAATACATTGTTAGGCGCGGTTATCTGACAGATAAACAGATACTTTCCTTTAGGTAAAATTAAAAATAATTAAAATTTATTTGAAAAATATCATTGTGTTAAATAAGAAGACAAAATAATTTTAAAAAATCTCAATTTAATGAAAAACAAAAACTTACCAAGAAGTCGCGGGTATCTCCTAGATAATTTTACGTAATATTTCAAAACATCTTGACTGTGAGAACTTAATAACTATACTGAGGAATACAGCATACAGCCCAAAGATCTAGGAAGATAGCTGAAGGGGCATGCCGAACTAAGTTGGCGTTCATTAGAAATATGCAGTGGTGGAGGTATCTCACAGAACCACCGCGACCGTTGCAGGGTTATATATCCTATAATAATACGACTGTATAGTCTTTTTCAGCGTGTTTGAGTTTTATGTCACACATTTTTTTTTTATTTTGTTAATTTGTACAATTTAGAGTATTGAAAAGTAAAGCAATGACGTAAAGTATCACTTTCCGGACTCAAAGTAATGATGCGGTTTTCCCGGACCATATGACATAAATAGAGTTATCTTAAACAATTTTCAGTAATTTTTTAAAATTGAAATTCGTGGGATATTATTTATTTATTATGAGTATTCCGGTTTACCCCAACTATTAAAATTATAACGACAAGATTCAACTGAACAATTTTCTAGGGCTCTTAAAGATAAATGATTACCTTATGTTATGTTATGTTGGGAATGGGGAGTTAGTACACTGCGACCTAAAAGATCTATTGTACCCCCTTCTGTCGCCAATGCATCAAGGAAATGTCTCAATGCCTAAACCGACTTTTCCAATCCTATTTTCTCAAGGAAGTGTAGGATTTAAAGTGGCTTCAAGTTAGGTAAATCTTCCTCTTCTATATGATATCCTCCTAGGTGTAGTGCCCTTGGATTCTGAAGTGCTACAGATTTAGTTAGGATGTGAAAGGAGGTTTCGTCCTCCTCCATACACTTTCCTCTACTACTATTAAAAAATAATACAGAACAAAATAAATCTAGGTACGTAACAAAAAATTACATTAATTACGAAAAAATTAAAAATAATTTAAAATTTGAATTTTTTGCTAATGTATTAAATGCCATTAATGTCGAGACAGCAACCAATGAGTTAACGAACGTTCTTAATTTCCATGTAAGCAAAGCCACGACATCTATTAAATTGAAAATTAAACCAAAAAAAAACCCTGGATACCTGACGGCATAGTTCAATCAATGAAAGAAAGAGATCGGCTATATAGAATCTACAGAAAAAATAATACTGTAGAATCGCATACAAAATATAAAACACATAGAAATAAAATTAATAATTTAATTAATCAAATAAAGCAAGATTATTACAAAAATATAATATTAAACAATCAAAAAAACTCAAAAAAAATATGGGAAACTATTAATCAGTATACAAATAAAAATTGTAACAGCTCATCCACATGTATTACAGAAGTCATTGATGAAGCAGGTAACTCTGAAAAGGACAATAACAAAATTAGCGAAATTTTTAGTAAATATTATATTCAAGTTGGTAAAAATTTGGCGGGAAATATAATTGCAAATAAAAGCCAGTCTTTTACGGACTATGAACCAACTTATAACGATAAAACAATTTTCGTAAATCCAGTAACCCAAGACGAAATTAAGGATATCATATTGTCGTTAAAAGCAAATACATCACCAGGAATAGACGGAATAACGGTAAAACTATTGAAAGAAATAAAAGATCAAATAAGTCATCCATTAACATACTTAATTAATTTAGCGTTCGAGCAGGGTATCTGTCCAACTCAGTTTAAGGTAGCTGTCGTTAAACCTATACATAAGAAAGGCGAAAAAAATAGAGTGGAAAACTATAGACCGATTAGTTTAATATCAAATATAGCAAAAATTTTTGAAAAAGCTTTGAAAGGGAAATTAACAAAATTTGTCAATAAAAATAATTTATTACGTAATACACAATTTGGATTTAGAGAAAAATGTTCTACTAACGATGCTATTGCATTATTGACTAGAAGGATTTCCAATAGTTTAAACGATAACCAAAAATGTGCCTGTGTATTTGTAGATCTAGCAAAAGCTTTCGACACAGTCAGCCATCAAAAATTGTTATCAAAGCTTTATGATATGGGATTTAGAGGTAAAGCCCATTTACTCCTTAAAAGTTACCTAACCAGCAGACAACAAATAGTTGAAGTTAATGGAAATAGAAGTGCATCACAAGAAGTTATCTATGGGGTGCCTCAAGGTACAGTATTAGGACCCATATTATTTATATTATATTTAAACGAATTACTTACCTTAAAAACGGATGGCAACATAATCCCATTTGCTGATGATACTGCTCTCTTTGTTAAAGGAAACGATTGGTTGGAAGTGGAAACTAGCCTAAAACGAGATTTACAAAAAATAACACACTGGTTTGATGAAAATCTTTTAACAATTAATTTAGACAAGACAGTGTATTTACCATTTTATAATTTTAAAAATGTCTTTGCGAATTTAAATCTTTTAAAAATAGATCTACCATTCCGCAGTACATCCTGGTCTTTACCTGTGTCATGTAGTGCCAAATATTTAGGAGTAACCATAGACTCAAATCTAAAATGGAATATACATATTAATAATCTGGTGAAAAGAATGAGATCACTATTATATATGTTTAAGTTAACCTCAAAAATACTTAGTGAGCGTGATCTTATTTCACTTTACTACGCCCTAGTTCAATCTATATTAAATTACGGGATAATTGGATGGGGAGGAGCTTACACTACTACTTTGCAACCTTTAGTGGTAATTCAAAAACGTCTGATTAAACTAATATTTAAATTAAATCTACGATTTCCCACTGAATCACTTTTCACTTACAGTAACTTACTAACTATAAGAAAATTGTATTATAAACAAGCTTTGATTCAACTTGTAAATACAAAGGAAATAAATATTATGTGCCGCCAATATAACACAAGATTTCATCTAAACAATAAGATTATCTTACCGAAATGTAGAACATCCCTCTCGCAACGCAGTTATTCATACGTCGGATTAAAAGTTTATAATTCACTGCCTCAAGAACTAAAGTCAAAAATTTATTATAAAAACTTTAAAACTATTATTGCGAAATGGATTTTAAATGAAACTATAGATATAATCGGTAGCAATTAAAATAAAAAATAAAAAAAAAATTAAAATAAACTAAGATGAAACAAACTAAAATTCTATAATAAAATTGAATATTCATATACTTACCCTAAAAATATCACTTGCTTTTGAAATGTATTGTTCAGCTAAAGGTGTGGAAATATTTTTTGGGTTATAACATTTTTAATTGTTTTTTTTTTCTCTCTTCCTTTCTTTTTGTCATGTAAAATGAAAAGAAAAAAATCATAGATGACGAGGCAAGCTTATTGCTTACCTACCTGACATACAGTGCCTGAGAAGCTGTCAAGTTTATCCTTAGCTTCTCATTTTCTGGATGTCCGGTACTCAGTGTGGCTTCCTCTGTTCATTTATTAATTTTTTTTTTTTTTAATATAAAACAATAATTATATGAGCTGTATTGGTATTGTTATTGTTATTATTACCTAAATTGTTTTATAAAGCGATACAATTATTTAATACTTATCGCTTCGCACCACTTTATTTAATATTTGTTATTTTTATTATATCATATTATATTTTTATGGTACTTCTTTTTTAGGAAGAATCATATTTTTTTATTGTATATATAGATATGATTCATATACATATGTAATTTATTATTGAATAAAGTTATATTATTATTATTATTATTATTATTATTATTATTATTATTATTATTATTATTATTATTATTACTCTTAGTTTACTTACTTCTAAGCTCACATCAAATTATTTTTGTGCTTTGGATTCCATTCTAACACAAATTTGTTTCAGCTAGGACTTACAGAGAAAGTTACTGTTATTTAGAGAAAAAAAAACGCACAAACACGTGATTTTGTCCTTGGCCTGCTTTAAAAACATTTTTGCGGACACTCAATATAAGATTTAAAATATATATTTCACCTCTTTAATGTACCATAATAATGGGAAAGGTCGACCTTTAGAATATCGTAAAAGCGACACTTTTCAGAGCTCTTATGGCATGAATAGGTGTAAGCTTGGCTCGATTTGATCTCCCAGATTACATCTCTTCCCGAATATTGCTTAAATATTTGTATATTATTGATTTTGTTGAAAAATTTTTGGTACTTGAATTCAAATAAAACTATAGTATATTTTCAACAATGAGAGTTTAATAAATACTGAATCTAAAAATTTAAATTTTTTCAACGATGGTTAGTACAAATAAATCTGTTTAAAGTGATAAAATTCTAATCTAAATTACTATAAACCACCATTAGACGGCGCTTTTGAGATGAGCCTTTACTATTTCAAGTTCATATAAGATGGCGGGCGACACAGACCTGCCTGCTGATCGCTCTGACCAAAAAGGCGAAAAATTATGTGATATATGTCTAAGTAGTATCAGAAAAAGTTGTATAAAATGTGCTAACGATAAATGTAGTGTAAGGTTACATACCAAGTGCTTCGAACAAGTAGCGAAACTGTTTTTAACAACAAGAAGAGATTGGAAATGTAAGTTATGTTCAGATTTTGATAACACTAATACACCAGATGATCTCACTTCACTCAAATACCAAGTATCTTAAAACGTGAAATCGAACTTTTAATAGATTTAAACACTGAACTTAAACTAAATAATGAGCTCCTGAAACAAAACAACTTCGAACTGTCTGATAAAATTGCTACTCAAACAATTCATTTTTACCAATACATGCTGGTACCACTTCTACTGTTTCTTATAGTAATGTTCTTCAAAAAACGATGAATAAATAATAAAGTAACTCCGTTTAGTCTGGTGATAAAAAGTACAAATAAGGAAAATTCCAATATAGATATTCTTAGCGATATCCAGAGGCGTGTCAAACTTGCTGATTTAAATGTTTGCATTAATAGCACTAAACAGATAAAAAATGGTGTTGTACTAAATTGTGAGGATGAATTATCGTTAGAGAAGTTAAAGACGTCAATTCAAAAAAAGGTTGGTTCTTCCTATAACATAAGTGAGTCTCAGGAATATAATCCCCGATTAATCATAAAACATATGCAAGTAGATAGTAGTTTGGAGTCGCATGAGGATATTATTGAAAATATTTTTTCTATGAATCAATTGGAACCATTTAGTTACGATTTTGAAATATTCCCATAGCAAATCCCAAGATGTTATTATAGAAGTATGTCCTAAGCTGCGAAAACAAATTCTGGAGAGATCGTACCTGTATCTGGGGTGGAAACGTTGTTCAGTCAGTGATTATATAAGAGTAGTTAGATGCCATCAGTGTTCAGGTATAGGCCATATCTCCAAAATCTGTAAACATCAAAAAGTATGTCCTCATTGCTCGGAAGAGCATTCTATAAATGAATGTGGATCAAATTTTAAAAAATGTATAAACTGTGTAAACTATAATATCAAACATAAAACCAGACATGACGTTAACCATAGTACCAAAGAGACAAATAATTGTTTGGTCCTTCAAAATCATATAAATAACTTAAAATCTAACATAATTTATGAATAACAAAACTAAATACAGTAATATTAAAATAGGTAATATTAATGTTAGGACTTTATTGTCTCGTTTTAGTGACCTTTGCTCAATTATATATGATAATAACTTTGATGTAGTTGCAGTATCAGAAACGTGGTTATCCCCGGATATACCACTGTCATTTATAAAAATTAATGGTTACAAGTTTTTCCGTCATGATCGGACTGGTCGTGGAGGTGGAGTTGGTATATTTGTAAAAAACCAATTTACTTGCCAGTATGTTTTATCGGATGCTAATTCGGACTGTTTGTGCTTTTTATCGTCCTCCAAAAGGCTCTATTCCCGCTTTTGTTGATTTGATCGAAAACGCGCTGACATCAGTTGTACCAGAATATCAAAATATTTTTGTTCTTGGTGATGTTAATATTGATCTCTTGAATCCAAATAACGACATAAATAGTTGCCTCTCCGCCTATGGATTAAAACAGGTGATTTCAGAACCTACTAGAATAACTGAAACATCAGCGACCTTGATTGACCCTATTTTTGTTGACAATAAAAATACATGTTTAAAAAGCGGTACAATTAACGCAGATCTATTTTCCGATCATCATCTCGCATACGCTATTTTTAAAATTAATGCTTGTGTCAAAAAGGAAAGATTTGTAACATTTAGGGATTTTAACCATTTAAATTTGGATACTTTTCGATATGATCTATTTACGATACCATGGGATCAAATTATTTACTTTAATGACATTGAAAGCAAAGTTCGGTTCTTAACAAGAAATATTTTAAACTTATTTAACGCTCATTGTCCATATCGCCAAATACGTGTTAGCAAAACCTATGCACCTTGGATGACACCAAATATTAAATTAATTCTTAAAGAACGGGACAAGGCCTTATTAGAATTTAAACGCAACAAATCTTCCGAATCTTGGAAAGAATATAGAAGGTTGCGGAACTTTGCTCTTAATGCCGTTAGAAGCGAAAAATCAGCCTATCTTCGAAATATTAGTAAACAAAATAAATCTAAATTTTTCAAAACATTAAAGGATATGGGTATACAGAGTAATAAAGATAAATATATCCCCTCTAACTTAGCGGATCCTTACAAAATAAATGATACTTTTATTTCTATTTTTCAAAATAGTAATGAAGCATGTGCTGAAAAAATATTACACTACCGAACTAATCGCGTTAATAATTCCTTAAAATTTGAGTTTACACTTGTTGATGAAGATACTATAATTAGGGTAATAAATAGTATTGCGTCAAATTCGAGTGGTTCTGACGGAATTACTCTTCAAATGATTAAACTTTGCTTACCGGCAATCTCGTTGTATTTGACACATATTATAAATTGCTGCCTAGAAACTGGCTACTTTCCAGATCAATGGAAAAGAGCAGTAGTAATACCTCTTCCAAAAATTGCGAACCCTATTTCTCATACTGAATTAAGACCAATAAGCCTACTTCCCATTTTATCCAAAGTTCTTGAGAAAATTGTGTACGATCAGGTTTATAAATATGTTAGTGTCAACAATTTATTGCCGGTTCACCAATCAGGTTTTCGCAAAAAACATAGTACCACCACAGCTCTTTGCCATCTAACAGATACCATTATTACAGCCCTAGATAGTAAAGAAGCAACAGCACTTGCTCTGCTCGACTTTACCAAAGCTTTCGACACAATAAATCATCTACTCTTAATTTCTAAATGCAGCTATTATGGATTTACTGACAAACCTCTCTTATTCATTAAAACGTATTTAAAAAATCGCTTTCAAAAAGTTGTAATCAATCAACAGTCCTCAACTCTTAGAGAAATCGAATCAGGTGTTCCCCAAGGATCGGTTTTGGGACCCTTGCTATTTTTAATTTACACTTCAGACTTAGAACTAAATGTGGAGTCGAGCAGTGCGCAGTTTTTTGCTGATGATACCCAAATTATACACCGCTTCAAGCCACAAGATGTAGTTAGAGCTAAGACCAGAATGATTCGAGATCTTTCCAACATAAATGAGTATTGCTTAAAACATAATCTTCGTATTAATCCATCTAAGTCTAAATTATTAATTTTTAGCCCACATAGTTACAGACAAAATATAAAAAACAATTTGAGTCTTACCATTAATAATGAACTCATACCCATTGTAAACTGTGGAAAAAATCTTGGCTTGATTATGGACGAAAACTTAAAATTTGTAGAACATGTAAATGTTTTAATTAGCCAATGCTACCATCGTTTAAATCTTCTTTATGCGAATAAGTTTATACTTAACAGAAAAATGAAGAAATATCTATGTAAAACGTTTATTATAAGTAAACTCAGTTATTGTGCTATTGTCTATTACCCTTGTCTTGACGTTGTCACAGCAAATCGCATTCAAAAAGTTCAAAATACTTGCTGCAGGTTCATTTATGGTCTTCGTAAATATGATCATATTTCAGAGTCGTTCATGGAACTGGAATGGTTAAATATAAAAAATTCATATATCTATTATTTACTTGCTTTTGTCCATAATCTAATAAACTCATCTGGTCCTGAATACCTTAACAACAAGTTGATCTATCGAACACAGCTACACAATCTAAATATTAGAAGGCAAATGACATTGTCTATGCCTAGACATACTACTTCCCTTTTTCAAAGGAGTTTCATATACAATGCCGTCAAACACTTCAATTCATTGAGCATTAATATAAAAAGTTTACAGTCTGGTACATTTAAGCGCAAGGTAAATAATGACCTACTCCACCAACAAGGCCAGTAAAAGTTTTAAAATTGTAAAAAAATTTTCTTTTATAATAGTTTTGCTAATGTTTTCTTTTTATTTATTTTATTGTATTTTATTGTTTTTATTGTATTTTATTGAATTTTATTGTATTTCATATATCTTTATGTAATTTAAGTATCTATTTTATATCTTTAATGTATTTTATAAAAACTCTTTATCATATATTTAATGAAGGGGTTAGGTGGAAGAATAGCCTCAGGCTAAATCTCGCCCCGCAAATGTACTCATGTATTTATTTATTATAGTACAAATAAAGACGTTTTATTATTATTATTAATATTATTAATATTATTATTATTATTATTATTATTATTATTATTATTATTATTATTATTATTATTATTATTATTATTATTATTATTATTATTATTATTATTATTATTATTATTATTATTATTATTATTATTATTATTATTATTATTATTATTATTATTATTATTATTATTATTATTATTATTATTATTATTATTATTATTATTATTATTATTATTATTATTATTATTATTATTATTATTATTATTATTATTATTATTATTATTATTATTATTATTATTATTATTATTATTATTATTATTATTATTATTATTATTATTATTATTATTATTATTATTATTATTATTATTATTATTATTATTATTATTATTATTATTATTATTATTATTATTATTATTATTATTATTATTATTATTATTATTATTATTATTATTATTATTATTATTATTATTATTATTATTATTATTATTATTATTATTATTATTATTATTATTATTATTATTATTATTATTATTATTATTATTATTATTATTATTATTATTATTATTATTATTATTATTATTATTATTATTATTATTATTATTATTATTATTATTATTATTATTATTATTATTATTATTATTATTATTATTATTATTATTATTATTATTATTATTATTATTATTATTATTATTATTATTATTATTATTATTATTATTATTATTATTATTATTATTATTATTATTATTATTATTATTATTATTATTATTATTATTATTATTATTATTATTATTTACTAAAAATTTGACATTTGTTATTGTTAAAACTTCTTTATAATTAAAACAGTTGCTGAAATAGGCCAAATAGTTTGTTTACAGTGAGCGTGGAGAAAAGGGAGTGAAAGGAAGGAAAATTGACATTTCATAAAAACGTTTACGTTTACGTCAAATTAGATTCCATGCAGGATGTGTTGGTATCTACTAGCTAGAGATAAAATTAGTGCAAATAATTATAGAAATCTTTGTCCATAAATGACGACTTATTTGGTTATTATGGGGTATTGCAAACCGGTTTTAAGACTACCTAGAGTGAAGAAGTGAAAAAATATACTGCAGTGGAATTCCCGTCTTTCGATACCTCACGTATCGACATGTCTATCTTCGTTCGACAGACTGCGATTATTATGTAATTTTTTCTCTATTCCAGAGGCGGCTTGTGACCAAAATATTGGGAGTGCACAGTAACAGAATATAGATCTCATTACAGATTATAATAAAAAACTTCCAGTGTTTATAATATACCTTTCTAAAATACCTTTCCTACCTAAATCTCTACTAACACCTATATTCTGTCAATGGGAACCCTCAGTATTTTGCCTAATAGCCGCCACTGCTCTATTTGATCCATATCGTGCTGATTTCGCAGATATAAATCCCTGTGCAAAACACAAAATCTCATTGTTGTAGTTTGTATCATCTCTTCCATATTGCTTTAAAAACTTTAACGTCATTGAAACTTGGCTCATTGTTTCTGCCCATACCGCATGATTGATAATATATAAAGTGCCCAAAAAACGCCGCTCTCTAAATCCATATTTTGGATAGATCAATCTCATTTTCTTAGATAATACTCTTTACAATGTCCCTCAATTTTTCCCTATCCTTTACTTTTTCTTGCCAATTATTTACTTCTGCCTTGCGTATATCTTCTTACACTTTTTTTAGATATCCTGATCTTGGTCTCCTTCTCCCTCCGTGGTCCCATTTTAATAATAAATGAAACAATGTTCCATTTCCTGCTCTTCAAACATGTCCCAACCATCTAACTTTGAATTGTTTTATATTTGTTATATCTTCTTCTAGCTCTTGTTTAATTTCCTCATTTGTTCTAATTCTACATTCTTCTGTGATTTTTATTAATCCTAATATTGCTCTCATAATTTTTCTTCCCATAATTTTTATATCTTCTTCTTCTTCTTCTTCTTTTTCTTCTTCTTACCTATTGTTTCTGCTGCGTACAGTAGTATTGGTATGAATATTGTGTTGTTGTGTTTTTTTGAGAGTAATTTGCTCTTAAGTAATTTTTTATTTGTGTGAATGGCTTTATTTGTAGTACCTATTTTTCTGATATTTCTAGCTTTCTGTCTCCAGTTTTAGCTATTGTGATTTCTAAGCATTTAAATTTTTGCACTTCTTCGAATTTATGTTTCCTATTTTAATGTTTTTTGATGCTACTTTATTTTTTGCATTTTCTTGGTTTAGCTCTAATCGCATAATTTTTTCTTCTTTTATAATTTCGTTCAAGATGCTTTTCTTGTTTTTGAAATTATCACTATGTCATCTGCATATGCAATGACTTGTCTTCCTCCTGTTCTTAGTGTTCCTTTATTAATTTTCCTCGTCACATACTCTAATGAGAGTTTGATTGCGAATCTCCCTGCTTTACTCCTTTATTAATTATGAATTCTTTTGTCGCTCCTTTTTGTGTTTTAATGTTAATTTTTGTTTCTTGTATCCTCATTGTTATTAACAGCCTTAATTTTATTGGTATTCCTAATTTTTGTAGAGCCAACTGCAGTTTTGTTCTTTCTATTGAATCAAAGGCTTGTTTAAAATCAATAAAAGCATTTCTAATTCTATTTTGTGTTCATACGTTCCTTCCTTTATAGCAGTTGGATTGCATCTATAGTTGATTTCCCCTGTGTGAATCCACATTGGTACTGTCCTATCATTTCTTGTTGTTTGCGCTAGCCGTCTTTGTATTATTGCCCAATGTATTTTGTAAGCTGTATTAAGAAGTGTTATTCCTCTGTAATTTTGACAAAATTGTTGGTCATTTTTTTTATGGATTGTTATCACCTCTCCTATTTCCCACTCTCTAGGCAATTTTTTCTATCAATATATTTTCTAAATTAGAGATAATAGTCTTTTTTTTAATTTGTTGCCTCCAAATTTAATGAGTTCGATGTTAATTTCATCTTTTCCTGGTGATATTCCATTTAGATTTTTCCCAATGACCTTTTCTGTCTTTTCTCTTGTTGGGTAAGCAATTATGTCCATTTCGTCTATTTCCTCTTTCTCTATCATCTCAGATTCTTCCATCTCCGGATCAATTAAGAGATCTTTAAAGTAATCTACCCTCACCTGCTTGTATTCCTTATCTTCCACTTTTTCTTTTTTATTTTTTATTCCCTTTGTTTTATCTTTGTAGATTTTGTTCTGTTCTTTAATTTTCTTGTAAGAGTCTTTCCTACTTCCTTCTTGTTTAATTATTTTTATTTTATTGTCTATCTACCCTCTTTTACTTGCTCTTATTAGTTTGTTGGTTTGATTTCACAGTTTTTATTGGCCATTTTATCTTTTATTTTATTTGTTCTCAGCCACTTCATTCTTGCTTGTACCTTTTTTGTTGTTGCTTCACTACATTTTTCATTGTACCAATATTTTCCTACTTTTTCTTTGCAAACCTAATGTTTTCGTCTGCTGCTACTTCTATGATTTCTCTAATGACTATCTATTCTGCTTTTATTTCATTTTCTTCACGTTTATTGCTTAATATTGATTTTACTTTCTCTGCATTTTTATTTTTTACTTTTTTAATGTTTAGTTGACCTACATCTTATTTGTATGGCATTGTGTTTAATTTTTTTAGCTCTTTTTACTTTTTGTTTTAAGGTAGCGGTGACCATGTAATATTTAGAATCTGCACATGCTCCTCTAAATGCCCTTAAATTTTTTATTGTCGAATATTTTCTTCTTGTGATGAGTACGTGATCAATTTGGGTGAATGTTTTTTATCTGAAGATATCAAAGTCACTTTATGCATTTTGGGATGCTTAAATTTTGTAGAACTTATAATTATATTTGTTTGAGCTGCCATGTTACATCACCTCTGTCCGTTGTCGTTTGTTTTTTCGTGTATGGTATATTTACCTGCTACTTGCTCCATATGATCTTCTTTGCCTATTTTTGCATTATCATTACATCTTCCTTTGGAATTTTTTCTATTTCTTCTTCTACTTTATCGCAGAAAGCCTCTTTCCATTTAGCAATGATATATTGAATGGTTTTGCTTTTACTTCATTCTTTTATTTATTGGATTTAATTCTATTTTTTTTTTCTTGTAAGTCGCCTAGCATCATAAATCCCACCCCGTACTGTCTCCATTTTTTGTGTCCAGTATAATGCAACGTAAATCCTTTTTTCTTAATTGTTCCTTTGCTTTCCCATCTCATTTCCTAAATTGCTGCAATACATATGCCATATCTAATGAGTTCTTTTCGTACTTCTTGCATTTTTACAGGTTATAACATTGTTCTGAGATTCCAGGTACTTATTCTCAATTCACTTCTACATTTTCCTTTATTTTTATTTTTCCATAACTTTTTTTCTTTCAGCATTCTCTGCTTTATTTTCATAAGTCTTTGTTTCTGTTTCTCGTCCAGTTCTTTGTCAAGTCGTTTCCTTCATTTTCTGTCCTTTTTTTCGTTTTCTTTCCTTATATTGTCTGCTAGTTTTTTGTTTTGCCTGTTTTTATAGTGTTCTGCCTCTTTATCTTGTGATCTTTCGCTGAATGTTCTTCCAGCTTTTCCCCTTTTAATTTGTGCTGTTATGTTTCCATAACATAAATCTTCTACTATATACATCTTGTCATTTATATATAATTTATTGTAATTTATGTTTGCTTTATGTCCGTTCTCTCTAGCTTCCTTCATATGCTTTCTTAATATTTTTTGCTGTTCTTGAATTTCTTTCGGATAATCTTCATCTATAAATATATTTGTACCATTTAGCTTCGAGGTTGCTCTAATTATTTCTCTTTTTTTTATGCTAATCCCTAAATTCCACTGATTGATTATAGCGGTTGTAAATAAAACAAAAATTCTCTATAGTCAGCATCATGTTTCAGAAACTTATTGAAAGTCTTTAAAGACAAAACTGTCATCTTCAAGTCAGCATGACATTTGCGCAGTTTTGTTTTTATGGTAATTGCTATTTAACATTCAATTTGAGTATCTTATGCAGGGTATTATTGAAATACACGTACATATTAAAATGAGGAATAGTATGTAATGACCAAAAACGATTGGCACCAATTTTAACTTCAAATTCTAAAATTTAAATATTGGGGAAGAGTCCCCTTTTCCGACCTACTAGTTTCCATATTTAAAGAAGTAAAATAAATCGAAATTGAACTTACCCATAGAAATTGCACTGTTGCCGTAGCAAAACCAATTAATTCAAAATAAAGTTTATTACAGTAATTGTTCAAAATGCCGTCCATTATTATTTACACACACTTGCAATCGTCTTTCCAAAGAACTTTGAACATTAGAAATTAGTCTTGGATTTTGTCGTAGTTCCTCGACTACCGCATTAACTTTATTGGTTAATTGTTCAACACTATTAATAGGTTCATTATAAACCAGTTATTTCATGTGACCCCACAAAAAGAAATCGCATGGATTTAAGTCCGGAGATCTCGGAGGCCACTTAGTAGGTCCATTTCTGCCTATCCACTTTTGAGGAAATCTAATGTTCAAAAACTGCCGTACGTTTAAATCAAAGTGAGGAGGAGCGCCATCTAGTAGGTACCACATCCGTTGCCTTAATTGTAACGGTATCTCTTCTAGGAGTACTGGCAAAATATCTTCTAAAAAGTGGAGATATCCTGGCCCATTTAATCTGTTCGGGAGAACATAAGGCCCGATTAAATACTGATCTATTATGCCAGCCCAAACATTTATTGAAAATTTTCTTTGATGCCCAGTTTCCCTAATGGCGTCAGGATTTTCATCACTCCAAATATGCGTATTATGGATATTGAACACGCCATCACGAGTGAATGAAGCCTCGTCAGTATACAATAATATTTTTAGAAAATCAGGAATATCAACACATTTTTAAATCATCCATTCACAAAACTCCACTCTCTTTTCTTCATCACCTGGATATAAGGCCTGGACTTTTTGGATGTGATAAGGATGTAAACCTTGTTCTTTAAGTGTCCGCTGCACAACAAATGAGGACACTCCAATTTCAAGACCTAGTCTTCTACAACTTAATTGAGGCCGGTTTTCAACAGCTTCCAATATTTCTTCTTCGGCCGCCAATGTTCTTTGTGTTCTTGTTCTCCCTCGATCTGCATTGACACTCTCAAATTTTCCATGGTCTCTTAGATGCTGAACAGTTGAAATAAACGTACGACAGTCCGGAATTCTCCGATTTGGAAACCGTTCGCGATACAGGATTTGTGCTTGCCGAGAATTTTCTCCAGCTGCCCCATAAACCAGCACTATATCCGTTAGTTCAATATTCGTAAATAGTGGCATTGTAAAAAAATATTTAAAAGTAATCGTAACAACACTTTTTACCAACTTGGAAATGACGCGCTCGTGTTAGCCAGATTCGTAAATCAACTAAAATTTTAATAATCTATAGTTTCAAAAATGTATAGTTTAAAAACAATCATTTATCAAATATTCTAGTTTTTTGATAACGAGGGTAGTAAAAACCAGTCTTCGGAAATAGAAATTAATTCGAAAATCTTGGCAACATGGTTATTTCTTACAAGACTAGTTTTCTTATCATCTGACAAAAACTTGCATATTAATTACTGTTGATGTTTAAAATAGGTAAATAAACCTAATTTATATAGGTCATCCTCAACATATCAGTGAAGTACGTTTGTTTTAGAATTAATTTTCAAAAATTAATAACTCCCTTAATAAGGGGTATTTTTAAAAAATAATATTTTTCTACATTCAGTGGGGATCTGCGCAATACCCAGTTTTAATATGTACGTGTATTTCAATAACACCCTGTATATAATCATACTGTACTTTCTCTGTATATAAAGATACTCCTTTTGCTTTCGAACGATACCAATATTTCAAGTAACAAAAAAAGTCAATTTCGATAAAATCCAGCAATTCCATCGCCATCACAGTAAAACCGATAAGGATCATTGAGTGGGAGGTTAAAATTCCGAAATCCCCGGGAAAGGCAGTGAATTCGGCGTTAATGTCTGGGCGTGCATTACCATTAACTCTTATATCGTCTAATTTCATTCATAGAGAAGAAATGGTATTAATTTTTTTCAAGGTAACTAGCGTCGTCCACCATACGAGCTGCAAATTTAAATAAAGAGGGTTTTAGGATTTGAATTGTGAAGTCTAATAAGGACGAAATTGCACTTTAATAACAGTGTTTTTCTGATAATATTTACATACAGGGTAGTTTTCGATACCTATTCAACTATACACGAACAATTTTTAAATGATGGTGAATCATCGAAAGCTTTTGATCGGCCGGCAACAATATATTTCTAGAATTACCCATAATCCTCCTATGCAGCGGCGTAACAATGATTCGCGATAAAATTCTAATATTGAATAAGCTTAACCTGACACGATTTTATTGTTTTACGTTAAATATTGTTTAATCTTCTTTGTATGAAATGTCTGAAAAAGTTGAAAAGAAATGGGAATATTTTATTAATTTTACAAAAAAAGATATAAAAAGTTCTACAATAATGAAGAATAAAATTTATAAAATATTTAGTGATATACAGGGAAAATAAAAAGTGCATTTAAATTTAAATACACAACAAAATGTAATTTAAAATATTGATAGGAATTAAAAAAGTATGGCCTTCTAATAACCACCTTTTTAATTACATTGTCCATTATCCAGTCCAATCTCCACATTTTGTTTTCTTCCTTGATGACGTGGGTTACGGCATTTGTCCAATCTTCTTTCCGTATTCGTGCCATTCCGATTTCCAGTAAAATTTAAAACCCACGGCTAAAAAAAATTATTTATCTGAATCTTAATCATTCTACTTATAGATTGGTTATAGATTGGTTACCTGTAGTATCTTCACTTACTTCCATGATTAATAGTTTCTCCCATTCTAAAAAATACGTTTTGATAATCTGACAGCTTCTTGAGGCTGACTTGTCTTTTACTTGTTGAGGAAAGCTGCGACAATGCTATTTGTTCGTTGCTTAACACACCTGAGCAATCTTCCCTCCAAGGAAGTTTAATTTCATATGTACCTTCGGGATTAACTTTAATCGTTTCATGGAAGAAATTTAATGTTTCTTCCTCCATCTTCTGCTTTGCTTTAATCTCTGCTGGATCTGTTATACCTATAACTTTTAAATTCCACAGATATGTAATAGAAAGATGAGAAAGATCACAAAATATGATTTTACATAAAATGTTCTTGTATTGGCCCACAATGGTCCATCCCAAACAAGTTTCTATAGCCACCTATCCATTTTGTAAATTATTAATATTTCCAGTTAATAAATGACTAAATACATCAGCACCTAATAAGAACTCTACTTCTGGTGATGCGGATGAAAGGCCTGAATCAGTTAAAATTGTATTTTTCCTTTTAAGTTCATTAATTAGTGATATATCTGTTAATTAAGGAATAAAATTGCATATTTTGTGTTGATCTAGAATATCTTACTTGAATTCAGAATTATTTTGTAAGTTTTGGACAACAATTTCATACTTATTGTGCAGTTTTGGGGACATTTGAAGTGCGACAAACACACCTTGAATAACATATTCTGTACCGTATCCTAGTTCCTTTGTACAATTACTTAATATGTATGATTTGTGAGACTCTGTATCTAATAATGCACGTACAACTTTAACAGAATTTTTATTCGGGTTTATTATTTTTAACAAAATAGTCTAAAGCAATGTCAATATCGCAGTCTTCATGAATTTTTATGAACTATGCCCGAAAACCAATCCAGTTTTTTTACATCACCAGTACATTTGTTCAATTCTATTTTGGGTAGGTTGAATCGTTTTTGTTTTCTCATCTCTAAACTAAAACTCTAAACATCTTCTTTCTTCTTCTCCAAGGCAAGTTGACATTTTATCCTATATTGAATATGTTTAGACCTGTATTCTTCAGCTTCTTTTAATTCGTGCTTTATTTCTTTAGTGGTTATCTTTTCATAGGCGTACATAGCATCTTTAATGTTCGTGTCTAAATTGCATAACCTTTCTCCTTGGTTCTGTAGTGTGCTTATTAGAACGCGCACGTGAAAATCATCAATGCCATCATCTTTCTATGCGGATTCGATTTCTGAAATTGATTCCTTGAAGGCTTATCTTAACTAGTCTCTTTCTACTTTCAAGTTCTTCATCATAGGTCCTGTCACGGTCGTCACAAATGTTGATAATAAATGAAGATGGAGAATGTAAAAAATAATATTTCAGAAAAAATCATTTTCATCAAAATTGACAAAATTAAAAAAATCTATGAAACCATAGCCATTCGGAATATTTGAAACTAACATTTATTGACTTGCTTAGTTGTTTATCTTGTACGAACTTGTGCACACAAAGTACAACAATGATACGTCCTACTCAAATATTATTAGTTCATCTTATAACAAGTTGCTACACGTAACACAACCTATACAGTATCTTGAATGTTTCAAATAAGAACTTGTGCTAATTAAAAGGGGTCAACTTTTAGACCTCGTTGACTCCCAAAATCAGTTTTCGTTTATGTGCACCCCTGGGAAACCGATTTCGACCCTAAGGGTCAGTAGAGGGAATCTCCAATCTTATCTATTTGTCAAATTGTTTATAAAACCGTTGATATCGGTATCAGAGACAGATCTGCAAAGTGCCTTTTATTTTACCATTATTAAAATTTATGACTTCATATTCACCGTATAGCTCTGATTTATAAAATGGAATTACGCCCATCACATTGATTATAGTTACCTTGAACTTAGAGTGTTTTGTAACCCAGTAAATTAAATATTGAGATGTCAAGACGATGCAGTTAGTGCTGGTTTTAATTTGTTTCAAAAAAATATGACTTATACCTACTTCTTATATTTTTGTTCATTAAGGTAAAATTTGTATTATTTTTATTTATAAATAGTTCAGTAACTGAAGACCTGAAAATATGCAAAGCTGTCATTAAGTCGGTCCAGATTTCCTTTGTGGCTCAATTCTTAGGTCTTGACGGTTGCTTTCAAGGGCGAAAACTTTTACCAACACTGCTGGGTCAGAAAGGGCTCAAAATGGCCCCTAAAGTCCGAAAAAATGGTTTCCCGCTAATATCTGCCAAAATATACAAATTAGACAATTTTTGTTTAGACAAAAAATGAAGATTGTGTCATTACCTAAAAAAATGGTCTCCACCATTTTTTTCGCAAGACGAATATTTTTTGCAAAAACAACCTTCGAAAAAGCCCGAATTTTTGCACTGAATAGAAATGTTAGTTTCTCATTGAATTTCCGCTCGAGGGAGTTGGGAATACATTGATTTTCATGTTTTGGACTTTGGAGACTAAATTATGGGGCATATGAATAGAAATCCGGTCACCAATCGATCTTTCGACAATTGTTGGAGGATTTCACGGGATTTTTTCTGTAAAGTAGCGCTTGGGGGTCTCATCTATATTGCCGAATGTTCTGTGTAATTTGCGTTGCAAAATTTAATAGAAAAGTGCAAAAAAAATTTTTTTTCATGTGGCAGTCTCAAATCCCGGCGCTTTGCCTAATAGTGGGTTATTAGTTTTAGAGTGTGATGAATATTGACCCGAGAAGACCCTTTATATTTTCTGCGTCTTTTGCAAAATTTTCGCCAACTTCTATCGGAACAATATAGGTCCAGGGTTTCAGAAAAATAAGAAAGATTCTGAAAAATTTCTTTTATTATGAAAAACATGTTGAAAATATGAAATACATAGCAATGCTTATAATTTATCATACGTTAAACCATTCAATGTCATCAGAATCATACTCTTCATCGTCTTGCTCTTGCTCTATTCCTTTCCCTTCTCCACGCGTCCCTTCCCCCTGTTTTTCCAACCTCTGTGTCGCTGTCTCGACAGCTATTTCATCCTCCTCCCCTTCAACCCCTTCTGGGTCTGGATCCATCCCTAATTCTTTCGGGAAAATACCTTCATTTTTGTTATAATTGAAACACTGTGTCGACTTACATGAACCACGGACAGGCGAGCATTTCAGTCCGGCTTTCAAACATGAATAATTCTTCTTGCACTGGCAAAAAATCATATTCAAGAGTTCCGGGGGGGCTGGATCCCTTTTACACTTAATTTGATAAATTTTTCTGGTAATTTACACTCACTTTGTAAAGCAAAATCTTCTAGAACTGCCGCTAAAAGCTCTGTATCTAAAGGGCTTTCTATTTTATGTTTGTTTTAACCTAAAAAAAAAAGAATAACATTTGTAGAAATAATTATATGATAGATATAGCAATAAAAGACTTACCTCAACCCCAAATCTTCGATATATATTCCACTTTAACTCATTTGTGTTAAATATAGAAAAGAAAAGGAATCATTGTTTATTATTGTACTATTCGAACCCAGAATTGTGAATTTTCTTTAAATATATGAAAGAATTATATAACAACCGACAATAACGACTCCAAAAACAACAGAGATTGTATACCAACAAAAGCAGACGATTAAGGTGAGCGCGTGACGCGTGGATACACGTGGTTAGGTTATGATGGAATATCATCAATGAACTTTGAATCATCGAATAATATCAATTTCTGACCGAGTTGTGAAACAATTTGTCCACCAGTTTACAAGCTAATCAGCATTGCTATAGACATAAAGCAGGGGCTGAACGAGGGACTTTTGATTGTGGTTATCTTGAAACCATTTTTGTAGATAATAATAAGATCTTTCTTTCTTATCTAAACAAAAATTCTATAATTTGCATACTGTGGAATATATTGGCGGGAAGCCAGTTTTAGGGTCCACTTTGGGCCCTTTCCGATGCAGCAGAGTTGGTAAAAGTTTTCGACCTTGGAAGCGACTGCCGAGGCCTAAGAGTTGAGCCACAACGGAAATCTGGACCGACTTAATGACAGGTTGGTCCCTTCAGTTACTGGACTAAAATAATAATTCGTTAACTTCATATGAATCTTGTATGGGAAAGTATTAAGTTTTGTTACCGTAAAATCATGTTAATACTTATTCATATATAATAATAATACTCTCCCTAATTCACCCCCTTACGATTGAATTTCAACCCCTGAAGTCGACTGAACGACTTGTGTAGGGGAAGGCACGGCTATTATTATTATTTGCCGTGGCGCTCCGGGGCGACTTAAAGATGATTGATGGTGCCATTTGACTTACAGGTGAGGAAAACCCGGAAAACCTCACCCACCATCATCGAGACGGTAATGTATGGCGAATTTTTTTAATCTGCATGTCATATCAACAGAAATTGAATTTCTATTAATACGCCACACATCAAATCCTAAACCGAACCATGCAATTTAATTAAAAATCCACACGGTCTAGTCTGGGATTCGAAACCCAGCAGTCTCAGACTCATAAACTTGCCTATAAATGAATATAAGCGCGATAGACCGCTACACCACCGTCCCGAAAATTACTAATATTATTATAATATCTACAAAAAACTAAAATCTATTTTATAGTGGTGAATTATTCATGTTCTATCTAAATATGTTTTTCATTAAGTTTTCTTCATCGTCTTTTCTTTGTTGATATTAGCTTTCATAAACCAAACGTTATTTTTGCTAAGGACTTCCAAAACATTAATCTACTCCGTCTTATTTGCGTTTCATTTTTTTTTACAAAATGAAAACGAGTTGTTAAATATTTTGTTTACTTTCAAAAATACAAAACGATATATATATTTTTTAGGGTTCATCTGGATTTGCGAATCACATCGACACTTTAATGGATTTAGCGGAATATTTCGAGGAGCAGGTGAATACCCGGCCCGAGTTCCAGTTAGTCTCAAAGAGGCAGTACATGAACGTTTGCTTTTGGTATTTGCCGAGATACTTGAGAGCTAAAACGAATATTTTGGAAAACAGCTCTCAACTACACAAGGTAAATATCCAGTTCCTGAACTAGCATTTCCTTGGGGTTGAATGGACGATCGCTCGTTTTCTATATATATTGCATGCTGTGGAGGTATCGGATTTCTATAAAACGGTTTTATTGTGAGTTATTCCGGATTTCTATCTAACTTATTGAATTTAAACTAAATTAAATTTGAGGTTTGTGTGGATCTATTTCTTTATTTTCTAAAGGAACTAGTTTATGTTATTTAGAGTTAGATGTTCGAAGTGAACAATAACTTATATAACAGTAAAATGAACATAAAATGCGATTTCAATTCAAAAGTTCTTCCAATTCCAATTTTTATTAGGATACTAATTTATTTTTTCTTCTGAGAAAGTACATTATTGTATGAGTTAAAGCACACATAGTTCTGAAACATAATAATTATCAAAATTCGGAGGTAATTGAGGTTCTCTGTGACATCTCAAAAATATTAAAACAAAATTAAAATTTAAAATTGATAGTCACTAATTAAAACTAATATTCTAAATAAACCTTTGCATAGTGTATCTCAGAACTCGTCTGACAAACGGAAACACTAGATTTAACCTAAATTAGTTCAATACGAAAAATGTTGCTTAAGGGTAGAGCTTTCTGAAGTTTGCGCAGTTGGCGCTTTAATTGTTTGATTACTTCCAGTATACTTCTGGCAAATTTTGTTGTTTTGTCAAAGCCAACTTAGTATTGTAATATAATAATTTCTTAATCACAAGAAACGCAAAAAGTTCAAATTATATTTGCGATTTCAATCAAGAGCACATTATTTTTAGATTTATAAACATGACAAAAAAATTAAAATCTTGAGATAAAAGAATGATTATTTAAAATGTTTCTTGGCCCCAAATGAGCAAAACTATGATGAGGTTCTACAATATCTGTTTGCAAATTGAAATTGGCTTCACACATTTCGCAATCAATACATTACTTAAATCTAACTTAAACGATATTAATTACATTTATTACGTTTATTAATACGACTATTTTGTTACAAATATTTACATTTTATTATTTATAATTAACATAGTAGTCTGGGAAAAGACAGATAATTGTTATTTTAATTGGCGATTGAAGCTAAGCGATTCGCTTTCTCAAGGTATATTAAATTTATACTTCGCGTAGGAAGACGGACAGGGCAATCTATGCCCATCTTCTCCAAGAGGCTCTGAGAGAGATGGAGGCCGAAACACCAAACAATAACAATAGAGTACTCCTATATCTGAAATCTGGCATCTTATTAGATCTATCACTAATAAATATCACCAGAAAAAAAGGCCCCTTTGAGCAAACAACTAATTGAAAATATTCTGGATAAACTAGCTCCCCCATCTGTTTCTGGTAACCTTTTTAGTTGTTATAATAACCTTTTTTAATTTATTTCCAATTGAAATCCGTTATTATTCCATTTACCCATGAAGAACTAAATTTTGCTTTACAAAAAAGAAATTCTACCCCAGGACTGGATGAATTCACATATTAAATTTTGTACAATCTTCCTGAAGTAGGAAAAAAAATTATTTTTACAGTTTTTTAATAATTGGTGGTTAAAGCAAGAATATTCTGATATATTCAAAAATATAATCATTTGTCTTGTACTTAAACCAAATAAAACCATAGATGTCCCGTCATCCTATCGACCTATCTCATTAATGTCATGTGTTTCCAAAACCTTCGAGAGGATGATAAAATTTAGACTAGAAGATTTTGTTGAAAGTAGGTCTCTCTTGTCTAGCACTCAGTACGGATTTCGTAGAGGTCAAGGCACAATTGATGCCCTAACACATTTAAATACTGACGCACAAATTTGTTTCTTCAAAAATAAGTATATGTTATGTTTATTCATAGATTTAACAGGCTCCTATGACGTGGTTGATATAGGTATTTTACAATCTAAGATGAATAAAATTGGCATCAATAATAAGGTATATGCAAACATAATCAACTTATTTATAAACAGAAAGATATTTGTCCATAATCATAAAAATGTACTACATGGCTTGAGAAACGTATATAATGGTCTACCACAAGGAGCTGTTTTAGGCCCACTACTTTTTAATATATATACAGCAAAACTGCATGATTTGATGGATGATACCAATAAAATCATCCAATATGCAGATGACATATGCTTGTATACCATCCAAAATTCA
Source organism: Psylliodes chrysocephalus (assembly GCA_927349885.1). Lineage (NCBI taxonomy): Eukaryota > Metazoa > Arthropoda > Insecta > Coleoptera > Chrysomelidae > Psylliodes > Psylliodes chrysocephalus. The sequence goes on along the minus strand of OV651816.1, from coordinate 75,748,986 downwards.
TTCATTCATATGATAGACTTAAAATATATATTTTATTGTTTGAAAGACTTGATTAGTGACATGGGTTTTAGTATTTCACAGGAGAAATCAGCTATCATGTGCCTTACGCGACAGAGTCTCGGAACTGCTGAATTCTGCTCATTATGTGACTTGACTATACCCATAGTTAGTGAATACAAATACCTTGGTTTACTTATAGATAAAAAATTACTATGGACCAATCATATAAAATACATAAGACAAAAGTGTGATAAGGGAGTTAATCTCCGATGTGTAGTATCTAAAAATAAATGGGGTGCAGACCCAAACATCGCCATCACATTTTATAAATCTTATATTCGTTCTATACTGGAATATGGATGTACCCTTTATGGATCTACGTGTAATTAAAATTTGTTATCTGTAGATCGTATTCAATTTAAAGCCTTAAAAATATGTTTAGGGGCTATGGTATCGTCACCTAATCATGCAATTCTTGCTAAGGCACAGGATCCGCCTCTGTGCATTCGAACAGAATTTTTAGCAAATAAACAAGTTACTAAGTATAGGTCTTTTAGTAATTTTATGATTACCAAAATTTCAACTTTAGCTGTAGAGAACTTAACGAATTTATACTGGGAAAAAAAAAAATCTCCCCCTCTAGTCCACATAATAACCAAATTGAAAAATTTCAGAAATTACCCATATATAAAATTGAATTTGAAATTCTGATATCTAAACCAATCATTATTATTTCGAAATACTCAGATATTGCAAGCCTTTAAATCCATACTCAGTAATTTGGTAGATAATTTAACTACTATTTATACAGATGGATCAAAAAATGGTTTAGGTACGGGCTGTGCGTTTCTTGTTTAAGACACTAATTATATAGAATATTTAAATTACCCTGCTTCTGTTCTATATTCACAGCTGAAGCAGTGGCGATTCTAAAAGCCTTATATTGGTGCAAAGCAAATTTATTTCAGAATATAGTTATAGTGTCTGACTCCCAATCAGTTCTGCATGCTGTTGATAGCCCTTCCATAAGTCAAAACAAAAACGCGGTAATATTATCCATTAAGAAAATTATATTTGACCTTAAACAATGTAGCGTTAAAGTTATCTTGGTTTGGGTTAAAGGACATTGTGGCATTGCAGGAAGTGAACATGTGGATAGGGCTGCTAAAGAAGCATGTAGTTTAGAACAAATTACATTATTTTGTAGTTTTATAGATATTAACATTTATAAAAAAGATGTAAGAAATAAATGGGAAATTAAATACACTGAGCATGCAAAGGCATCACAAAATCACTATTATAGTATACATCCAAATCTTCCTAAGAATAATCCTTATATCAGTTCATGGAACTATAATTAATATTAATTATCTATAATTACTCGTTTGAAGCTCAATCACGGCCGATTTCCTGCACATTTATGTAAAATTGGAATATTGGATTCTCCCTTTTGTCCATATTGCAATATAAAAGCTTTCACTCAATATTTCTTCATTTTTAGTTCAATCAGATAAGATACTTTTTGACGCTATTATTAAATTTACTCAAAATACTAAAATAGATATTTAACATAATATATATGAAAATTATTAAGTTAAAACTTTCTGTGGTAAATAGAGACTTGCATGTCTGATGCCATCCCATTAATAAAAAAAAATTACTTTGAGTTTAGTATCATAACTCATATCCAATGGATTTTGCTTTTGACGAGTAACATTACTATAATTTATTTTTGTTTTTTTTTATTTTGTCTATTTAGAATATTTTATAAACTACTTTAAAAAAAATAGCACAATTTCAGATTCCGGACCTGACTTGATTTCTCGGTGCATCTCTTCTACGTGCCGCTATTTTATTTTCTCATTCAAACGGTTTTAAGAGTTTCCTTTTTTTCTAGTTTTAATTCTACGGCAAATACGCAGATTAGAAGAAATTGACTGTCAGAACCATTTGAAGCTTCCCCCAGGGATCATTTACCATTCATGTAACTTCAGAAAATATTATCGCACAATGAGTATAATGGAAAAAAGTAACCTTTTATATAATTTCTTTTGTGAAGCCCTATATTGATCAAATGTACGGTATCTATTCCATAAGCTAATTGATTTAGGACTCAGGGCCCTCACCATATACTCATGTAAGACACGGATTCTGAGAAATCAACCTATAATCTACAGAATTGACAATATAATATCGGTGGCGACATTTCAGAAGGGCGTGAGAGCCCCAGCATTGACGTTTTTAGGATTTTCGAGCCTATGGGTTTATTTAATCAATTTCCTTGATATATCAGAAGGCGTATGGTTTCATAAATATTAATATCCTATGCTAAGTAGTTTTACATTGGCGTATAAACCAATTTTGCATAAATTATAATATAAGAAAGGCGTAACCTAAAAAAGTTACCTGTTGGTTTATACGCTCTTCTGATATGACTCCCTTAATATGAAATATGCAATTTTTCAAATTTTTGTTTACTGATCTTTTATAGATTATTCAACATCGACCGTGAAATGTAAATATCTAAAGAAATAAACAATTGTTTCCGAAATTTACCCTCTAACCAATCGTTTTATCTATTAATTAAAATCAACATATACAAGGTGTAACAAAAAGGTAGGTCATAAATTATATCAATTTAGGGAAAGGTTCATATTTTGACATATTGACCAAATACAAGTTTAGACAGTTATTATTTGAGCTAATAATTGGGAATTAAAAAATAATGGTGGTATTTTGATCAGAAAAAATGGTGTTAATTTCCCATTTCACCCGCATAGTTCGGGTTAAATGGGAACTATGGTTTTTGCTGAAACCTGAACACTGGGCGAATGTCTGCCGAGCTGTATTTGGACCTCCGTATCTTCTACCATATTTCTAATTTCTAATTCAGTTAGTTGCTCTTTATTTTTGGCATGGCTATTTTCTGTACATTGGACTTCAGAACGTGATCCCTCAGACTAAGTAATACTTTTTCCATACATCATAATAAGTGGATCGATCTCGGAAGTTGTTCTTAGTTAGTTAGAAAAGGTATCGTGATCCATCTTGAAGTTTTAAGGCATGATCTGAGCTCTGAGCTCTTACATTTAAACAATGTAAAAATAGTAGGTGTATTTTGTAATGATTCTGAATGACCCATTGATACAGAAACAAGTTATAAAATACGAACCGAGCCCCAGATGAGATTGATAAGCTTTATAGGAGTGCGAATAGACATTAGAGTTGTATATTATGTTAATACAGTTTATCTATGACTAGCTACAGATTAAAAAACAATCTGATATTGATATGAAATCTACAAAAGTCAGATTATTCTCATTACTATTATATGCTCCACCAAAGCATTCTAAAGCTCTACTTCTATTTGTCAATTATTGCGTCATCTGTATATAGGTACCATCAGAAAAATACCTATTATGTATTGTATCTAAAGGAGGGCAGATATCTAACGGCTCAAATGTGTAATTTTAAAGATAAATTATTTAAAATCAAACCCAAATAATACATACACTTTATTAAAAGTTATTTGACAACCGCTTTCGACCGTAGACTATCATTAGGTCTGCAAGAATAGAAGAAAACAGGTGTTAAATGGGTATATTTATTGTGAAAATTCCGAAATTTCGAGTACACTTAGCAAGAAAAAATTACTACCTACATAATAAATAAACAATAACAAAAAATTGTTCATTTGCACCTATTATTTTAACTTCCTTTTCAACCAGCGTATTTTATAGTCTTTCACAGACAGTGGGCTCTTGAGACGGCAGACCGCCACATGGTCCTTCGAGATGTAATTGAAAAAATTATGGAAGTGACTAAATCAACAAAATCTTTGGGTTAAAGAATATTTGCCTACTCTACATATTAGATCCAAATGGAACGACAAACAGAAAGCTGTTAAGATCGGTGATATCGTCATCCTTGTTGATGACAATAATCCAAGGAATGTTCGGCCAAAAGGTAGAGTGACAGCTGTATATCCAGGCAGGGATGGACGAATACGTGTTGCTGACATCAAAACAATTCATGGTACCTTTAGACGACCTATTTCAAAGTTGTGTGTCCTTCATTTCAATGAAAATGAAGCCATTTAAAGCAAGCTTCATTTTGGGAGGGGAGAATGTTGATTTAATTATTTATTTTATTTATAATGTTAAGTATTTAGTCTATACCCTGTATTATGCTTGTATGAGTTTAGTTAGATTTTGACAACTTGTCAGAACGAAGGAATTATTGACATTGATTTTTTAATAATAAAAATTGTTTATTTGCACCCAGTATTTTAACTTCCTTTTCAACCAGCGCATTTTATAGAGTCTTTCACAGACAGTGGGCTCTTGAGACGGCACACCGCCACATACCAAAAGAATCACCCTGGTGAAGAAAAAGAAATAGCAAAAATCTTTAACAAGGCTTATGGTAGAATCGCCACCCTACAAAAAGCTATCAAAGGCTTTAAAACTACAGGCATTTATCCTATAAACCCAGACGTTTTCCCGGAAGATGATTTCCTCGCCGCAGAAAATATTAGGAGCCTTCAGAAAACGATACCTCAACAAAAATAAAACATCCACGAAAATTCTGCTGTAGGAAGGGCAGAACAAAGTAGTCTCTTTGAAAAAAAACGAGGTGTTTCTTCGTGATATTTTAAATATGCCTAGTTGTAGCAACCCGTCGTCGAGAGAGCTAATAACAGAAAACAACATGCTGAAATTTTTACCTCATCCCCGTTTAAAGAATAACTTGAACAAAAAGAAAATAAAAAACGAGAAAAGCAAAGCAATGGAGATTTAAAAAACCAAAAATAAGTTTTAGATATTCATGGTCCTACGAAAAGTAATGTTTCCAATTCCAATGATATTAAGATGTCTGAGGTCGGCATTCACCTTTCAAATATCAATAGAAAATATAAATCTCTTACCAATATAAAAAAAAATATTTTACAGCGAATCTTTAGATGAATCCGGTACCGATGGGAGTAATGTTGGTGTAACCGAAGAACTGTATCTTGTCTGCGGTAAATTTGGGAAGAATGAAATTTGTATCAGGTGCACTGGTCAATGGGCTCACAAAGCTGGCGCAAACACAGGAAAAAGACTATATTTGTGAATAGGGGGTAATGCTGGCATACGTCTGGAATTACCTCCTATCTGCGGCTAATTTCGGCTAATGCTACATTTTTTTGCTTAGAATTTTTAATAAAATATTAACTTTTTTTAACACAAATAAATTTTTTCTGGTACGAAACATGTTGACTTACTTGTATTTTACTAATCTGTTTATTCTGTAAAATTAATAAAACTGCTTAAGTGGCCGCCATTCACCCATATGCTCTTTGGTAGGTCCAAAATTTTATCAAACTCGAAAAAGGAACATTTAAATAAACATTTTAAATTTCGTTTAAAATTCTTGATTATCTCAATACTTAATTTTGTCAAATATGCCCTTTTTCGACCAAGTCACAGAATGTATCACCTACCTTTCCGTACACCTTGTACACTTCTCATTTATAAGATACGAAATTAAACTAAAATACCAAATTTGAGTATACTATGGACATCTACCAGTTAATCTTAAAATAATGTCTACCTTCATTCTTGTTTTCTGTAATCGATAATGTATTAGTTCTTGTAATTAATTGTAGGTGGCGCCACAGATACGAGCGCTGATGATCCAATATGGATCTGTAATGCTGGGTTACCAACCGCTGAAAGGACTTCCTAACTTCTTCAGATTTGTGTCGCAGAATTCTGCTTTGACGAAAAAAGATGTAGATTTCATTTTAGACCATATAAAGGAAATTGGTGATGCCATCTTCAAATGAATGGTTCAATTATTTTAAGCTTCAAAGTTCGAAGATATAAAAATTATAGGTAGTTGATGATTTAAAAAATGTAATTACTCTCATTTGGAAAATATAATTACTATATGATTTAGATTGTATTTTTTAGCAAAACACTATTTTAGTTTTTAATAGCTAATTGTATTTATGTCATTGATATAATTTACTGTAAAACAGAATGTGATACAGGGTGTCCGCCCGAAAATTTTGGAGGTGCTTGTTTCTGGTCAAATTTAACTTGAAATCATAAACTTTTGGTGTATGAGTCAATAAATTGGGGAACGTTATTACATACTATCATTCTTAGGTTGATTTTTCGTAGTGAATCAAATATTCTATCAAAATAATAAATTAAAATATTTCAAAAGTAACCTATGTAACTTGTAACTATTTTTATTATGGATGTACCAAAAATATATGCTCCTTTATAATCCTTCAAATTATATAAAGTGTCTCATTAAGAATGGAACACAGAACAACTGAGGGTTATCTGATTAAAAATAAGACGATTGAATAAAACATGCTTTGATAAAATATTACTGGTTTCCGAAATACAAGTTGAATATTCGAAAATTATTAATGGCTATTTTTTCTTTTTCAGTATAATTTTACTAAATTCGATAAACATTTTTGATGTGATAACAATCAGTTAAATTAACTTTTACAGTAGCGTAGGTACAGCATAGATAAGCACTTCATCTCCTATAAGTTTTACGGCACTGTCCAAAAATTTATTTGGATTATACATTACATTCTTTAATTATCACTCCAAATCGACCGATATTGTAACTGCTCATCCCCTACACCTTTTTAATTTTTGTTTTAACGTCGAAAATCTTATATTTACCTCTCAATTTTGTTTTACCTTAAATTCTATACTTACTGTATTTGGCCTTTTTCCTCTAATAGTGTAGTGACCTAGTTAATTAATTGATAATGTTTATACCCACGTTGTGATAATGTTAGGTAATTAAGATAAACCAGGATTCGATGCAACGTTTCGTGCAAATTGGTAAATAAAATAAAAATAAAAACAAAACTATGAACTCTTTTATTTTTTATACTTTAAATGTATTGCAATAATTAGCAAAGTATATTACAATCGGTACTATTTACTGAGATGTCAGCTGAGTCCGGCTCAAACGCGGACCACGTTCATTTGCTATATAATATAAGATATATTTTATTTAGCTTAATGACCAATGGAGTTAACAAACAGCGTCAATTCGCCTGTTGGTTAACTTACTGTGTTGATCTTTATATTTTTATTTAGCTTGATTCTATCCTAGATATACCCAAGATTGTACCCTCTTAAGTAATTATTTCGATCAGCTTAGAGGTGATGACCAACAAAGGTAACGAACAGTGTCAATTCACCAGTTGGTTACCTTACCGTGTTGATTTTCACCTATACTTTATGTTTCAGACTTAGTAGAATTGGTGGCTTAGTATAGGTACCCCCCTTACGCTAATGAACAATGTCAATTCACCAGTTGATTAACTTACTTATAAATGTTACCATTTCTGTTTGTATAATTTATCCAAGGTAACACAACCCTGTATATTTCTAAAATGTTGAGTTTTATAATTTCTATTGAAATATTCAAATTTGCCCGTCCAAAAACAGATGCCTAACCTAACTGTCTTTCGGGGTGAATGCCCAAAGGCTATTTAGTTTATTTGGTTACATTATTAATATTAAGCACATGTCAGGTCCTTTTTTTTTAATAAATGCACTGGATAAAACCAAAAGGCCAGACTATTGTAGTAATTCATAATTCTTTAATTGTTTTATCCACTATTGTTACATGATTACATTATTATTATTATATTTGAACAAAAACCCGGTGATATTTAAAATAAATTTACATAAATCTTTTTGACTCACCATTGAAAATACAGACATTAGGTTCGTCTATGCTAGACATAATGTACTAATTTTATTTAGCGTTGTGATGGCGTCGATTTGGGTACGTCGCAGCGTTGAGCATCGCCGTGTGTTGAAACGCCTAGCGTCGTGGCAGAGAGGAAGGTATTTATTAGGATACTGCGTCGGGACAGATATACGGTAGAAAATACTTGGTGGTGATGCGCGACGAAGGTTATCGTCAAGGGTATTATGAAGGAAATATTTGTCAAGGATATTATGAAGAAAGTATTTAGGGACGTCAAGCATCGAGAAGTAAGGCCTGGGACGAGACAGCGTTCGAGAGATAGGTCGGCCAGACAAATATAAGGTAGGAGACACTTATGTGGTACGGAACGTGACCGCGGTGTGCGGATCGTGACCGCGGTGTGATGTAGAATGATAGGATAGTAGGGCAGCGGTAGGTTGGGCGTCAGGACGTTGACCATCGGGATGAATATAAGGTAGGAAATACTTAGGTGATGCAGGACGAGACAGCGTTCGGGATGTAACAGTGTTCAGAGGATAATGAGTATTGTAGGATAGACGTCGGTTAGGAAGATCGTCTATTTAGAAAAGATATTGAATATTGAACCTAAATTATACAAAATAATAATTGCTTCTTGAATATAAAATTATAATGAATCTATATAAAATCATAATAAATGCTCCCGAGTCCTAAGGTTCGGGTCTTTATACCCGCTTCAATGGCTTTTTGTGACGTCATTTTGTCGTAGCTCTGGTGGGAACGAATTTGGGTGGATAAAAAGGGGTGGTAGATTTATTATGTGCCTTGAGAAAATCTCTAAATTTTGTATCGAAATCTTGTTTAAAATCGGTCTTAATCTTCAAAATTAGGAAGATAAGCGACTTAAGTGTTTTAATGATTATTACTTTATGTAAATAAATATGTTTATAGAGGTTTTTTTGGTAGAATTCTAGTAGGATAACTTTTTATGTCTGGTATAATATTGGAGACACCGCGAACAGAAATATTGCTTTTATTTATTAAGCATCCTAACGTTTACTCCGCCGATACAGGCCAAGCGTATTTTCTGCAAAAAGGAATTATAACCAGAGCCAGAGCTATTTCCGACATTTTATGAAATAAAATATGAAACATGAATACGAGAGGAATAAATAGATGGCCTAAACAAAACACTTACAAAATAAGAAAAACAAAAGTTATAAAGTAAGGTTATGTTTTAAAATTTCTGTAAGTCTCTTACCTACCTATAAAACAGCAGCTGTAAAATGCAGGAATTATTAAAGGAATAGCTAATTTAAAACATTAATATGTACGTACCTATGCTTTTAATCAATATCTTTAATGCAATATATGTAACTATGCGAGTACTCTCTCACAATTTGGCCGGAATCATGAGAATGGCGAGAGCAGTGTTGCCAGATATACCTACGATACTTATTCTTAAAGTTTTCTCCAACTTACGAGCTAGACTGAATTTCTGTTGCATACACACGTTGAATATAGTATTAAAGACGTATAATTGAAAATATTTTTAATTACAGGGTGATTCACAAATGTGTAACGGTAGTTTTTTGCAAAATATCATATACTGTGACGTCAGGGAAGCGTATTTCCAAAAAGTACTATTCATTATGGTATTTTGGCGACAAAATACTGCACATTATACATTTTTTTAAGGACTAATTCCAAATCCGATTCATATTTATATTGAAGGTAATACCTTTAAAATATGTGTACCTCCAAGCTTCACAATATACAAGGCGGCTTATTTGTTGGAAAATATTTTATTTTAACAAAAGTACAAAAGCCACAAACACCTTGTACTCTAAAATTGCCCCAGTAAAATGTAACTATTGTCTCAATATATGATAATTTTAAAACCGTTTTAATGTATATGAATTTTAAATCCGATACTATGACCAGTTTTCGATTGGAGAATTGCTGATTTTAGTTATTTTTCTACCAAATGAAAAGCTACATTGTCTTTTTGTAGAATATATAAGTTTAATAAAAGTTTTAGTGAGATGTCCATTTTGTTTAAAATATTTGTTAGAGGGACCCCCTCGCGTCTCCGTTATCCTTCAACTCATCGAAATGGTAAAATAACATTCTAAAGGTACCATTTGGGTAGGCGCGTCAGGAGACAAGCGACCACTGAAGCGACCACTGAAGCGACCCCAAGGTCGAGTAGGACGACAGATGCAAAAATGTTACGCTTCGTACATTTCGCAAGCTTGAGAAGTGTCGCGCGACATTTACAGGGATAACCATTCGAGGGAACAATCAGCGTTGCCAGACCTACTGTTTTCGCGTAGATCTACTGGTTTTGTCTCTATCAAATTTTGTTCTTGATTTATTAAGTTTGCCTCATTCTTCAGCAAATGGTGAAATAATATTTTTTCTAGTAAATTTTCTGCAGTAAAAGCAGCGTAATAAGCATTCACTGCTCTAGGTTGGCTCTATAAAAAAAACATCAAGATAATCATTGTTTTTATTTAAAATGAAACAAAGAATTGATAGGGCATCATAAAAAGAACATGCACACTACGATTTTGAATTATCTGATTTAGACTGATCTAAAAGAAGTAGGTACCTATTATTTTTCATTGTTCTTTTGTTTCCGTAGGTTAAGTATATATTAAAAATGTTATTTGTTTTTATTCTTTGTTTACCTTCTAATGGGTCGACAAAAAGTTTATTTTTCGTTTCTTATATACTTGTTTTTTTATTTACTACACTGCAAATTTTAATTATTTCCCCCTGTATTAAAATCTACTGTTCAGATCTACGGTTTTTTTTTACCTATACTGTTTTAAAATTTGGCAACGCTGCCTAGATCGAAAGAAATTTCCAACCGAATCACCCCCAAAAAGAAGCGATGCCAAGGACAGTGACCGCGAGTGCGATACGCAGCAAAGCTTTGCACCGAGAAGTGTCGACAGGAAGTGTCGTCTTGACGACACTTCTCGTGTCGCGCCGTGCGAAATGTGTTTCATATAATTGTATGTATTTTAGATGTGAGGCGACACTTCTCGGTCGCGTCGGCGGTCGTATGTCGCGTCGGCGGTCGTCTGTCGTGCCTACCGAAATGGTACCTTTATAGATTTTTACCATAGAATGCAGTGGTGTAGATAATTTTTATTACGTATTTACTATTTTTGAATTACAAAGCAAACCATGTATATTTATAGGCTATAAAATTTCTTGCGCTAAATAAGAAGGATCCTCCCATCGAAAAAAATATATTGTGTGCAGCGCCATCTACATAAAGCTCTCTTAGGGTGGGTTGTATCAACGTAGTTTGAACCTGGTTCAGGCTACAAAAACGTGTTTTATAAACTAAGATCACATGATATGAATGGTTTAACCTAATGATCAATTTACTCACTAACATTGACGGTTTAAACCACTGATCTATAAACAAGTGTCAAATTTTTTAGCTATTTTGCAAGTAAAAACTTATTTTCGTCTTAATTTATTTATTTATTGATATTTCTCAATGGAAAATTTGCAAAAGTTGACAGATGATGAAGATTTCTTAGAATTAATAAATCTTGTGGTATTTCCAAGGCAGCCAAGAAAATTTCGTCTTAGGGAAAATCATTTGTGGATTAATGAGGAAGATTTCTCGATTGTCTAAAGAAACTGTTCGGATGGTCATAGATTCAGTCAGCGAAGATCTTTTTTTGCTTAAGAAATTTGTGAGTATATACTCTATGTGCAATTTACATATATTGTTGAACCTAAACCTGCTCTTTAGTAATATTGCTTTAACACCTGAAGAAATGCTCTTGGCAACACTTCGCTATCTTGCAACGGGATCCATTTTGCAAGTTATAGGAGACTTCTGTGGAAGTGATAAGTCTACAGCAAGTCGATTGATTGGAAGGGTACTAAGGTGCATTGCTGCACAAGGCATTGAAATGATAAAAATTCCTTTCAATCAGAGAGAAGTGGATAAAGAGAAGGATTTTATAATATAGCTCTTTTTCCAAAGTGTACTCACATACGAATAATATCTCCAGGTGGTGAACAAGCAGAAATTTTTAGAAATAGAAAAGGCTTTTTTATTTTAATGTCCAGGCTTTTTGTGATAGTAAATTACACATTCAAGACATTGTTTGTAGATGGCCTGGATCAACACATGACAGCATAATTGTCAGCAACTGCAGGCAACAAGGGAGACTGGAAAATGGTGAATTTGAAGTAGAAAATGTGCTAGTAGGCGATAGTGGTTATCCACTTAAAAATTATTTAATAACACCACTTTTAAATCCTGCAACACCTGCAGAACAACTTCTTAATCAGTCCCAAATTCGAACCCGTAATCCAATAGAGAGATGTTTTGGTGTATTGAAAAAGCTGTTCACTGTTCTGGCACTAGGTGTTCGTTTACACGTTTCTAAAGTTGAAGCAATAGTAATGTCATGTGCGGTGTTGCATAATGTTGCACTGCAGGCAGGAGCACCCGCAGCTGAAGTAGATGAAGAGGTGGCTGCTGCTATTAGGCACACGATGAATGTGAATTTGGATGTTTACCCTAATAATTCTCCTCGTGGTTTTACATTAAATAATGTAAGAAGATACAACTTAATTAATAATTACTTTTATAATCGTCTTTAATTATAAGTTTTGTTTGTACTTTATAAGTTTTAAGTACTTCAGCATGTTAAAAACAAATTAAAAATAAATAAATTACTTGGGTTTATAATTAATAAAATGTGCAGAGTAAATATATTTTATTACTTAACTAACTTTAACTACTAACTAAAATATTTCAACTATACTTGGACAAAATATTGGAGAAGGTGAGTCATATGCATGATCAACCCTGTTGTCTATGAATTAAAATTCCGACAGAGTTAGCATAGGCGGCGTATCAAATACCAAATAATTATTTATTATTTATTAGGTATTTGTTAGTAAACTTTATTAAATTTGTTGGTCAACATCTTTATTTAAACAAAGATGATGCGTTAAATATACGTTTTTGATAGTTTTCAAGAAATAAATATATTTATTCCCTAATGACTTCGTTATCTGTGTTTAATTGTTTTAAAATGTGTTTCAAGTAAATAAACGACAGACGGGTTACAGATTGAATATTGTCAGCACAGGCACAAAGACAGTTGAAAACTAACTTTCGACGAAGTTAGATTTGTATCGCTTTAACTATTTACGATAATTATTTTATATTTTATAAACACTTTTTTGTATAAGTGCTCTTTTCTGATATACGAGTAGGTGTTCATGTTTGTGTCTTACAATTTGGTAGTGGTAGTGCATATTCCCAGATAGCACAAAGTCGTCTTAATGACGTCTTTAAGACGTCTAGCATAAGACATTCGAGACGTCTTTAAGACGTCTGGTATTTCCTGAAAGACGTCTTTAAGACGTCTTAGAAGACGTCTGATGTTACAAAAAGCGACGTCTTTAAGACGTCTTATTAACGGCTTATATTGGTCTGTAGAGCTTAAAATAAGCCATAAATAAGACGTCTTTAAGACGTCTTATTAATGGCTTATAATGGTCTTGTGAAGCTTTAAATAAGCCATAAATAAGACGTCTTTAAGACGACTTATTAATAGCTTATAATGGTCTTGTTAAGCCTTAAATAAGACGTCTTTAAGACGTCTTATTAATGGCTTATAATGGTCTTGTGAATCTTTAAATAAGCCATACATAAGACGACTTATTAATAGTTTATAATGGTCTTGTGAAGCCATAAATAAGACGTCTTTAAGATGTCTTATGAACGTAGGACGTCGGATATCTTGGTTATTAAAAAGTAGAGCAACCTTGCAGATTATAAAATAATGCAAAAAATAGAATTAAAATATTTATTGATAAAACATCTATTAATCACAGGTCACTAAGAGTTATTTTCTTTGTAGCGCATTCGATTACTCCTCTTTAGCCATAATTGGATTGATTTTTCTCTTTGATTTGTAGTTGCCTTTGTGTAGCTCCTAAAAAGAAATTTAGTTAAGATCATCTAGTTACAGAAAATTATAGGTACTTTGCAAAAGTTAGTAAAAACCGCCAGAACAGTTATCTATAAAGCAAAACAAAAAATTAATTGCTTAGAATTTTAAATCAAAGAATTTTTATAATCATTTAATGCAATATGAGTTATTATGCTTAATCGCCTACTTTAACAATTTTACTTTAACTTCACTCAAAATGGCTATCTAATATGAAGTTTTTGATATTATTAGTTCTTAAAATCTCCATAAAAACAAACAAAAATGATACTTGACGAATATCTGAATTAAATCTTATATTAAGATGTTTACTTTTAAATTAATTTAATTATTCTTGGAAGAAACAGGATATTAATGTTATATGTATATAAACAAATATTCATTTATTACCTGTATCCCAGGAACGTGCCATTCTACATCGGTAACAAACTATTCTTCCCTCTCTGGTTTTTGTTCCATATTATTTAAGTAGAAAGAGACACAAATGCTCAAAATAGCCCAAAGTCGCTTTTGGTGGCTATAATCGTGTACGCAATAAAATAATCAATAATCCACAATGGGCCATACAAATTTTTGACTTGGGCTTGAATGTATTTCTTCTTTTCTTCGTTTTATATGGGCTTAATCTTTTCACTTTTCCACTGCACTTGATATTTGATTTCAATTATCTTCTCCAAATATTACACTGAATATTTTGTTTAATTTCGTATACTTTTTAAATTCGGATGGTCACTTTTATACTAGATATTTTGTGATTTTTATGGGATTGCTTGGCTCCCGATTCGGAGAACGCCATTTCAATATTGCCACGATGGTGTCCGAATCGGAAGTCCGGCTTGAATATAATGTTAAATCAAACGTCAAACTTCACTTCATTTGATTCTTCTTGTTAAATTTGAATTATGTAAACCGTGCAAGTTTCCGTTTGACTGAAAGACGTTTGTAAGACGTCTTAAAGACGTCTTTGAGCTTTCACATTAATATATGGATTTGGCAAGACGTTTTTAAGCCGTCTTAAGAACGTCTTTGAGCTCTCACATTAATACGTCTGAATTAAGGCTTTTGAAAGACGTCTTATAAGACGTCTTAATAACATCCTAGGACATTGAGACCAAACCAAGACACAAAAAAGACGTCTTTTAGACGTCGTGTGCTATCTGGGTTCGAGTTATATTTATTATGTAGTATATTAGGTAGGTACTTTAAAAGTTTATTAAATAGTAAAATATTGGTGTCTTTATAAATTTAATAAAAACAATTTAATAGTAGAATTATATTGTTACAATAGTAATGGATTTAGAAGCGGGTCCAAGTGAAACCCAATTACGTCGGCGAAAGCCCTTATCAAAGGATGAAAAGAACATTATATGGAAAGTGTATGATGGGCTGAAACAGACACTTCCTACAAATGAAGCTGTAAACCGCAGTTCTTTTTTAACTGGAGTATCTGTTTCAACAATTAAACGTATTGTACGCGAAAAGACAAAAAAAAGCTCCTCAGAAGTCCCTAAAATGCATACCCGTGGTCGAAAATTGTTGAAATTGGACGATAACCAAAAACAAATAATTCGAAGAACTGTACTTTTTTTTTTTTTTCGAAACCAGAGCCCCAACACTTAAAGTTGTTCTTAGGAAATTAAGAGAAAACGAAGAAATTCCATTAATGAGCCGTGAAACTTTACGTAAAATTTTATGGGGCCTAAAATTTCGTTTTGTCAAACGGTGCAGCAAATCAATTTTAATTGAGAGGTCAGATATAGTGTCCTGGCGACGGCGTTATTTACAAAATATTAAAGAGTTTAGAGCCACTAAAAAAAAAGATATACTATCTCGATGAAACGTGGGTGAATGCTGGACACACGGTATCTAAAATATGGCAAGATACTTCTGTAACTAGTCATCGCCAAGCTTTTATAGAGGGATTATCTACAGGTTTGAAAGCACCATCAGGTAAAGGACAACGCCTAATTGTTACCCATATCGGAAGTGACAGTGGATTTTTGGAAAATAGTGCTCTTGTGTTTATATCGAAAAAACAGGAGACTACCACGAGGACATGAATGCGGAATGCTTTGAAAAATGGTTTACTGAAGTATTACAGCCTGTAGAACGAAATTCAGTTATTGTACCAGATAACTTATCACAGTCGACGAGTTGAACGCATTCCGATAATGTCCAGTAGGAAAGCGAATATGCAAACCTGGCTGCGGGATAAAGCAATAACATTTACTGAGGAGATGCTTAAAGTGGAATTAATGGACCTTATAAAGGAACACCGCCATAAATATATTCAATATGTTGTCGACACAATGGCTCGTGATTGTGGTATGACGGTATTAAGACTTCCCCCTTATTACTGCGAATTCAATCCTATTAAACTAATTTGGGCGCAAGTGAAAGGGTTTGTAGCTCGAGAAAATAAAACTTTTAAAATAGCCGACGTTCAAAGTTTATTAAAAATCGGTATAGAACGTATAAAAACCTGAAGATTGGCAGAATGCTTTTGGGTGACTTGTTGGGTTTGTTCTTTTTCCTTTACCCATGTACCCATTTCTGTTTTTAAGTCACCCATTTGTCTTTTTGTCTTCGAAGGAGTGACATTTTTTAAGGCCCAAGGTGTGAGAGATCTATCTTTACCAACTTCAGAATGACCACTTTTCCTTTCTTTTTGTGAAAAAGATTCTGTTCAATTAATAGAAGCTGGGGGACGCTTTTTTTTCTTGAGCCTCATCTGAATTATCACTAATTCTTTTTTTTGCTAGTAGCTGAATTATCTTTTTTCTCACCTTTATCATATACCAATTCAATATTACTATCGCCATTAAATTCCGATATAAATCGAATGGCTCTGTCCCCAAGAATTTCCTGAACATCATTATCTATAGGATCAACATCGTTTATTTTATATGGCCCTCCTCATGTTCCATAAAGATTTTTTAGACCTCTTTTTTATGTTGATGTATTTATTTTTTAAAAATTCAGGTGTTCTAAATTCTTCACCAGACAATCCATTAAAATCGTGAGATATATCTTCCCAAGTACCTGTTGTACTTGTTAGTGAATCGATTTTTTTATTCTCTATAATATTGATATATTTGTCTTTTATTAAAGAGATAAGTAAATTTTCCTCTTGAGAAGAAAATATTTTCTCCCTTTTCGATTTTTGGCTCTCTAGAATAAACAAATGGATTATTAACTTAAATGTATCTATATATTATGGATTACGTACCCATTATATTGTTTTTCCAGTTTATAAATTTTTAAATTTAGCTTGTAACTTTACTCTTTTATCAATTTTGTTATGACTTTATTAAAAGTGCCAGGGTGTACTCTGAAAGGTTTCCAAATCGTCGTGTACCTAGCCACCCAACTTTTGCTGCTGTTGAGAGACGTCTTCGGGAGACCGGTTCCTTTGCTCCCAACACTGTTGATAATGAAAGAGAACGTTTTGTAAGGATTCCTGAAGTTGAAGAAGACATTTTAGAACGTGTTGAAGACGATCCAGAATTAAGCACCAGGCGAATTGTAAGGGAACTAGGAGTAAATAAAGATGTCGTTCATAAAGTGCTTAGAGAACAATTGCTATATCCATACCATAAGAAGCCAGTACAAGAATTATTAGTCCATGATCCTTAAATTCGTCTGGGTTTTTGTCGATTTGTTAATATGCAAAGAGAAAGAGATTCAAACTTTGTTAAGAAGGTTCTCTTTACCGATGAAGCGGGTTTTACAAGAAGAGGTATAACTAATACCCATAATGAACATGTTTATGCCGTTGAAAATCCGCATGCAATAAAGGTAAACCATTTTCAGCACGAATTCAAAATTAATGTGTGGGCTGGAGTAATTGGTAATAATTTCATTGTTGGTCCTGTCATACTTCCACGAAGATTAACTGGAGAAAATTATTTGGATTTTCTACAAAATACGTTGCTAGAATTGTTAGAAGATTTACCTCTCCAACTTCGGAGAGATATGTGGTTTATGCAAGATGGAGCTCCACCACATTTTTAGGTAATGACGCACCTGTAAACTGGTCACCACGTTCCCCAGACCTAACACCGATGGATTACTTTTTATGGGAACATCTAAAATCCACAGTTTACAGGGAACCTGTAAAAAATGAGGAACAACTCTGGCAACGTATTCAAGATGCAATAAACAATCTTAGAGGTGATGAAGAAGTTATGAAAAGGATACATTTTAATTTTCTTCGACGTATAAATCTTTATATGCGTGAAAATGGTGAACATTTTGAACAATTTTTCTAAAATCTCTATTTTAATTATGTTGTAAATAAATATTTTTGTGGAACCTATACTCTCTAAATTATTAAAACAGAAATTTAGCGAAAACCATGAGAGTAATCGAGTCTTATCAGGAGTACCTTTTTTAAAGTAAATGAGTTGCGCAATCTAAATTTCATACTCAAACTCCTTTTCTTCCATTGGCGTATAATTTTTAAAGGTGCAATTATTTAAAAAATCAAGTTCTACGCCTATGTATTATTATCGAAAAAATTTTAATACCATTTTGTTTGCCACATAAAACTCTACCAATATACCAAATTTCAGCAAAATCGCATATGCCGTTTTAAATTTATATGGGAAAAACTATTTAAAAATTGTAACTTCAAGGCCCTCTGGAGCCCAAACGAAGCAACTTTGTACAAAGGTAATTTCACTTAAATCGACTTATTTTGGTCTAAGGAATATGTGGTATGTTTTTGTAAAGACCTTTTATATAACAATGTATAACAATTGTAAAAAAATTAAATTCTAAAACCACTTTAAACAATGTCAATATAATACATATTTAAAAATAATGAATAAATATTACTGAAGAATAACATATAAAGACGTCTCTAGTAGTACCCAAAATCCCAAGAACCTACCAAAAGAAGTCCATATAATAATAAGGAAAAGTGTTAAGTTTAATAATGGATTTTGTTGTATCAGCCGGTATTCCTGTTAGCTCCTTTTAAATATTGATTTATGGATGATAATAAAACTAAAATTTACGAGCATTTAGCCTAACTGCAACCCTAATTGCCAGCCAAGTTTTTCAATTTTAACTTAAGATATTTTTCCCTATAAAAGGCATATAAACCACTGTCGTTAAAATTGCTAAAATTTCAAACTTAACCGATAAAATTTAATGGGACATTCATCATTTACAACTTGATCAGAATAAAGTAATATTTTTATGTGGCTAAAAAGAAAATATTTTATTACATTCATAAGAAAAATAGCACATTCAATTGCTGACAAGAAAATACAAGAACTTAAAATAATAAAACTTAGACAATAAAATTGTTTTATTGCCGATAAATTTTATGTCGTAAAAGCTTTAAATGTAGGCGAATGATAGCGTATATCTTGGCATCAAGGTAAGTTCCTTTACTTGTTTTAATTTAAAGTAACAGATTTTATGGTTTCCATATAAAAGTCTGCCAAACATTTGCATTTTCTTTTATTTTTCTGTATTAAATGAAACCCGTATCAATTCCCAATCCATTCTTTATTACAACTTTTTAAAAAACGAGGTACAGCTTGTTAAATTTGATACAAGTACAATAAAAATATAAGCTGTCAATGTACAGTTGCATAATTTAATTTCTTTGAGATGGGTGTAAAATATATGTACATAACGTTGCCAAGCCTTTCTGTGATGTTGTTTTAGGGGAACGTAATAACATTACTACACAAGGTAAATTCAACGTTCATGAGAGGTTGTTATGGGACATCAAAACCTCGCATAAGTTCTATTTTCTACTTACCTACTTAACCCTTTCGCAGACAAGACTGCTGTGACCGTCATTAATTAGATCTTTGTTTGGGACATGACGGTCACAGTCGTCCACATTATTCTGAACGTTAGAACCAAGACGGTCGCGACCGACGTTAAGTTGACCTATTTACCAATTCATATAAATACGGTGTCCCATTATAAAGCATTTTGGTTAGTGTGAATCACCAGTAAGAGAAAGAAGGAGGAGCCAAATACGTTATGCTTCATATGAGTTCTACGTTTTATTGCTAGTTTGTTTCGAAAAGCCAATGTATAGAGTAGCTTTTATTGGAATTAGGTACTATTTGCATAAAATTGTATAATGGAATCGTCTGAAGAAATGCGTCTGAATAAAGTCGAGACAGATGAGGCAGAAATATCTGAAAGTGGCGGTAGTTTAGATGAATTTGTTCCAGAGGAAAATAATAGCGACAATACGAGAGATATTCCTGAATTTCATTTTGATATAAATTCAACTGGCGTGAAAGTTGATATACCAGTAAATGCTACTCCCTCTGATATATTTGAATTGCTATGGACCGAACAAGTAACAAATCTAATACTACAGTCTACCAATAGTTATGGAAGGAATCTCACAAGAGAGACAAGACCACATAGGAGATAAAGTAGAAAAAGTTCTTGGAAAATTTTGAATGCAGCAGAACTTAAAAAATGTCTACGGCTTTGTATGTTGCAAGGACAAGTACATTTTCCATCTGTAAGAAAAATGCCATCCAATATTTTGTACAACAATGAGTGAAAGACGGTTTGAGCAAATTTTACGATATTTGAGCTGCAAAATAGGGAACAGAAACGAAAGTCGTTTACAAAAAGTGGAACAATTAGTCAGTTGCTTGGTATCAAATTTTCAAAGAGCCTTCTATCCTAAAGAAAATATATGCTTAGATGAATCGCTGTTATTGTGGAAAGGTAGATTTGTATTTTGACAATATATGAAAAGTAAGAGGGCTAAATACGGCATAGAGTTTTACGAACTATGTAACTTTGACGATTATGTGCTGAATGTTGAAATATTTCAGTGCAAAACCGTTGTAGATGAAGATGCTTATGGTCCTCCAAAATAACACTCGTTTGTCCTTCGCCTACTGGATCCATATTTGAATAAAGGTTGTGACGTATTTATGGACAATTATTACAACAGTGTAGCGTTGTGAAATAAATTACTAGAAAAAAATACACATTGCACTGGAACCCTTCGGGTGAACAGGAGAGGTAATCCAAAAAAATGTTACAGGAGCGGCACATTTGGAGAAGAAAAGGAAATGTTTATGTATCTAATTGGAAGGATAAACGAAATGTATGTAGTATATCGACTAGTTACCATCCGGCATTAGTTGAAACAAGAAACAGGTTTGGAATAGCTAAAATCAAACCAAAATCTATTATCGAATATAACGATATGTCTGGTGATGATCGTAATGATCAACAACTCATATCGTATTACTCATGTCCCAGACGAACTATTCGCTGGTACAAGAAAATAATATTTCATTTATTGGACATAACAGTTATCAATGCTTATTATCTCTATCGTAAGTAAAAGTTGGAATATCAAGAGAACTATATGACTTTGCTGAATTTTAGAAACTACCTAATAAAACGTTATGTTGGTGGACCTCTATGTGACAGTGATGCTAGGCATTTTGTAAAAGTTGGTTCTAGATATAGAGGTCAAAGGAAAATAATTGTCACAGGTAATCAAGGCATTATACGAGAACCTCACTATCAAGAACGAATTCCTGTGCCTGAAGGATATAGGCGAAAAATGTACCACCTACGATGTAGACAATGCTCCAAGGACAATGTGAGAAAGAAAACATCCTGGCGTTGTAAAAATTGCATTGATAATCCACCACTGTGTGCTGGAGCTTGTTTTCAAAAATGGCACGAGAATGAAAACTAAACTTTTATTCTGTTTGTTTTTATTTACAAATTTGTTTTATTTTACAATAAAGAATATTTTGATTTATTCTTTTAATTTTGTTTTAGTTTTATCATACAAACCGTCTCTTTTCTTTCTCATCCGTTGTTTGGGTCGCCGAAAACGATTCTTGGGTGTCTTTGTCCCCTCATGTCAGGATTATTTGTCACAGCCAGAGAAATCAACAATCAGTTTCTCTGACTGTAGCAAATAATTGTGACATGATGGGGGAAAAAGCCCCGTATTCGTTTTCAGCTACAAAAAAAAATGAAAATGGTGTAGGGGGCTAGCTCAGTGTAATTTTTTGGTGTAACAGTGACTGATGATATGAAGGTCTGGTCAATATGTATCTGTTATTGACAAATGGGGGAGACTGGGTTTGCCCACAGGACTAGACCCATTCTGCATATACCCGAATAAGTGAACCATCTCTCGACTCGTCAGCAAGCCTAAATTATGTCATTAGTTCATGACGTCATCAAGAGATTTCACTCTAGACCTACACCATATGGTAGATGACGTCACTAAGAGGTGTCTCTGTGGGCCGTCTTCAATCTATAATATGTAGTTGATGACGTCTCCAAGAGATGCCACCCTTATATTTGCAAAGCCAATATCCAAAAAACTGTATTGGTACTTGGCACAGACCACTACAGGGGTCAGGTCCATATTGTCTAAACCAGTCAGATGCAGAAGCAATCTTTTTTTTATAAATTACATTAAAATTGGTTATTACTGCTAATTTTATTTTTCATCAAATCTAAATTATTAGACTATAGTGAATTTTGATAGTGCGTTTTTGAGCAGACCAACAAATGTTCAGGTGTCCGCGAAATAGATCTCACTTTAATTGAACAATTTAAAAATAACTTCTGTATTTATCATATACCTATGTAAAAAATTTAATTGTCCGCCCCTAGAAACATTTCCTCTTATTTCGTAAGCTTCGAAAATCTACATATTTTGGGGCGGTGACCATAGAAATAGTATAGAAAGCCAATTAATTCCATAGGTACCTCAGAAGTGAAACCATTGCAAGATCAAATAGTATATCGCAGCGCATGTGCATAACAGTGCCGGCTTTTATGGTTTTGATCTAGTGATATTTGATACATTTAAATATAATGAGAGGTGTGCAAAATAGGGGGAAGTTGTGTTTTACCCCCTTAACAAAATTATGTGCAATAGCTATTACGTTACTTATTACGTTAACAACACTTAATACCTAATGTTCTTTGTTATAAAATGTATCCACGAGAAATTCTGTAAACATCACATTGTATGGATATATTTCTAGGTAAAACATCACATTGTATGGATATATTTCTAGGTAAAACATCACATTGTATGTATATATTTCTAGGTAGAAGCAACAGTAAATACTACTGGTTAATAAAGAATATACAACACCTAAAATTTTAGAAAAAATTTACCTATAGTAAGAATATTAAAAAATAATCAATTCAAGTGGTTCATTCTCTCCTACAGGCTTTGTCGATGTATATAGAAATCTATCTTCAAATGATGCTTTCGAATATATAGCAGGGTATCTAGCTAAAAAGCATAAAGTTTAATCATCCTGAATTAGGAGACTTCGCATAAAAAATACTAGTACCCACAGTTACAGTATTCCTTCTTAGGTACAACAATTATTAATTGTCTTATCGCCAGTGGCGTGTTAAGGAAAGGTGCGCTGGTGGGTGCGCCCTCCCTAGAGCCTTTCCAAATAAAAGAAAGTAACATTTTGCCTAAATGGTTTTAACGTTGTCGTTTCTGAAAGTGCGATTCCGATTATTTTCCAAATATTTACAAATGTCTTAGTATTCTTTGTACATTTACAATTTCTGTAACAGGTCTGTATTCTTGGGCTTTTAAAAAGATAACCACATTTAAAACTTACTGCAACGGCCCACCCCCGTACCCCACTTATTTTTTTTGTTTTGTAAGTTTTATTTTCTGAGATGTTATTATTTACCTTACGTTTTTCTACGTTCATGCAAAAAACAAAACTTTATTGAACCATATTAAGTGAAAAAACTGGTTCTTTATAGCACTAGTGCAATAAAAATTTTATTGCACTCATCTGTCATTTTACTACAGCGTTTTATGATCATGACAAACATAAATATTCAAATCAATGCCAAATATTTAGTCCATTTTCATTTTCTGTGTTACGTTTTAAAAACAATTGCATATTTTATATTATTTTCAATCATTTAATAAATAAATTATTAAAAAAATGTAATTACAAATTATGAACACAAACGTAAATAAATGCCTCAAAGAAAGGTGAACGATCACGGCTACTATGATTTGGATAATACAACTGTAGTTCTATAAAACATTTTTTGGTTTTTGCATGAACGTAGAAAAAATATTGTTTGCAACTCGTGCAATAAGTGTTTATTGCACTCGGCGTGTTGTCCAACTCAACCTGACGGCCTCGTTGGACAATTTTACGTCACGTACAATAAACACCTACTTTTTGCACTTATTGCATAAATAACTATTATACTTACTGAATTTGGCAATTTTTTCTCTAGTAGTAAAAGTGATCATCTAGTTAATTAATTGATAATTTATATACCCACGTTGTGATAATGTTAATCAAGGTAAACCAGAATTCGATGCAAAGTTTGGTGCAAATTGATAAATAAAACCAGACAAATTTATATTTAAACCCTTTTATTTTTCATACTTTAAATGTGATGCAATAATTAGCAAAGTAAATTACAATTATTGTTACTATTACTATTCATTTGCTATCAATATATATTTTATTTGGGTTGATGACCAACGGAGTTAACGAACAGCGTCAATTCGCCAGTTGATTAACTACTGTGTTTATGTTTATATTCTTATTTAGGTTGATGACCAACGGAGTTAACGAACAGCACCAATTCGTCAGTTGGTTAACTGTTGTGTTGTTGTTGATTTGATTCTATTCTAGATATATACAGGTTGCACCCTCTTAGGTAAATATTTGGATGAGTATAGAGGTGATGACCAACGGAAGTAACGAACAGCGCCAATTCTCCAGTTGATTACCTTACTATGTTGATTTCACATATACTTTGTTTCAAACTTAGTAGAACCCCTTGAGCTAACGAACAGTGTATTCACCAGTTGGTTTACTTACTATTAAATTTTACCATCTTGGTTTGTACAATTTATCCAAGATAACACATCCCTGTATATTTATAAAATATTGATTGTTATAATTTCTATTGAATGGACTTAATACAACCCTGTATATTTCTTAATATTGATTTGTATAATTTCTATTAAAATACTCAAAATTTTACCCATCGAAAACAGATGTTTATCCTTACTGTCTTTCGGGGTGTATGACCTGAAGGCCAAGTAGTTTATTGATAATATTTTACAGCAAATGTCAAGCCTTTGTTTAAACGAAACCCCGTTGGCATCTCAAAGAAAGTTACATAAATCTTTTGACTCACCATTAAAAATACAGACATTAGATTATGTACTAGCGTTGTGACGGCATCGATTTAGGTTCGTCGCAGCGTTGAGCGTCGTGGTGGAAAGGAAGGTATTTGATACGGTACTGTATTGGGACAGATATACGGTAGAATTATGTAGGTGGTGGGGGACGTGATATTATAAAGGAAATATTTAGGGACAGCAAGCGTCGGAAATAAGGCGTATGACGTTGACAGCGTTCGGGAATAAATGTACGTTAGGAAATACGTTTTAGGAAAGGTACTGACTACTGAAATTGAAATAAAACTGGATATACAAATAATAAAAATGAATACATGCACATCAAATAATTGAAAATGAAAGAATCCGAGCTCCTTTGGGTCAGACTTCTTATACTAAATTTTAATGGCTTTTGTGACGTCTTTATGTCTTTAGTTCCCATCGAAATACTGTGGGTGCAAAGAGGGTGGCTTATTTATTACTTTCCTTGAAAGCTTTGTGTATCAAAATATTATCGAATTTGCATTGCACAATGCCTCAGCAACTCCACAGAAGGGTTCGGGGCCTGTCATAGCCTTATCTGAGCCTTCACGGGCTAGTTTGTCGGCCTTTTCGTTGCCTGATAGCCCTCATGCCTTGGAACCCAGGCTAAGGTCACCTTATTTTGACTACTTAGCTCTTTCAGGTCTTCTAGACATTCTTTAACCAGTTGTGATTTGATTTCTGGTGATAGAATTGCCTTTAGAGCAGAGTATATGGCAATAACTTTGCCTGATACTTGCTGATTTAATATCTCTCTTGCACAGTCTTGTATGGCTAGTGAAATCGTTGATTTCGACTTGGGTCCATAGATTCCAGCACCGGCTCCTTCCTTGGTTTTTGAACCGTCTGTGTACCAGATGAGTTTAGCCTGTAGGGGAGGTCCCTGTTTCCAGGATTCTCGGTCTGGTATTTGAATTTGAAAATTTCTTTCAAATTTGTATGTGGTTATGGCTCTATCAGTAGGCATAACTAGAATATTATCCTTTTTACTTGCTGATATAGCCTTGTGTGGTCGGCGCTATGTAGTTGGCTTATTGGGTTTTGTCCCTGCATTAGCCTGTGAATAGCTGACCTGGTTCCTCCTTGTATGAAGATGTGCAGTGGCGTAAGATTTAATAATACCTCCATTGCTGCGGTCGGCGTACTGCACATGGCCCCAGTAGCACTTAGACAAGCAAGCCGCTGAATGCTAGTGAGTTGGCCTATTGCACTTGCCTGCGCAGTTTTGCTTACCCACGCCACTGCGCCATAGGTTATTATGGGTCTTATTACCCTTGTTTATAGCCATATGGTCATTTTGGGGTTTAGACCCCAGTTTTTCCCACATATTCTTGTACAGCTTACTAGAGCTATTGTAGCTTTATGTGTGAGTTTTTTGAGATGTTGATTCCACGTCAGCCTGTGGTTAAATATGACTCTGAGGTATTTGGCTCCTGTGACGAATGGGATAACTGTGCTGTTTAGTACTAGTGGTCTTAGACCTGTAAGTACCCGTTTTTTTGTGAATGGTACAACTGTTGTTTTTTGTGCGTTGATGGACAATTGTTCCTTTTTGCACCAATTGTTCACTATATTTAGAGCTGTTTGAGATCGCTTCGAAACTGTACCTGCAAATCGCCCTCTGACGATAATTGCTAGGTTGTCTGCGTATCCTAGGCACTAGTAGCCTTCTTTGGATAATATTTTGAGTAAGTCGTCCACAAGAACTGACCAACGCATTGGAGATAGTATTCCTCCTTGTGGGTAGCCCCGTGTAACTTTTGCCTGTATGGTTGCCTTT
Source organism: Psylliodes chrysocephalus (assembly GCA_927349885.1). Classification (NCBI taxonomy): domain Eukaryota; kingdom Metazoa; phylum Arthropoda; class Insecta; order Coleoptera; family Chrysomelidae; genus Psylliodes; species Psylliodes chrysocephalus. The sequence continues at coordinate 75,722,261 of OV651816.1, read as the reverse complement.
CCTAGAGTGGATAAAATAATCCTGTTCTCTAGACAGGCAGTGATCCATTGGCATATTGTTACTGGGACGTTTCTCCCTTCTAAAGCCTTGGTTATTGACCTGGTTGAGGCATTGTTGAAAGCTCCTTCAATATCTAAGAAAATGGCTACTGCGATTTCTTTGTCATCTATTGACTTTGAAAGCAGCCTGTTTAGATCGTCTAGCGCTAGGTCAGTTGACTTTCCTGGCTAGTATGCATATTGGTTGGGATGGAGCAAATTTATTTTTAGTATATCGTCCCTGTTAAACCTATCTATTAATCTTTCTAGTGTTTTAAGTAGGAAGGAGGATAGACTTATGGGGCGATATGATTTTCTGTGACCCTACCTACTTTGGCAAGGTAGACTACTTTCGCCTTTTGCCATATTGCTGGGATATATCTCCAGGCAATGAATGAGTTTCACAGCTGCACCAGACGAGCTATAAATTCTTGTAAAATCAAACAGCACACTCGTACTAATATGGAATAGGTTCTTTGGCACCATTTCTTTCAATAACAGACAGTGGAAGGAAGAAATTAAACTCTACAAATTAGTAAACATAACTTTATTTACTTACACACTTAGAACATACATTGCTACAGCTACATTTTTAATTTGGTTTTTATTAAAACAATTGTAATGTTTACAATTCAGTAGTAATAAATAATGAAGTTACAGGTATATTACAGAACAACCAACTTTACACTAGGAATCATGATTTTGTTTACTAATTTTACTGCGAATTGCAATAAATAACTAACTGATTACATGTTTATATTTACAAAAGTTTTGATTTGATGTTAGAAAACCATGATTCGATTTTGTGGTATTCCTTAAATACCTATTATCACTTATGTGATAAGTATTATCACATGGTACTAAATATAGATCACATACCTGTTTGTTATAAAATACATAACAATGGATTCGTTCGACAATATTTCTTTCTACTTACTAAATTTGTACAAGAGAATTTCTGGCTCGTAAACTATGATTAACTTAATTTGAGAAAGATACTTCAAGAAAAATAGTTGAAACTTATATAGTTAATAACACTGATAGGACACATAATTTGTGACATGAAAATTTTTAGGTGTTTCTAATGCAGTTTGATACCCTGAAGTCAAATTTGAAAACAGAATTTTTTTATCACCCACAGATATTCTGTAACCTGCGGTTTTAGATTTCACAATACGTAAAATTTCATTATATTACATCATCTCATATTTTCATATGATCAGGGATCTATCCGGTTTAGACCGGTTTCTGCCTGCTTGTTCGAAGTTTTACGATCATTTGATTTCACAAAATTTATCAGTAGACTAACGGTATCCGAATCGGTTACATTTTCTGTGTTTGGAGAGCAAAACGTTTTTGACTTCACATTCTTTTACGTTTTGTAAATTACGTTGTTTAAGATTTTTAGGTACAATGCCTAGGCAATGCGTAAATAGTGCCAACAGTTTTTGTTATGTGTGCGGAAAACTATCTTTTAAATCGCAAAAACGTAATTTTACTCCGCTTGTACTAAAAGCTTATGAACTGTATTTTGGTATTAAAGTTGGGGACCAAGAACAAAGTATGGACCCCTCATATCTGTTGTAAAACTTGTGTAACATTGTTAGCAGCTTGGTTAAAAGGTTCAAATCGTAAAATGCCCTTCGCAGTGCCAATGGTTTGGAGAGAACCTAAAGACCATGTTACAGACTGCTATTTTTGCCTCACGAAAATTAAAGGTTAAGTACTGTAATTTACCATCAGCTTTAAGACCTGTCAAACACCGTGAACAACTTCCTATTCCAAAAGCACCAGATTCTTGGAGTCTCGATGAAGAACTAGAATCGACTGGTTCTTTAAGTGATGTTACAGAAACCGCAAAGGAAATAACAACCGATCCTTTATTTGATTTACCAGGATGTTCAACAGCACCGCATCTAATTTCACAGGGTGAACTTAATGACTTAGTTTGAGATCTAAGCCTTTCAAAATCGCAGTCCGAACTTTTAGCATCCAGACTAAAAGGTTGGAATCTTCTCCAAAGTGATGTAAAGATTACTTTTTACAGAAAAAGGCAGAAAGAACTCACAAATTGCTTTCTTCAAGAAGTGGATCTAGTAAACTTTTCAGAAGTTAACCTTTTAATTTAACGCACTAGGGCAGAAACATGATCCACGTGATTGGCGTCTATTCATTGATTCCTTTAAACTTACTTTAAAGGCGGTATTGGTTCAAACGGTAACGAATATCCATCTGTGCCCTTAGCTCATGCGGTTCATATGAAGGGATCATATGAGAATATGAGAGTTCTTTTAGAGCACATCCTTTATCATGAGTACGGTTGGGCAATATGTGGAGACCTAAAAGTAATAGCCCTTCTTCTTGGAATGCAACTAGGATATACGAAATATAGTTGCTTCCTTTGCGAATGGGACAACCGTGCGAGAGACCATCATTATGTACAGAAGCAGTGGCCAGTACGTCAGGCACTAACTCCGGGACAAAAAAAACGTTACCAATGAACCTGTATTTGATCCCCAAAAAGGTATTACTACTACCTTTGCATATTAAATTGGGTTTAATGAAGATCTTGTGACTAAACTACTTACTGCCTATAAAGAAATGGGTTATAACATGTTCCTTAAAATTCACTTTCTGGACTCCCATCTGGATTTCTTCCCCGAAAATTTAGGGGCGGTAAGTGACGAACATGGGGAGCGGTTCCACCAAGACATTTCTGCTATGGAGAAACGGTACCAAGGCAAGTGGAGTGCCAGTTTGCTTGCCGATTTCTGCTGGACATTGTTAAGGGATACTCCAAAAACAAAATATCGCCGAAAACCATCGACAGTAACATTTGGTTAATAAAATAATAATATAATAATAACATATTTATCGCTGTTTTCTTAAAAAACAAAAATACCTCATAGCAAAAAACTATAGGTGATAGAAGAAATCTGTAGCTATTTTCTGCTTTTGTGGTAATTTTTACATAATAAACACTTTGTTTTATTCCTGTCACAAGTGTATTTCTGTTTACCAGTGTAATTTACACTAATCAAGACTGGCCTAACTATGTTGCTTTTAATTATTTTCGTTTTTCTTCTCTTTCTTTCATCTTTGGGAAGACTTCGCTTAAATTTGCAATTAAATTGGCAAAAATGGAGATGAACAATGTTTCTCATTTTCGAAATAAAGGGCCTTAAAAACAAATAACTTTTTTATTCAAAGATTAAATGAGTTTTTGTAGACCCAAACAGTAGTCGAACCAACTATACCTATCTTGCTGATAAGTGCTTTGAGTTTATCCTTTCCTAGCTGGAATTTCGGAATTTTTTCTGAATTTTTAAAAGTTCACTTTCCTATTATTTAATAATATTTTACTAAATTTGACAGAAAGTTATACTAGCCTCAGACTCATCTACGACACAAAAAAGGAACACCATTATAGATGACAGTTTAGTTTTATGCCAGGTCCAAAAATCTTAATTTTACTTAAATTATTTACTCATAATTCAAAAGTTTTTTGGTATTTCTATAATGGGAAAAGACATTTTAATTTTGATTCCTTTCATCAAATTTTATCAATAACAATTTTTATTGATACCTGTGTGTTTTATACATGCTCCATTCTATTACAAACATATTTAGTGTCAGAGAATATCCAGTTGCTTCATGTCAAAAATTGTATTAATAATTTTCTAAAGTAATTATGAATTCTCCTATTCATCTGCTCATCCTCATTATATGTTATTCCAATCGTCTAGTTTCTTTAATATTTTCATTAGGTTCATACATTATACAGGTATATTTCCAATACCTTTAATATCTGTTAGAGGTATTTTGTTCTTCTCTTTCTAGAATTTTCATTTATTGTTTATTTTTTTATTTCTCTTTCATTTGAAAGAATTTGTACAACTTCAGTTTAACAGAATTTAAATATTGAGCATCTCATTTTTTTATTCTTTAATGTCCTTCTTTCTGTTAAAGGAATCAAATGCTTTTTTAAAATCTATGATTGCAAAAGAAGTAACTTTCATTTTAAAATAAAAAAATGGGTACTCTTTACAAAATTTATAGAAAATCTGATAAACGGTATCTCATAATACCATGAGAATTTTCTCACCATCGTAATATAGCCTTATATTTAGAAAGTTTCAACTATTTCTAGTTTGAATTTTAAAAACAAGTACTCTTATTTACTTATTCAAAATTTTCCAATCTGTGCAGGTTTAACATTTCAAAAATTTATAAATTTTTATTTCACTAACCTAAATTTTGTTTTTTAATTAACGATCATATACTTGCATAGAAGTAACTAGCGAATTTTTCTAGAGAGGGCTCATGGCTTCTACCCACCTATATACATTGTTTGTTTGGGCTATTGATAACTTATTTTGAAAATAACTTTAATTAAGCCATATACAGTGTGTCCCATTAGTGCGTAATTGTTCAATATTTCAATTTGTGTTATAGACACAAGTTTCAAATAAATATAAAATTTATATTAATTTGAAAAATACGTATTTTAAAAATATTTTTGGATATACAGAGTGTTGGGTTTATGCCTGGAAAATTAAAATGTATATTTTTTTAAATTAAACACCCTTTCATTTCATTTTTAGAATTTTTTGGTAATACTATATTTAACCCTAGAATTTTTTTACAAAATATTACATGTTTGCCAAGCAATTAATTTTTTTATGAAATTAGAAAACGATGCAGTCCCCAAAATAAATTATCATGACTAAGGTAGGGTTTGCATTGATTTCAAAATTGTTTAATATACAGACTTATTTTATACAGAATGTTTTAAAACATGTTTTAAAAATGGCTAATTTTAAGTTCAATTTACTCATTTTTTTTAAATGTTATTCTTATATAATATTTCAGCAAAAAATTCCTTATTAATTTATCTATTCAACATTACTAACATATTAGCCAATAACCATCAGTTCGTAACTGATTTATAGCTGTTTTATTATTGGAAATACAAAAACAAAATTAATTCAAAAGTGGTATGACCATATTTAACAATTATTCTTATATATACAGGCTGATCAAACCTATACTTTTTTAAAGTAAAACACAATGCGGGTAGTTATACATATTTGATTGCTTTCATATTGTCAAACAATAATTGACTTCATTCGTTTCATATGTTCTATATAGGGTGTGCCAGATTACGATTTTCTTTATTTTTGAAATGGTATTAATTAATCGATTGCATAACATACAGGATATTACATTTAAAAAGTTGAGTAAATCGTAACTTTGCATTTTGACACACCCCATATACAACATAGCAAATAATTGAAGTATATTAAAATTGTTTAATAATTTGCAGGGTTGTTTTCCTTTAAAAATGTATAGATTTCGTCTGCCCCTTATTTATGGACTACACTGTATATTAAGGAGTATTTGTTAAATTTGATCATACAACTTTTATATTATTTTTTTTTGTTTTTTTCGTATTTCCAATAATAAAACAGCTGTAGATCAATTACGCACTTATGGTACACCCTGTATATGTGTTATTGGCTAACATGTAGTTATCGTTGCTAAAATAATATACAGGGTGTTGCATTTGAAAAAAATTAGTAAATTGAACTTAAAATTAGCCATATTTAAGACATGTGTCAAAACACTCTGTATAAAATAAACCAGTTCTATTACCACTGTTAGCCTAAGTATCTATATTAAAAAATTCTAAGGTTGAATACAGTATAACCAAACTATTATAAAACTGAAATAAAATACAGGGTATTCAATTAAAAAATATAAATTTTTTTGCCAGGCAAAAACGCAACGACCTGTATATCCAAAAATATTTTTAAAAATCATATAACTTTTATTTAAAATTTGTTTGCGTGTCTATAATAGAAATTGAAATATTAAACAATTAATGGGACACTCTGCATGTGTTTTTTTTTTGTCTACCACATACTTACTATTGGTTAATGACATTTTTTAAATACCATCACTAGATATGCCGCTCTACTATTCCTTATTATTCAGATTAAAAAAATGTAAAAGTGACATTAAAAAAATGTAAAAGTGACATTAAAAAAATCATAAAAATTAACAGAATGGGATTTTGATAAAAAGCTGTTTTTTTTATATTTTATGTTGGTACTAAGATGTTATATCTAATTGTACGACCTCGGCGACTTGCCGAATTACTACCAAAAAACGTTTTAACTGCTAAAATTTTGCACTTTTTTTTTTAGGTTTTGCCTATTTTGACCATAAAGGAATACTTTTTCAACATAGATAATTCCATACATTTTGAAAATACACGAAACTTGCTACATTACAAGACATAACTGGTTTACATAAACTTAGTGGTTTTCGAGATACAACTTTTTAAAATTTGACAAAATTTTTATTCGTAATCTTTTTTACATACACAGAGAAACTATGCGACTGATTCCTGCAGCACCATCCATTCCAAAATAAAGATGTGGTCATGGCTTTAAGCAATGAACTTGTTGGAGCAAAAGAAATCAACTGACACATCGCTAGATATATTGGAAAAGAAGTGATATTAAAAATTGTTAGGGACGTCTCTCGTCTGCTGTCCATACTGTGACAGGTGACCGTTGACCATCTTACACTAATTCATAGGCTATGCTCTCTGAAACGGTCTAATGAAGAATTGAAAAACTTCTTCACATACAACATTCATCATTCCCTATATCTTTAGTCTTTATTAACTCAAGATTGAATAAGGAAGGACACAAAATCCTCTTTGTATGCAGCAATCCAACCTGCTAGCATTGTTGAAACAAGTTAAAATACATCCAGTTACTGACGGTGAAGATGAAAACTAAAAACATTTAGGTTGTTCAGGATGCATAAGATGCTCACAGGCTTGATCGTCACTACAACTATCGCAAAGGTCTTTGATTTTGAATTAGTGGTTATTGTAGGTGAGGACATAGTCCTGTTGGTAATCCATACTGGTCTTACGAATTCCACACAAAATAACTACCTTTCGAAGTGCGGAAGAGGCAAAATGCCAGATATCCTCTACTTAATCACCTCAATAACTTCAGACCATCATCTCATCCATTCAAACTACGCATTCAGTTGATGTGATTCTACTTTATAATTGGCAATAATTTAAAAGAATTCATACTTTAAGGAGAAATCAGCAGTGTTTTTAAATTTCACTGTATGATGAAAAATACTCCATTCTAACCCTATTGACCTGCGATATCAGCTCTTTACAATGGCTGTACCAAGACTAACTTCAACCTTGCCAGACCGCCTCGCACTTAAAACGCTTCCAGGTTTCAATCACTTCGAACCTACCACCAAGTCTAGAGGTAGCTGAATACAAAAATACATCCAATCGAATGTGGGTTGGTTCTAACAGCTTACGGCTTTTCTTCAAGAGTGATCTCGAGGGATGTGGTACCTTGCACACCTTGGATAGCATCACCTGCAACGCCGAGAAGGGATATGGGAATGTATGTAGCTACAGAAGAGGCGGATTGGCATAAAAACTGCCGAAATCGATGACGGAGCTGGATGAAATACTCATGCATCCAGATCAAGAAGTTATCAATGTTGAAGAACTAAAGGAGGACAATGAAAATTGGATTGAACATCCTGAACCTGGAGATTTATACAAAATTGAAACATTTTTTCCTGTGACTTTTCAAATTTTACTGTAGTTATAATAAAATATTTTGATTACAATAAAACTACAATTATATTTTGTGTTCCTCGTCTTGTAATACTTTTTTCTTTGTTCAACAAATAATTGACACTCATTGAACCACTTGAGCAGAGGTTATTATGTATTTTAGGCCAAATATACAGGGTGTATCAAAAAGGTGTCATAAATTCTTCCTCATAGGGTACCAAAAAATAAGTGGATTTGGCTATATTTACCTATATCAAAAACTGGCTCCTATGTAAATATAGCCAAATCCACTTATTTTTTGGTAATCTATCTGAAGGAGAATTAATGACATACCTTTTTGAAACACCCTGTATAATAATTTGGTCTTGGATTGTAGATTTGTTGAAAAAGAGCTCTCTCTTGGTTAAAATTGTCAAAACCTAAAAAAGGTGGGAAATTAAAGCAGTTTTATTTTTTGACAGTGATCCGGAAGGTTACCCAGGTCAAAATATTGGATTTGTCATCTACAATATAAAAAAAGAAACCTACCACCCTATTTGATGCAAGTTAAAATGGACTGGGCTATTAAGCCCATAAAAATTCTTATTAATAATTTTTTTATTTTTGAAAACAAAAGCAGCAGAAACAAAATAAAAATAAAACAAATCCAGCATTGGTATTTTAAATTTGTTAGTGTTATTAAATTAGTCCCTAAAATCCATCATTGAAAATGTAAAATAAATTTTAAATATTTCGAACTCAAAGAGGCTTTAATAAACAAAAACATTTTATTACATTTTCGGATTCTAAAGCAATTTATACCTAAACATAATTTCAATCACCTCGTATACCATACTTTTTGACAGCCATAATTTTTATTATTGACCCTGCACAGATTGAAATTTAACATTTACTAATAATACAAAATGGAAAGAACGAAGAATATCCAATTACTAAACTTTATATCATCAAAAATAACATCGTTTTCAGATTATACTCCTCTAAAAAGACTGACTAATGTAGCAACTAACGGTTTTAGTTCGTTAGGTATATATATTTACAAAAATAAAGATGGAATAATGGAACGCTTTTAGATCATAATGGAAATAAACATAAATGCCATCTTAACACAAGTTTATGGTATCTACTTTAACACTAGAGCGATAATAGATATATTAGAGGCTTTCTGAGTGCTTTACTTTTTGTTCATGATTTGTTTATAGTGGAGATGATACACGATGAAATATATCAGTGGCAATTAGGAAACTTTACGTTTATAGTCATACAGTTTACTAATGAAAGTGCTGCTTGGATATATGATATCTAATTATTTATTCAGGTATTTCTTGATAAATATGATATTGTAGCAAAATATCGGTTTCTACAATATTTTTAATGTTTAACCCACAAATAATTTGGCTCAAAAAAACAAAAATAATATACAGGATGAGTCGATAAATTAATCATACTTAAATTAAATAAAGAAAAATACCAAATTACTATCTTGAACTGTCAACTTCATTACTTCCTGTACAGAGTGTTTTAATAATGTACTGAAAATATATTTTTGTGGTAAATACATGAAATATTACTTTTTTATAAATACAGGTTTAATTCTATGAAAATGTTATGGTACATAGCAAACAATTGATAGTCAAGGGAGTGGAAAGTTTGCTCAAGAGGCAAGGGGGTTGAAGACTTACTACAAATAAAGGAAAATAATTAAACCAATATCAAATATCTTATGTAGATGTCACTATACAGAAAGACCTACATTTTGGCCAAATGATATAAACAAACTGTTGAAAAAATAATCACGAACGTATCGAGACCACCCCTTACCCTTATCGTTATTCGATATTCTTTTTTTGAGTTGAATTATTATTTTTTGATTGACGTTGTATTTTTAATTTTTCACTGATGTCACTTTTTGAATAATAAAACCTTTTAATTCAAGTTGCAAACCACTATTCATTCAGTCCACTACCGTGTGTAATCCTCTACAGGTTATGGGCCCAGGTATGCTGTGAATACAATAGGTTGGTCTTGCAAAGTCAGTTTTTTAGTATTTGGAACAGTTTCTAGTTTACACGTTGTGTATGGATCTTTCAGAGTTGTTATTGATAAATTTGAAGGGCAGTCTAATTGGATGGACTGGAAGTTCCAAATAAGAATTCAGTTACAGAGTCACGAGATTATGCAAGCAGTTAATGGTACTTTGGAGTATCCAGAATATTTGGCACCGACTGCAACTGACATCCAAAGGGAGAATATCGGAAAGCTCTCTCCTCCGCAAATAAAATTGAATATACGGCTTAGAATTTAATTGTGTCGAGATTAAGCAGACAGGTACGGCAGTTAGTTAACATGTGCAGCAAAGCAAAAGTAATGTGGGATAGGCTACATAGTGTATATGAACAAAGAATTGAACAAAGACAGGATCGCCTCTTTAATCATTTCTTTAGTGTTCGGGGAAAAAGATCCTTAAGACACATTGCCGAACTCGAGAAGTTATGGTTAGAATTGCAATATGAAACCTGGCGGGAAGACAAAGTTAAACTACCCGACTCGTTATTTTTAAACAGAGTTTTTAATACCTTGCCCGCAGAATATTTTCGAGTTTACAAATGCAAGGAAATTTGTACCAAAGGATCAACGTACAATAAGAAAGATGATGTACTGTGGAACTGCGAATACAGGAGAGTGGAGCTGAAAATTTGATAAGTTTGAAAAAACAGCCTTAATTGCCAAATCAAAAAACTCATCTTTCCATAATCAAGACAATGTTGCTGATAAGAAAAAGAAAAGGGTAACCTGTGTAGTAAAAGAGAGGATACGTAAAACGTGACTGTCCCAAGAAGGATAAGAAAATTAACAAAAGAGCTGAAGATACCTCTTCTGGTTTGGCTTTTGTGGGCGTTTTAAATTTTTCACAATCTGATGAAAAATATGTTAGCGGATTCAGCATATAACAAGCTGAAAAGAATGGTTTGCATCCTTTGAAAATTTTTCATCCCCACAGTATGTTTTAGTTGGTAATAGGCAGCGAAATATAGACGCAAAGATGTATATTATCGGTCCAATGGATCCAAAACTACATCCAAGGCTTTGGTATGTTCTCGAGGTCAGCCTTAATCTTTTCTCAATTCCATGTGTCGTCGATAAAGAAATGACTTCCATTATCACTTGTTCTATCGAGAAAAACGGTAAGGTAGTAGCTGTTGGCCTTTATTTAATGTTTATTGAAGTATTGCTACCGAAAGCAGTAGTGGAAGTACACCTGAGTGAACAAAATACTCTTTAGGTTTGGCATGAGCGTTTAGATCACCAAAATATGCGCTATGTTCAGAGTGGTTTGAAAAGTCGAGGTATTGACATTCCACTGGATGAACTTTTGTGAATTTTGCATGTATGGGAAGCAGCATAGATGAAATTTTGGTACAGTTCAGTCCAGGATACTTAAAAAAGGAAATCTAATACATGCAGATATTTTCGGACCCATGCCCGAGAAGTCTCTGGGTGGAGCTCATTATTTTTTATTAAATACGATTTTAGTGAATTTAGAACTTAAGAAGAAGAAAAAATTGTAAAAGAAAAGTCAGAAGTACCAAGAAAAATAGAAAATTTATTGATGGAAGTAAAAGTTCTTGGACATACCGTTAAAGAATTATTAACAGACACTGGGCGAATTTAGTAATCAAGAAATGAAGAAAATCACAGGTGCAGTAGGGTTACAATATTGTACAACTATGCCGTATATGCCAGAACAAAATGCAGAGCGGGAAAATCGCACGATGGTAAAGTCTGAAAGAAATATGCTCCATAGTAGGAATTTACCTGAATTCTTGTGGGTCGAAGTCGTCAATATGGCAGCAGATAACTTAAACCATAATGGTCCCACTCCAGTTAGTAATAACTCTCCAATTACACTCTGGCTTGGTGTAACTCCATCTTTAGAGCATTTTAAAATATATAGCACTGAGTGCTTTGTTTATATTCCTAAACCAAAAAGATGGAAATGGGATAGAAAAAGCATGAATGAATACTTCGTAGGATATTGTGGCGAAAAAAAAATGGCTACAGAATTTGTATTCCTACAGAATTTATATTCCTACAGAATTTGTATTCCAGAAAAGGAAGAATATCATACTAAGTAAGGACGTTGTATTCAAAGTAGAAAAAACGATAAAAGAATTTTTTTTTGTTCTTGACAGTAAACTACCAGAAGACACTGAAAACGTTCTTAGTACCTCAGAAAATAATAGATATGATGAGGCAGAACAGAAAAATTAAAGATATTTTTTGAGATCAAGATCGAAATTAACCCTGCCTACGGGTTTTAATGCTTTGGCGATGTTAGTTAAAGGAACGGATTCTATCACAGTAAAGAAGGTTATGAATTCAAAGGATTGGAAAGGGGCCATGGACGACGAAATATAATCCTTGTTAGAAAATAGCACTTGGGAGTTGGTAGAGTTACCTCCAGGCCGCAAATGGGTTTATCGAATCAAAGAAGATTCAAGTGGAAACGTGGCCAGGTACAAAGCACGTTTGTTCATAAAGAGCTTTTGCCAAAAACCTGGAATTGATTTTAAAGAAACTTTTGCATCAGTTGCTCGGTTTAACAAGAGTAGAACTGTTCTAGCTATAGCTGCACGAGAAAAATTATTAATAAAGCAATTTGATACAAACACAGCTTTCCTTCATGGCTTCCTTCAAGAAAAGATTAAATAACAACCTCTTTGTTATGAAAACGATACTAGTCGAGTTTGTAAATTAAAGAGAAGTCTGTACCGTCTAAACCAAGCTACATGTTGTTGGAATATACATGTGCCCGATTTTCTACTAAAATGTGGATTACAACAAAGTACAGCTGATTCATGATTATTCGTCAAAAAAGTTCCAAAATTGCTGTATTTTACGTAGACGATGGGCTACTAATTGCTAAAAAGGAAGAAGATATACTTCAAGAAAGAATTAAGAGTGCAGATTATTCAAAATGAAGAAAGAATCTTTATTCACCAAGACCGATACATTAATCGTGTACTGATGTCACTTCTTGGCCAATAAAACCTTTTAATTCAAGTTGCAGACCATTATTCATTCAGTCCACTACCGTGTGTAATCCTCTACACAAACTACCTGACCTCCTAGAATTTTTATTTCCAGAAATATTGCAGCAAATTTTATAATGATAGAAGATATTGAAGAACTAATATTTGATTATTACAAAACAAAAGAAGGACTCAAAGAATGGCAAAGAATGAGAATTCAGAGAACAAAAACAAATTAAAGAGACTTACACAACAGCTACCAAGAGATAGATCAAAAATGAGTAAACCAACTAATACCTAAGAGAGCTCACGGATGACCAAATCACTGATTATTGTACTTATTATGAAAGGCTGTCAAATAAATAAACCAATCTTACACATACACTAATACGAACAGAAAATAGTATGTGAGCAAGAAGTTGCAAACAAAAAGTTGATGCTTTTGCCAATTACTTAAAACGCATCTTTCACCCGAAATCAGTAAAAAGTGAAGAAATTGACATAAACAATCAAGTGATATAGATAAAATAGTAATAACTAGTCCTAAAGAAGTACAAAAGGAAACTGAAAGAAACTTCCAGGTTCGATTTGATCACAGAAGAGATTATACAGAAAATAACACGAAAACGTTTAGCATTTAGGCTTCAAAATGTTCTACTATCATACAAAACCAAATAATGAAATAACAGCATATAAATCAACCTCGCTTATATCTGAGTAGTGCGGCAAATTGGCTATGAGGGCAAAATATGTACATAACCACAAATTTTTTAACGACTTGCTTTAATTTAAACGTAGGTTATGTACTGGGGACATTTAACTGACAGGTGACTTAACAAATGAAATAATAGTTGACACGATAGGTGAAATGGCAGATGGTTGACCTTCTACGATAAACAAATAAGGAATTAGGAGTATGGAGGAATTTGTATCACTGTTGACAATAGTTAGCGTGATAGATGGTCCTCAACGATAATATGATGTACTGAGGAGGTGGTACAACTGTATGAGTAGGCAGGTGACGTACTTGACAGGTAGCACGACAAACAGGAGCGGCTAAATTCTGACCAACGTGCAGAGTTTATTTACTTTATTTTTCATCAGAGGGCGCAGCTACTACTGGTAATATTGTTAATAGTGTATTGAATTTATTGTTAAATGTTGAAGTGCATTATTAACACGTACAATAAAAATTTCAACCAGGCATTTATAAAAATGTAACATACCATTCAGTTATGGGCTCACCAAAACATTATTTATATGGTAATGGTCATGTACATTGGGCATGGCAAAATAATATCTGCAAAATTAAATATTCTGAGAGAAGAGTGGACATATAAGACATTAAAGTATTTGCAATAGGAACAAAGTGAAAGGGAATTTTATTTCCATTTAAATAAAACCATTTAGTTTTGTACTGATAAACATATTAGAATTTGGATAATACTTCAAACAATATTATGAAAACATTTATAAAAATTGGTATTTATGTTTCTATAAAGATTTTTGAATTATAACACAATATTTCAGCAGATGCAACAAGTTAAGGCACATTAAAAAAATTAAATAAAAAATCAAATTAAATGATATGCAGGGCAAATTAGAAAATTCCTATGACGAAAATGTTCTCGGGTAAATTTTTGTATATTTGAAGAATGCAAATAAAAAACAACTGGGTCACCTCAACAAAAAAAGCAAAAGGAAAATAATTACAAAAAATAAAAAAAAAATTAAATGAAAATGAAATTAATAGAAGTACTCTTGGAAGTTTCTTTATTTATTATTAAGAGTAGTGGGAATGATCATAATTAATTTTACTTCTAAATTATATAAGAATTTTATACATTATGTAATTATTACATAAAAAACTGTTATTTATATATTTTAATAAATCGACTATAATGATTTTAAGTGTTTTTATATTATACTATCAATTCCATTATTTAAATTATACTAATAAATTTGTAGTGATTTTATTTGTAAATTCCTAAACTAGTGAACTACTGATACTTATTATTTGTTATTTTATTTATTCCCACCAATAAAATGCATAATTATTGGATTATTTATTAACTCATATCAAACTTAGAATTAAAAATACAATTTTTTAACGCACTGTATGATGTGTAAGTCGAAATTATCCATTAATTTAAAAAACCGCGCGCAAATGCACGCTCTCTAGCGGAAAACATGGGAAACAATCTGTGCACGCCGGTCAGGACATAGCCGCTCCTCGACAGACATCGTCTAAACTTTAGGAACTAAAGGGACACTAGCGCTTAACTTTGTTAATGAACCGATTTATACGGGGTAATTCCAATGTGAAAAATTGCGCAGTAGCATTGTCAAGAGGATTTTAACTTCTAACTTCATTAGTATTGGTCAGATATTAAATAAATTTGAAAGGGAAATGACACATGACATGCTGATATTGAATATGCTATTTTGAGCCTTCTTGACACTTTTTTGAAATGAAGTCGCCGATTCTAATAATTTTTGTCTGTATATACCAATAAAAACTCCCAGGCCAGATATTTTGGCAAGTAATAGAGATATTTTAATTCTGTAAGAACCACTTTTTAGACCGCTAATAGAGCTTCAATTTTAGATATAAAATAATTTTAAATAGATCAATATGCAGATGGCGCTGCGCTCAAATATATATTTTTTTTTATGGGAGAATCTTTCTTATATAGCACATATTGTCAAAAATGCATTTTTAAGCAGATATTGTTTTATAAACTAATTCAATAAATCTAACCATTTTTGATATACAGAGTGGGTCACTCAAAACAGTTTTATTCTGTTTTTTTTTTCAGCATTAATCATTGGATTTTAAGAAAATGCTAAAAAATACTTCTCCAACCCCTTAATTTTAAATAAGGAATGTACCATGTACGGCAAATCATTGAAAAGCTGTCTTAATGCTCTATGATCTGGCTTTTTCAGAATTAAAATATCTCTATTACTTTCCAAAATATCCGGCCTGGGAGTTTTTATTGAAACCAAAAAGAGGTATATCACTGTTAATGATAAAATTAAGATTTACTCCAATTAAAGAAATAATAAATTTAAATTTTAAGCTTCTAACTTAAATCTTAAGCGTATAAAGCTGAGTTTGGAAACTAAACACCTTTTACTCTTATCACTCTAAGTCTAACTTTACGTCACATAGTTATAATGGTGTAGCATAGATTGAAGTTAGATATGGAGTGAATAGAGTAAGAGTAGTCCACCTCTCAAACTCAACATGTAAAGTGATACATTTTACATTTGATGACGAGCTAGAAATACGTCCGATACGTCAAATCAAACGGTGGAACGTGTGGATCATCGAGAATTGGCTCAAAAAAGGTTTATTCCGTAAAACAGATGTTACATTAATACAATACATAAAAATTGATATTGCACATGCGTAGAAAGATATTAATAATGGTAAGGACCACTTAAATATTATGGAATTTATGTAGATATCAAGAAACATTTATAAATAATTTTCGATGACAAAAAGGATTATTTATTTATAACTCCTGAACGGATAAAGTTATAGTTTTAGGATGAAAAGGCAAATATGCATTGTTGTTTACTTACAGCGTTTTTTATTACAGCTATCATCTGTATGTTATTCCCTGATGAATACCGTTTGCCTTTTTCAAATCGATATAATAATAACTAACTTGCTTATTAGTGGTCAGATTTTGAATAAATTTGAAAGGGTGTAATATTACAAGATATGCTAGTAATGATTCAGTCATTCCTTGTGCCTTTTTGGTATTTTTGAAATCATCTCACCGATTCTCGTTAAGTTTGAAAGCGTAATGCCACATGACATTCTAAACATGAATCTGTCATTTGATACGTCATTGTAAACTTGATGGTAAGTTAGAAGGACGAGTGATACGTCAAATGAAACAATAGAACACAAAGATCATGTATGAAAACTATTTAAGAAATTTCTCTTAAAAAGACTTATTAGGATAACCGACAAAAAAAACTTATCCCCTCCCATCAATTAGGATTTTAAAATAAACATTCTACTGTTTTAAATTTTAGAGAAAAGTACCTTTTTTGGATAAACAGATAAACACCCTATATACTAATTTTATATGTTGACAGCTGTCATACCTAAATGTCATATCAATGTTAAATGAAAGAGTGGTTGAGTGGCAAAATTTCATATAAACATTATTATCCCCAATAATCATTTAATCCTGATAATATTAAAATTATTAAGCCAAGTGGCGTCAACAAGGGGCACATCAATTTAGAAGACAAATACCTCTTTCAATATTAATACAATATTTAAAACACCCTGTATAGGTTCAATTTAAATATAACAGTTTCTCACCATGTATAACGATTCTGTATTACAAATAAAACCACAAACTAGTTAGTTTTATTTTTGAAAGAAGAAAGTATTTTTGTCATAAAAACTTTATCTTTGGTGCCCTACGTACTACATAAAAGTTTTCTTTTCACAGATGTTATTAAAGTTCTCAAAGCAGTTTTAAATGAGAAAAGCTGAATATGAAAGTGACGTAACTATTTTATGTCAAAGGTGAAAAATTTTCACAAAATATGGGATAAACCATGAATAAAGCTGCATCTGCTAAGGACTTTTTAACGAAATATGGAGTGATCCAAATAAAATGTAGCTAAAGAAGGCCTTGGAAAAACTCATCATACAATTAATATGCCTTTAAAGTGTCAGTTGGGATTTAATTGGGAGCTATGTGACATGACTGACATGACTCGTATCTCTGTCTATATCGGTTAGGGCCTACTTTGCAAACATTTTTTGTGGAATAGGCAATAATTTATATCAGTAAGGCCTAACTTAATACATATGAATAGCTGCTAAGTTGCCTAAGGAAGACAAATGTTTTCATGTATTACATAAAACTGTAAATCCAGTGCTTATATACAGGGTGCGCCATGTTCAACGGGACAGAGCCTGGTGGGTAAATTACAAAATATTAAAAAAAAAATTGACATAAATATATAACTCGGTGGCAGCTACAAAGTAAAATGAATTTTATGAATACATCGTAAATTATTTTTGTATATACAGGGTGTTCTAAACTAGTATACCAATATAAAGTATATTTTTTTAAAAAATAATTCTACAGCCCATTTTTCAATCGTTCATTGAAGTCTTTATTAAGTAAATTTTACTTAAAAGAAAGGTATACTTTAACGAATTAATTATCTAAAAGTTTCCAGCCCTATTTTGTGGAAAGTGACAGTAGAATTTTAAAACACTAATATATGCTTTTGTGATTATACAGTGAGCACCATAAGTCTTACCCCCCTATCTAACTCGTTACTGGAGTCTTGTTAGGAAAATCGCCGAGACACGTCGATTTTTTATTTCTACAATGTACATTTTTGTATAAATACTTTACCCTTAATTTCATCCCTTACTGAAGGGGAGCAACCCTTTCGAAAAATTTAAATGGCATGGGGTGGTGAGTGATAGCTCATTTGAAAGGGGGTTTTATTCTTTATTCAACCGTGCAAAAAAATTAGAAATTTGCTTCATTACGTGTTGATTTATTAATGTTTAAAAATAACAAAACCTCACAAAATAGGAAAGCAATTAGACTAACAGTGACCTTCTAATGGCAAAACGTCTTACTTCACGTCTGAACCAAAACCGAAATCATGCAGGGCCGAATTTTAATTCTAAGGATGAGTGCGCTACGTTAATTTCCGTTATTCTGAAACAACAATTAGTCGAGAATTAATGAAGCGAATTTCAAATTTTTTATGGTGCTCACTGTATAATCACAAAAGCATATATTAGTGTTTTAAAATTCTACTGTCACTTTCCACAAAATAGGGCTGGAAACTTTTAGGTAATTAATTCGTTAAAGTATACCTTTCTGTCCGTTAACTTAACTCAAAGTTAAGTTGTATTTAAAATTTAACGAACAATTGAAAAATACCCAATCTTCCCCAATATATGATTATCTTGTAATTGACATTTAATGGACGATTGAAAAACAGGCAGTTAATTTAATAAAGATTCCCTATACCTGTCTTTGATAATTTCTGATTTATTTGACACTTTTTAAAAATGTAGAGTTGTTGAAATTAGTTAATTAATTACTCGGAAATTATCAAAGATACATTATTTTTAAGAGTTAAAAATTAAAAGAAAATATACAGTTTCCAATTTAATAAATATAACTTTATATTGGTTTGGGACACCTTGTACATATGAAATTAATATTAACCCCTTCAAACCTGGCGTCCATTGTAAATGGACATCGATTTCAATTTTTTTTTACGGCCAACTAAATCTAAAAACTTCTGCCTAGACTGTTTGTCCCTGTCAAGGGGCCTGTATTCAACTCATTCTTGGGACTAGTGGCACCATCTAGTGTCAAAAGGAAATATTATTCGTCATAAGTATCTGTCAAACACAACCAAGCAGTACAGCTGCCGGTAAGTGCATATTTATTTGCACTTTCTGAGTTACTTCCTAATAATATTGCTATAAAACTGTTGTATAATCCATAATAAGGATTTATAAAATAAACCAATCCTGCAATAGTTTTGCTTATTATTTGGTTTAAAAGAAGATGTCCATGGGCCTGGACAAATAGTACCAAGCGCTAAAGTTGTGTGTCCTTTCTTTAAAATTTTACAAAATGAGTAACCAAAAAAAAATATCTCGAAAACCCGAAAGATGTGCAAGAGCTAATAGATATTATTGTGTATGAGCGTAGAAGGGCAATCGAGTGATGAAGAAATAGAGGAATATATCTCACAGCCTACAAGAAGGGTGAGTACGGAAAACCAAAAGAAGAATGAAACGGAAGAAGAGATAGCAGAGACAGCAGGCATGGACGTGGAAGAAATTTCAGATTCAAGTGAAACCGAAAGAAAAGAAACTAAAATACCCGCTACTAAGTCAAGAAAGAAGAATATAAAATTAAATAAAAATAAATTTATTCCTCCAGAAATCACATGGACCCCTTCAAATAATACTGCCAATCCCGGTGAACCCCTATATCCAATAGATTATTTTCTAAAATAAATCAATCCTAAAGACTTTTACGAACCTGTATGCCGTTCAGCAGGAAAGAAACGTTAGACTAACTTCCGTATCTGAAATCCATATATTATTTGCGGGTGTCTTAACAAATTCCCGAAAATCAGAATATACTGGGATCGGACACATGGCATCGGAGTGTTTTTGGAAAAAATGAGTAGAGACCGGTTTTTCCAACTGCGATCCTGTTTGCATTTAGTGAAAAATTTAGATAAACCACAGAATTGTGTAGACAAGCTTTACAAAGTCCGACCCCTAATAAATTCGATAATAAACAGGTGCCACCAACTAAATCTCGAAGAAAACCTCTGTATAGGTGACCAGATGATTCCATTTAGAGGAAATTTATCTATCAAGCAATACATAAAAGGAAAATCTTGTCCGTGGGGAATTAAAGTGTTTGTTTTATGTGGAAAAAGTGGACAACCTTATGACCTGGTAGTGTATCACGGTAAAACTATATATAGGTCTTAATAATGAAAACTTGAAAAAATATGGACTTCTAACAAAGAGAATATCAAAAGGAGGACATAAATTGTATTATGACAACTATTTCTCTTCATATGAGCTGCTGAAGGTTCTGAAAGAAAAACAATTATATGCAGCAGGAACAATACGAATAAACCGATTTTTTAAGCCTGATTTACTGTCTGACAAAGAAATGAATAAGAAAGAAAGAGATTTTTCAGATGAAACAGAAAGATGAAATTGTAGTCGTGAAATGGTTGGACAACAAATCAGTTTGCCTTACATCAAATTTTATTGGAAAGGGCAAGGAAGATAAAGCGAAACGATGGGATAAAAAAAGAGTCGAAATATATTGAAATAGATAGTCCGGAAATTATTAAGAATTACAATCACAGTATCGGAGAAGTAGATTTATTGGATCAGCTGATTAGCCTCTAACGCATTTTTATCCGCTCCAGAAAATGGACGCTGAGAGCGATCATGCATTTTGTTGATTTTGCAGCAGTCGCGAGTTGGCTAGAATATAAAAAGGACTACGAAAAATGCGGCTATCATAAAAAAGAAATTTTGGATTTGCTGTCATTCAGAATGCTCGTGGCGGATGGCTTGATATTAGTTGGCAAGCCTGTTAACAAAATCAAAAAAGAAAGGCCATCTAATTCGCCTACACCTCATCCATCATCACCCATTTTTAGACGCGGAGAAAAACGACCAATTGAGGAAGTTCAGTGTGACAGAGTTGATCACATGCTTGACTATGACGATAAAAAAGAAGCAGCAAGGTGCAAGTTTCAGAGCTTCAAAGGCAAAATCCATGTTTTTTGTGACAAATGTAAGGTTCATTTATGTTTTATAAAAGGTAGAAACTGTTTTAAGAATTTCCATAGGAAATAAAAGTTAATTTTGTATTGTATCCGTATGCTGTTTTATAAAAAAAAGTAAATTTTGCATTGAATATGTATACTGGTTTATGACACCCCAGCTTATTTGTCCACTCTAGTGGACATCCTGAAATACTGTAAAAATAAAAACAAAAATTTTTTTTCATGTTTGTTTATCCTAATAATACACTAAAACACTTAAATTACCAAAAAAATATTTTTTTTTTGAAAAGTATCAAATTCGGGTCTGAAGGGGTTAATTTGTAGCCGCCGTTGAGTTGTATATTTGCCAAAGTAAATTTTAATATTTTTTGTAGTTTACCCATCAAGCTCCGTCTCGTCGAGAGTGGCGCACCCTATATATAACCCCGGATAGGTGAAACGACTCTTGAAAAAGAAGAAAATTCTCAATTCAAATTTTTTGTGTTCCAGCCCTGCTTGGTTTAAGACTAATTTTCACTTATAACATTACTAGTGCCTAAATTATTCCTGAAAATTTTTTTAAACTGATGATAATTTTCTTAAAATATTGGTGAGTGTCCAAAAAATTCCAGACAATAATTTAGACACGCGTGGCAAAGTTGGCCATGCCAACTATACATATTTGTCATATTTGAAGTCGTTAAGATGACGCAAAAAATCTAACTATTATTTTACTTAAAATAAATTTAATTTATTTCTGTCTAGTTATAATTGGTATTAAATAAAATATTAACCACTGAAATCGTACCACCGCATCGAGTCGTACTATCATCATATGCATAAAAGAGTTTCTTAAAAGTCAAAAAAATTCCAATGTAATTTCTTTCAGGGTACCCACCAAGAGAAAAATTTTTCTGATTGTCATGAAAACATTTTATAATTACAGCGTTTAATAGGCTATAAAATAGAGGTGCAACATTTTCAACATAATTTCAGTTTTGAGAAATCAAGGATGTCTTGATAATTTTTAAAAAACCTATTTTTCTCCACAGTAAAGTGCCTTTTAAATTGAAGATATATTATGACCAAAAGTTATAAATAAAAGTTGTTGAGAATTACCATCTCGGTCTACATATATACAAAATTTTAAAATCCTCTGCAACTATGATTTTTCATTTGTTTTTGTTAATATGAAAAAAGTTTGTCGAGGATTTTGAAATTTGGGATACGGACTTATGTTCTGTTTTCAAGCAACTTTTCTAAATAACTTTTTGACGTATCTGTCATCGAAAAGCCGCCATCTTGACAAAATTAATGAAAAATCATGGTGGGTAATTTATAATAAATAACCCAGTACAAGAACTAACATCTAAAAAAAAAAAAACAAGAATGCAAAAGACAACAAAAATGATTAAACTCTTTCGCTGTCTAAGCTTTAACGCTCTGGCCCATCGGTATACGAATATTTTTTAGAAGTTTGGACGTTCATTAACAGCATGGGATACCACACAATGAAAATATAAAAAATTCTGGGGAATAACTATTATACAGATTATAAATACGGACAGAAGTTAACACTAAAAGAGAAAAGGATGTCAAGTACTGATGTCAAAGAAGTATATTACCGGGTCGCTGGCTGACGGTGTACCTATAAATTTATTTATCGATCAAGGTAGTCAAGCACTTCATGAATGGTTGACCCGAGACTATAAGTTTTCGGAAGCCTATTTAGTAGGGTATCCAAATGGTAGTACAATTAGCCAATGAAGCTGCAGTCACCATGTCAAAATCTTGTAGGGAATGGTCCAGTTCAAGGAAGGAGTCAAAAACAATCAAGAGTAGTTTAAAAGGATGAAAAAAGACGTAAATTTTCGTCGAAGTTGTATACAGACTGTCCCATTAGTGCATAATTGCTTGATATTTCAATTTGTATTGGTGACGCATGTTTTGAATAAAAGTTTTGGATTTGAAAAAAATATAATTTGAAAACATTTTTGAATATACAGGGTGTTACGCTTTTGCCTAGAAAGTAAAAACATGTTCTTAAATGAAACATCCTGTATTTTATTTCAGTTTTAGAATGGCATGGTAATATTGTTTTTATCACTAGAATATTTTTCAACTTATAAGAACCAAGCTGTGATGAAAGAATTGGTTCATTTTATACAGTGTTTTAATTATACATATACAAGATGTCCCATCAATGTGTAATTGACCGATAGATATTTTGTTATTGGAGATATGAAGAAATGTTTATTATAAAAGTTGTAAGACCATATTTTACAATTATTCTTAAATCATAGTAGTCTATAAATGAGGGGAAAACCAAACAGATAGGTTTTTAAACCAAACACGCTCTAGGAAGTTACGCCTTACAGATTTGGTTGTTTTCACATCGTTTTATAATTTTAATAGACTAAACGTTCCTAAAAATGTTTAACATTTTCATTTATATGCTGTGATGCATACAGGGTCTGTTTAAACTTGAGGTAACAATATTCTCAAATTTTTTTAAATATATCCTGTGTGTTATACCACCAATTCATAAATTAATTTCTTTACTATTTTAATTTTGTTTGGCATTCTATTCCCAAACGAATTTTTTTTAGGGTAAAATGCTAATGTAATTTTTGGTAACCCATCTGTCAGAATTAATGAATGGTTTTCTATTCCTTCGACGTTACAAGTAATATAACCATTGTTAATAAAATTTAAAAATCAGTTTAGACTCAAGAATGCCAAACAAAATAAAAAGTAAAGAAACTAAATTATTAGTTAATTAAATTTGTGGTGTAACATTCAGGGCATTTCATTTGAAAAAAAAAAAATAGAAAATCGTAATCATGCGTTTTGACACCTATATACAACACAGCAAATGAATGGAAAGTCAAAACATTTTTAGAAAAGTCTAATAAAATTGTTTGACGATGTGAGAATAAATAAATTTGTTATAGAAGGGGGTTTTATTTTACAACAGTATACGTTTTTCCACCGCTCATTTATGAACTTCCCTGTATACTTAGGAATACTTTTAAAATATGGTCGTACAACTTAAAAATGTCTTCGTATCTTTAATAATAAAACAGCTATCGATTAATTAGACACTGAGGAGGCACCCTGTATATGTATAGTAGGCTAACATATCGTTAGATAGGTAAATTCATAATGAATTTAATGCTAAAATAGTATACAGGGTGTTGCATTCAAATTGGGTAAAATGAAGTTAAAATGAGCCATATTTATGAGAAGTTTCAAAACCCTCTGTATAAAATAAACTAGTTCTATCATGTCTATTCGTTAGTTTGGTATCTTATAAGCCTGTATTTTAAATAATGTTTAACTCGTTGATATGTTACTTAAATTCTGATAATTTTATTTGGGTCTCTGTCATTTTATATCACAAAAAATTAATTGCTTGGCAACCCTATAATATTTTTCAAAACTATTCTAGGGTTTAATACAGTATTCCCTAAGAATTTTAAAACTGAGATAAAATACAGTGTTCCATTTAACAAATAAACTCCTGGACAAAATTAACGCACCACTTATATTTTGCTCGATAATCTTTATTTGTTGATAACTTACTGTACGACAAGTAGGCCATGGACCTTGTTTGACAGTGACAGTTGTTTTTTAAGCTAGCTAGTGTCACGTAATACCTTGTTTTGATAGTAATTCGTATTAAACCTCGTTTTAGACTAAAACTGTGTTAACATTTTCTTAAAAAGTGCTGATTAAAGCAAAGTTTTTGTTAGAAGCAAGCTGTTGATTGTGATTGTTTTTATTGCATGCATGTTTGTGGAAGTTCATTTGCAAGAATATCAAGTAAAAAAATGAACAGTCAAAGAAATCTGTTAAAGGAAGAGGCAGTGCGAGCATCGACTCTCCTGAATGAAGGATATTCAATGCGATATGTTTCTGGTTTGTTAGGAAGACATCATTCCAGCATCAGTCGCAGAGTGAGGCGACATAATGAAACGGGTTCGTACCATCGAAGACCAGGACAAGGGCGAAAACGTTGCACTAATCAAATTGATGATCGTTTTTTGAGACAATATGCTCTTAGAGACAAGACAACCAGCAATCTGTTTAAAAATGAATTAGCAGATGTTCGAAATATCGCTATATCGTCTCGAACGGTTAGAAGACGTTTACATGAACCAAAAAAACCCTTGCTTACCAGAGAACACAAAGTTCAGAGATTAAATTTTGCAAGACTACATCAGAATTGGACCATCAATGATTGGAATCGGGTTCTGTTCTCCAATGAAACAAGAGTTAGCCTTAAAGCTCCAGATGGACGTGAGCGTGTCTGGCGAAGAAAATGAAAAAGGTTTTGCCAGCTGTAATATCTCTCCTAAAGTGCCTTTTGGTGGTGGCTCTAAAATGTTTTGGGGAGGAATTTGCTTTGATGCTCGTACGGAGTTGGTCCCCATACTAACGAGGTCTATGAATGCCCAATATTACTTAGACAATATTATTGTCGAACATGTAATGCCTTTTGCTTCATTTGTTGGGCCCAATTTTTTATTCATGCAGGACAATGCTCGTCCCCACGTGGCTAGACAGGTTATTGGTTACTTTGTTCCTTTGTTAGACTGGCCACCCAACAGTCCGGATATGAATCCTATAGAAAAAAGAGACCCCCTGTTTCTAATCACAACCAACTCATAGAGGTCGCTATTGAAGAATGGAAGAATATACCGCAAGCTTTTGTTAAACATTTGATATCAAGCATGCTGCAACGCATGAATGCAGTGATAAGAAGTAGAGGAGTACCTACGCGGTATTAGGGTTGACCCAGATGCATTTATTCTCTTTTACTGATTTTTGCTTTTTTCAATTTGGAGTTATGCTAGCTTATTTATGCATTTCCAGCAAAAACAATTTTTTATGGAAAAAATAAGGCAAATTAAGGTCATATAAAGGTCATATTCGACTAATTTAGATTAATTAAAATGGTGCGTTAATGTTGTCCAGGAGTTTATATATTTTTACTTTCCAAGCAAAAGCGTAATACACTGTATATCCAAAAATAATTTTATATTATATGTTTTTCAAATCCATATAACTTTTATTAAAGATTTGTTTGTGTCTATGCCCCAAATTGAAATATGGAGCAATTAGGTACATCATTTAAATAGAACCTGTTAAAGTCTTGCTATGTTAAATTCACAAACACAATATCAAAACCAAATTGCACTAATTTAAGAACGTTTTCACATGCCTATGGGGTTATAAAGACAATTCACTTCATAGCGGCTTGACTATATCCATCCAAATATACATCTTCAAATGACGTTACAAAACGTCATGTTCATGGGGGAAAGAACTACCATAACGTTAATGAACGTCATGGGTAGCGAAAGTGTTGTAAGAAAGGAGGAAAAAACTTTAAAAAATTATAAATTTATAACAACGAAGAATTCGTGCCTTCTATTCTATTCCAATCACTGTCTAGACTACTAGTAGTAAAATTATTTCACTCCGTATATTGGCTCTTAACGATACTCTACTAAATATAGCAGAATTCTGGACATAATTTATAAAATGGACTCATGGACTTTTCCTAGCTGTTAAAATGTTTATTAATATTTATGATATAACATGCCAGGTGTTTTCATTATTAAATACTAAATTTTAAAAATAAAATAAATAAATCACATAATTTATATTTTATGCATGGGTCAGTAGAATCCATTTTCTTTTTAAATTTAGGCCTTCTTGGAAAACTTGATGACCTATAGCTATAGAAAATTTTAATAATTCAAGTATCTACTTCTAATTTAATTATTTTTTAGCAGAACATTTTCCAAAAACATTATTCACCTCAAAGAGCAAAACTCCCATATCTGTTTATGCTTGGTTCTGTCAAATTAAAATATCTAATTATTTACAACCTACATATTTCCTGAGAAGAATACACAGGAAATTAAATCTTACTCCCCCGCCCCTATTAATTACTTTATTTGAAATGAGGGAGATATAAGGGATGAAGATAATACATGTTTCATTAATGGTAGACTATATAAAATATGAAGATTTCAATTGAGATATTTGGATAAAATGTACTGCAGTACCTACAGGTTGCAAAATAATTCTGCATTTATTCTATTCCCCTAAATAATGAAACACCCTGTATACTGAAATTATTAATAACAATTTAACATTTTGTATATTATATGTATATTGCTACACTGAAAATTTACTTTATACTCCGTATAGGATAAAAAAACTATCTATATAGTTAAAAAAATTAAGCAGTTCCATAATTCCACAACACACTGTAAATGCACCGAAAATTATTGCTACACTTTTTATAAATTATTGTTATTATCAGGACGATTAATATATAGGCAAAAGACGGATTGTTTGGAACATTCAAAACTTATCTTAAGAGATAGACATATTTCAATCACAACACCATGTTTCTACATTATTAATTCGGTTTGTTTTTAGGTACATTGACTTTGATTTCCTGAAACAAAAACAAAAAGTTAATTAATCATCATGAAAAATAAAAAGTATATATACAGGTTTAAAAAATGGTGGGAAAAGAATATCGGGAAACACAAATCAACAATAAAAAACGTAAAAAATATTAAATAATGATAAAATATAGCTCTGGCACGGTTTGCGCAGATCCTTTCGCGCATCGGCTAAGCTCCGCCTTCCGGGTTAGAACCTTTCAAATATAGATGTTTTCATCGGAATACATATTGTCGTTGCAAGGTCATTGCAAGAGCTTAGCAAGTAATTGTAGGTTTAGATTCGTTTAAACAACATTAGCTCTGGCCAATTGATCTGAGATCAAGGCCATCATACAAAACATACACATATTGTAAACCCTGTAGCCATAGTATTTACCACTTTTGTTCCAGATAGCGTCGCGGAGATCTTTAGAAATTTTATGAAACCATCCCCCGGTCGAGGAATGATTTCACAATACAGTTTTCTATTCACCTATTATTATTTATCATTTTTGTTTCAGATAAAATCACAGTGATAGTTAAAAATGAAAGATATTAAAAAATCTAAGTGTTAAACAAACTCTGAGTAGTAATATGTGTTGCTTGTGTACTCTAAAGACTAAAGGATTCGTGAAAACTCCATCACAGACTGCCTACGACATCCTTGCTGAAATTCTGGTAAAATCAAGAAATAGGATCCGCAACAGAAGCAAGATGGACGATACTTACTTTAACAGCAGACCCGTTTATATCGGATAAATGAAAGATTTGAAAGTGTAATGGCACCTTGAATGTTATAAAAAAATATCAAAAAAAGATTCTTTGGGACGAATGGAAAAAAGTATGATACCCAGCAATTGGAAACTACAACTAATGTTTAAGAAACCAATGATATTGTCTCTGATATGCCGTCAGGTGCAACAACATTAAAATTTATAGGAAGCAAAACAACACCCTATCTAAAAAATGAACCTGTTTCCTCCTACCAGGTGTTGAATGAGAAGAATATAAGATAATATAAAAACCATTGAGGATTTTACAAATCCATTTTCGCATAATGAGAATTTTCCAAAGAAATAAGGGACCTATTGATCAACTCTTTCTTGATCAGTTTGTAATATTAATAAACGCCCCTTATGGAGTGTTTTCTAGATGTGTCTTGATAGGTAGGAGTCGACCAGAATTAAATTTAAAATATAGAGTTGGTAACTTTAAACTTATAGTAGTTCCACGATCGCTCTTCCACCCTGACGAATCTATTTTAGCAGAAATTGGAAGCAAGCAAACGCGAATGATAACAATCAGGACTCTAGTTTTAATATTGCTATCACTGATGATATGGCAGAAGTACAGGTGCTTTCGCTGAAAAATCTCACGTATCTTTCTCACAGCAGTTTTCAAACAAAATATGGTTTACATTCGAAAGTACGCTTTATGATGCCTACATTAATGGCTCTGAAATCCTTGAAAAGAAAGAGGTTCAGCCCCTATGCTTAACCACGCTGAAGATAAAACTAATATAAAGAATACTAACATCAAAAAATTATTGTCCCATACATCAACTAAGGAAAAGCAACCGAGTATATTTCACACAATCTTATTGCATCTAGCAATAAGCATAACAAAAAAGTCGTTTACTCATTTAAAAATACAGTAGTGTCCACCGCAATATGTACCGGTTTGACTCTCTAGAGAGTTCTCACGAGGAGGCTGATACTAAAATAATATTGCATCTAAAATATTGTATATAAAAGGGGAGCAAAAAAATTGAGAATATTTTCATCAGACATAGATGTATTGGTACTTCTTTGAGAGTGTATATATTTGTATTGGTTTTGGCTGTCGTAAAATACCATTACACCCAATATACGAATCTCTTAGCCAGTTAAAAGCTGAAGCACTTCCAGATCTCCATGCCCTCTCGGGTGCCGATGTCACAAGAAGTATCAAAGGAAAAGTTAAAATTAGTTTTTGGAAGCAACCTCATCCACTCTTTAGACATTGGAATCTCTAAGCAAAAGTGAAACGTTAAGTGACTCTGATATCGAGCAGATTGAATTGTTTATTTGTTCATTATATCCACCGTCCAAGAAAAGTGTGACAAGCCTAGCAGAATTAAGATGGTGGTTGTTCACGCAGAGGCAAGTGTCAACCAAAAATATTCCCTCCCACTCAAGTAGCTTTAAACCACCAGTAGAGAGATGTCGCTATCAACCCATTAAGTGGAACCGGGATTCATAGGCTCACTCTAATTTACCACCACCAACAAATTACGGCTGAAAATTTGGTAGTGATGGATTAGAATAGAACCAATTATGTGTAGTCTTGCCTGAGCACCTGAAGAAATAGTTAATCTAATAAAATGTTCCTGTAATAAAAAAAAACAATTGTTCACAAAGATTCAAATGTTCTGCACAAAATATACTTTGCAGAGAATGTTGCTCAAATACTAAAGCAGATGACACTGGTTCTGACTATGCTCTGGATAGCAAATTTGATGACGACTAAATGTACGTTTTTTATTTTATATAAAATCTAAAATAGGGTGTTATTTTATATTTTTAGACAGCTGTAACACATAAAATCATATTATCTTTATCTTTTCAAATATATATAAATATGAAAATAAAAAACTTTTTGGAAGTATTTTAAACCATTTTTTATAGCTAAAATATATTTTTTCGCGTAGGGATGGTTTAAGGGTAGTTTTTCCTTTCTGTTATCTCTACATGTTACGTCACAATGATATTCGTAATCTACATATTTTTCCGAAATATTTGATGTATATTACTTTACAAACTGGCACACGGAGTACTCATTTAAAACTGACATCATTTAGGTTTTTATTATCAATTGGTAAATGAAAATTATAAAAATATGAAGAGGTTGAGTGGTGTGTACACACTGGGTAATAAGAAATGGAGCGAGAAGGTATTTAAAGTGTGTAAATATTGAGTTTTATTTAATAAAACTCCATAAAACAATTCGTCTGAGCGCTCAAAGACTCTATAAGAGAAAAGCGCAGCTGTTACAATACAATAAACTAAAAATTGGAATAAAAAACTTTGTACACTTACTCGTCAAAAAAACTTTAGAAGACACATGAAAAACTATATCAATAAGGGACAGCAACTAACCAGTCCCAAGTCTCCACCATAGCTTGCAGCTTAGATAATTAAAAAACCAAACCGAAATTCGATAATTGACCCAGTGTAAAATGTGGTTTGATTTTAACAAAAGAAGTGGAGGTTCGTCCGACCATGTAGAACTAAACAATGCTGATACGGAGAACGAAAAACTGCTAATCTTCCACATGAAGGCAGCAAGAGTTTGCCAATTGATTTCGTGAGGCGAAGGCAAGTTGGAGTACAAAAAATACGAACAGGGTTTTTTTAAACGAGCGACCATCTTAGTAATGTGCCAAGCATGAGTGGCAATTGACATTTGACAATGAAGTCGTCAAAAAAAATGCCAACTATAGAAATTGACCACTTTTCTAATGACATTGATTTGACCAATATTTTGAAATCACAGTGTATCTATTTTCAATAGATACTTATCCCTTAACACTATTGAACCCCATAAAAACACACTTATTAAACAACATATTAATTTATTAAAATGCATTAGAGACAAATTACTTAACAATAATCTCATTATCTCTAAGGCTGACAAAGGAAATTGCTTAATTATCATGAACAAAGAGAACTACATACTTAAAGTTGACGAATTTCTTAACAAAAATGATTTTATAACTTTGACCCACCCTCTGCAGAAATTCATAAACTTGTTTAAATCTACTCTCACCAAATATAAAGACTTTTTCACTGAAAGGGACATTCCTTTTGTTAATAATTTCATTTTAAAAAACCTTTATTTGCCTCGTTTGTATAACCTGCCTAAAATACATAATTTAGAGATCCCAATGAGACCTGTAGTCACTTTCTTCAATTCTCCTGTATCTTCCTTTGCTAAATTTTTCAATAACTTCACTCTTCTCTTAATTATACCTAAATATATTGTATTAAATTCAATTGATTTAGTTAACAAAATTAAAAACATAAATCTAAGTTCTGAAGCTAAGTTAGTTTCTTTTGATATTAGCAATTTATTCACCAACGTTCTCAGAGAGGAAATCTTTCCTATTATCAAGGACCTTACTAAAAATAACTTCAACCTTCATTCTATCAATATTATCTTGGATTTACTCAAAATCTGTCTTGACCAAGATTTCTTTATTTTTAATAAACATTCTATAGACAACCCAATGGCTTAGCAATGTGTAATCTTCTAAGTCCTTTGTTAGCAGACTTATTTCTAGATCACTTAGAAACCAAAAAAAATTTGATTGATTTCCCCAACAACCGAATTTCACACTGGTACAGGTATGTTAATAACATTTTTGCAATTATGAATTGTAATGTTACTGAGATTGATGACTTCTTATTTTTCATTAACAATATCCATTCTAAAATCAAATTCACAGTTGAGCTTGAAGTCAATAAATCACTTAATTTTCTAGACCTTTCTATCAGTCGTCGGAACAATAAACTTGAATTTTATATCTACAGGAAACCTACTCAAACTGACCATCTAATTAATGTCCACTCTAATCACTCTTATCAACACAAGTTATCAGCCATATACTGTTATGTTCATCGCCTTCCTAATATACCTTTAACTAATCATAATTTTAATAAAGAAATCAACGATTTAAAACAATTAGCTTTTAATAATAACTACAATCCTTCCATTATTAACGTGGTTATCAATAAAGTCAAACTCAAGAAAAGGTCCCAAGTTGCTTTTAATCCTACTAATGAACATCCTGCTAATTTTAAATACTTTTCACTACCATATCTCGGGAAAATTTCCAATGATGTTACTGCAGTTTTTAAGAATTGCAACAATATTAAAATTTCTTTTAAATATGTTAATTCGATTAAAAGCCAACTATCACATACTAAGGATGAAATCTAGTTGCTACACTAAGTTTTAACGATGGTAATACGTCTTATATAGAAAAAACTAAGAGGAGACTCAACATACGAGCTGGTGAACATATTAGATATCCAAATAAGTCTACTTTTGGATATCATATTAAATTCAACAATCATAACTTCACTCCTTCTGAGAATGTTACTGTTCTTCATAATATTTTTAATTGCAATTTTAAACTAAATCTGCTTGAAGACAATCTCAATGTCACAGAGAGTTTAATAAACCAAATATCATATGTGTTAACACTCAAATCCATCTCAATAGCAAAGTACTTCCTCTCCTTAAGAGTATTGGCAACGGTTGGTTTGAAGTTACCTAGTCAGCTTTGCCTTTAATCTTCTTTGCAGCGGAGTTGACCTTGTCTTATCCAACGATTGCTGATTCCGTGGCCAGGACGGTTTTTCTTCCTCTCTTAGCTGGAAAAGCTGGTCTGCCTGCGACTTCGGTTTCGCTGGAGCTGGCCTGCTCAATTATGTTGTTTTCAGCTTTTTAATTTTTAAATTTAAAAAAAAACAGGTCTTTTACCTTCATTTACTGTATAACCTATAATTATATTTAATTCATTGTAATCATTTCTTGTTTAATAATTTAAAAGTCCCGCCATAACTTAATCTTGCTTGCTCAGTGGTACCAACCCACTTTTATCATTTTCAATATCAACCTTTTAACAATTTTTCACGAAACTCATTTCAATTTCTTTAGTTGGCATTTTGCTTGACAACTTCATTGTCAAATGTCAATTGTCACTCATGCTGTTTTGGCACATTGCTAAGATGGTCGCTGGTTTAAAAAACCCTCTTCGTATTTTTTGTGTTACAACTTGCTTTCGCCTCACGAAATCAATTGGCAAACTTTTACTGCCTTCATGTGGAATAATAGCAGTTTCTCGTTCTCCGTATTAGCATTGTTTAGTTCTACATGGTTAGATGAACGTCCAGTTCTTTTGTTAAAATCTAACCCCATTTTACACTGGGTCAGTACGAATTTTGGTTTGGTTTTTTAATTATCTAAGCCGCAAGCTATGGTGGAGACTTGGGACTGGTCAGTTGATGTCCCTTATTAATTTAGTTTAGTTTTTCATGTGTTTTTTTGACGAGTAAGTGTACAAAGTTTTTTATTCCAATTTTTAGTAATGATAGAGTTTATTGTATTGTAACAGCTCTTATAGAGTCTTTGAGAGGCCGAAAGCGCTCAGACGAATTATTTTATGGAGTTTTATTAAATAACACTCAATATTTATACACTTTCAATACCTTCTTGCTTCATTTCTTAATAAATATATGTTATAAATTAGACTCCAGTTGTATTTTTACTTGCTAAAGCTGTGATTTACATAATTGGACTTATTACAGGTTAAAAATAAACCGCTATTACTGTTTTGCCGTAAAAATACTAGTGAACCAACACATTTTTACTCGTACTCTGATCAATTTTGGTAATTGTTCTGTTTTGAAGGGATGAAACACCTTACAGTTATACCGTGGTTAAAACAGAGAACAATTTAAACATTTTCCAACTTTTAAACCGTCTTGCTTTATTAGTCTAGCGCTAATGCTTTTTCGCAAGCGTTTTACAACTTTTAGAAGGGTTTTATTTCGGAAACACTGTGGTAAAGTATGAGTTTAAGAACCAGCTGGTTAGTTCGTGCAAAGTACCAAAATGCATTTTCGTCGCCTATAAAACGGAATAAGCGCACACCGGCTACATCTAATTAATAAAAACCCATTAAAAATTTTACTAACATCGCATTGGCCACAGTTAATTTGTGTAATTGCCAACGAAACAAAAAAGTTATGGATCGTAAACTATGCGGAATAAATAATATGTTGGTGTACCTGTAAATGTTTCAGTTTTATAGCAATATGGCCGCTACATTTGTCATTTATGCATAATTTTGCTTATATCAGTTTTATTTACGACATTTTAATGGACATTGTTAAATGAATACGTGCTTGGAGTATGTGTTTTTGTAAATGCGAGATGCTTTAATTCAAGTATTTCAAAGTATTTTTTATAGCTTCGCATTATATGCAGTTTTAATAAGCGTGAATAAATACCAGTTTATTTGGTTTATTTACATGACTTTTTTTTATTTTTTTTTTTCATTGTTCAATTAACTGCTTCTCGTCTAGGATAAATATAATTATATAAGAGAAAAGGTCAAGGAAAATCTCTAAAGAAAAATAATAATAATAATAATAATACTCTCCCTAATTCACCCCCTAACGAGTGAATTTTAACCCCAAAAGCTGCTATTATTATTATTATTTGCCGTGGCGCTCCGGGGCGACTTAAAGATGATTGATGATGCCATTTGACTTACAGGTGAGGAAAACCTGGAAAACCTCACCTACCATCATCGAGATGGTAATGTATGGCGATTTTTTATAATCTGCATGTCATATCAACAGAAATTGAATTTCTATTAATAAGGCACACATCAAATCCTATACCGACCCATGCAATTTAATTAAAAATCCACATGGTCTGGTCTGGTATTCGAAGCCCAGCAGTCTCTGACACATAAACTTGCTTATAAATGAATATAAGCGCGTTAGACCGCTACACCACCGTACCCGAGTACTATACTAAAGTACTATATATGCACTAAATTAATACATCAATAACAGATAGTTAACAAAATAGATTTTTTTATACACCCACATAAAGATTAGCTTGAGGCGCGTTCTCACTAGTCGATTTTAGTGGAACGATTTTTATTGATCAACTAAAATCAAATCAAATTTTGGTTCTCATTATTCAAGGAATGTTGAACCGATAGTTTAAAGTAAAGTGGCGTCTAACGAGGTTGTTCGTGCGGGTATTTATTTGCGAATTAATTATAGTCGAAGCAATTAAGCAAAAAGTTCCTGGGTTTTTCCGTCGGAATGCGGTTTTTTGCATTCGCTTGCAAAAATTATTTCTATCATTCCCCCGTAATTTCCGGGTCCTACAAACCGGAAATTGCATTGCTGCAGCCAAAAATGCATTCAAAAAATGCATTATTTGAGAGGCCTCTTGGATGATTTCAAAACTTGTTAAATAAGTGTCAGAACTAGCCCAGATCGGGTTCTTGGGGGTTTTCGAGGTCGCTGATCACGATTATGATGTCTAAATTGACCCACAGCCGACCTAGAGCTCAGGAACGTCGACGAACGTCATCTTCGTGGGACACTCCCAAAATTCACGCGGGGAAGGAGGGCAACTAGGCGATCGGTTTTTTTTTTGGGTCGCTGAATCCAAATATGGCATCGGCGAATACCCCCCTGGTGAGCCCAAACCTCGACCTGGACGTCATCTCCGAGAATTTTCCTCACAATATCGACAACAACAACCCGAAAATGATTGAGCGGAGTTTTTTGGGGCGCTGAATCTAAATTTCACGTCGAAAACGACCCCCTGAACACCTGGTGCACCGGAACTTGGCCCTGAACGTCATCCCCGAGGGGTTTCCAGACACAATTGAAAAAGACGAAACGAAAATCGTTCCGGGGGGTTTTTTTGGGCGCTGAATCCAAATTTCACGTGGAAAACGACCCCCCAAACACTTGGTACGCCCTAACTTGGCCCTGAACGTCTTCACCGAGGTTCTTCCAGACCCAATTGAAAAAGACGAACCGAAAATCATTAAAGGGGGGGGTTGGGTCGCTGAATTCAAATATCGCATCGGTGAACACCGCATAGACACCTGGTGCGTCTGAACCTAGACCTGGACGTCATCTGCGAGGCGGCAATACTGCAATAGCTGTGTGCAATTGTTGATTCTAGATTACGTGAGGAGGAAAGAAAGAGAATGAATAGAAACACAATATTTATGTAATTTACGGTAAAACAATTTTTATTGGCCTCAAATCGAATACAATGAACCTGTAAGTTTGTCATTCCTTAAGTAATTAATAACTCAACTGTGTCTGGTCATTTTCTTCGTCATCGACTGATGTCATACGGGAAACATCTCCCTCATCTGATGCCTCTGTCTCTGGCACATTAACGTTTTCATCTGAATATCTTTCAGTGTTAAGGCAAGTTTCAGTGTTAAGGCAAGTTGAACCTTCACAAATTTTACAGGCAAGATTGCAAGGTAGACCGTGCCTCCTGCAACTACAGGTGTTCAGATTACAATCTCCTTTGCATCCACAGAATATTAGTTCCATAATATTCTTTTTCAATTGGGTCTGGAAAACCTCGGTAAAGAAGTTCTGGGCCAGGTTAGGGCGCACCAAGTGTTCGGGGGGTCGTTTTCCACGTGAAATTCGGATTCAGCGCCCCAAAAAACCCCCCGGAACGATTTTTGGTTCGTCTCTTTCAATTGTGTCTGGAAACCCCTCGGGGATGACGTTCAGGGCCAAGTTCCGGTGCACCAGGTGTTCAGGGAGTCGTTTTCGACGTGAAATTTAGATTCAGCGCCCCAAAAAACTCCGCTCAATCATTTTCGGGTTGTTCTTGTCGATATTGTGAGGAAAATTCTCGGAGATGACGTTGTAGTGCTTCGTACTACATATTACTCTTCTCTCTGTCATAATTACGTTGATAGATAAATGTTATAACCTTAAACCAGTCATCTCCACTTTGTCATTTCGACGTTTTATTTTTGTTATGTGAATGGCACTTTAGAATGTTTCGTGGTGGCATGAGACTCAATCCTGTTTCCTGCCAATGTACATAGAACTTCAAAGTTGATGACATTGGAAGTCACATCTGTTTTTGATTTGTGGTGTAGTAGGTGGAGAAACAATGGAGTGTGTGGTGGATAGCTGTGGAAAAAAAAAAGAACAGAACAGCAAGAGACAAGAAACTATCAACAAATTATTTTTATTTTTCTATTTTTTCGAAGTTACGTGTTCTTGGCCTTTTAATAAAAGAATTTTAAAAGAGAATTTTTAATTATATAGTTATTTTGGTTACAGAGAATACCTATAGACGTCCAGGTCAAGGTTTGGGCGCACCAGGTGTCCGGGGGGGTATTCGCCGATGCCATATTTGGATTCAGCGACCCAAAAAAACCCGATCGCCTAGTTGTTCTCCTTCCCCACGTGAATTTTGGGTGAGTCCCACGAAGATGACGTTCGTCGACGTTCCTGAGCTCCAGGTCGGCTGTGGGTCAATTTAGACATCATAATCGTGATCAAGGACCTCGAAAACCCCCCGAGAACCCGATCTGGGTTAGTTCTGACACTTATTTAACAAGTTTTGAAATCATCCAAGAGGCCTCTCAATAATGCAGTTTGTATGACCCGGAAATTACGGGGCAATGATACAAATAATTTTTGCAAGCGAATGCAAAAAACCGCATTCCGATCCGACTTGCACGGAAAAACCCAGGAACTTTGGCCTTTTTAGTGCTTCATTGCTTCGACTATTAATGAAGAATTGAGAAATATGTTATCAGAATGTAAGAAAAACGAGCCAAACGTAGTATTTGGGATCGAAAATGGATTTTAAGAAGGAATACGTTGGATGCTTCAGAAACACTTTTACGAGAACTTGCCACAAAGAAGGATATAGAAATCATTTAAGATTATCAGAAAAAAAAATTGAAGAACTTCTTTCTAAAGTACCCTTAAACATTTCTAAAAAAGATACAATTATGCGTAAAGCACTCCTAGCAGCTATAAAATTACAAATTGTATTGAGGTATTTAGCAACAAGAGATTTATTAAGTACTTTAGCTTTTATGTATCGAGTACTAAAAAACACTATTTCAAGTTTCATTAAACCAGTCTGTGAAGCAATATATGAAGCATTACAATAATTTATTAAGGTAAAAAAAATCATACAAAGTAAACTATAATATATAACGTCTGAGAATACGTCTCTCGAATGTGGTGAATTTGTGGGATAGGTGTGTGGGAAGTTCACCGTAGAGTACAGCTCTGTATTCGGCAACGGGTCAGATAAAGGAATTATATGTGTGAATAAGGGTGTTTGTGTTACAACGCCCCATTCGTCCGCACAAAGCCCTAAGGAGATTGGCTCGTTTTCGCATCTTGTCAAGAGTGCGTTGGACATCAGAGGAACAGTTGAGTGTAAAGAAAATCGTACCCCTAAATAGTCAACTTCTCTGTTGAGCGAGCCTGACTCCTAGCAGATTTACATTTACGAGTTGGGAGGCTCTTTTGGAATGTGGGTATTTAAAGACGAAAAAATTGTGTTTTCTGTGGGTTTAATGAGACCCTCCATCTGCTACACCAGTGAGAGTACTGGTTCAACAGATTTTGGGTTCGAATATTTAGTTGGTTAGAATTTTTGGCTACCGAGTTTAGAGCTGTATCGTCGGCGTATAGAAGGCATTTGGATGTAGGGTGGTTTGGGTGGGGAATGCCGTGTGTGTAGATGAGGTAGAGGAGATGGGCCAGGACGGAACCCTGTGGGACACCTGCGAGTGGGGTGAATGTGTCTGATATGGAGTTACCCACTTTGACGGTGATTTTTCTGTCTGAGAGGTAGGAGTGTATGATTTTGGAGATTTGGGGGGGAGACCTATGTTCATAAGGTTTTTGACATGCCAGACTTGGTCGAAGGCTTTTTGAACATCTAGTAGAACGGCTGAAGAGATTTGTTGAGAGTTTACTGCTGTGATCGCAGTAGTGTGAAGGGAAGAGATTGCGTCCTGAGTGAAGTGGTAAAGTCTGAAACCATGTTGAGATTGAGTTATGATGTTTCTTTCTTTACAAAATTCCCAGATTCTTTCCTTGAGCAGAAGCTCGAGGAGTTTCCCTAGGACAGATATGAGAGAGATGGGTCTGTATGAATTTACGGATTTGAGGTCTTTGCCTGGTTTGGGGATCAAAATGGTGTTAGCGGATTTCCAGGCAAGTGGAAACCAGGATAGGGAGAGGCAGGAGTTTAGGATAAGAGAAAGATGGTTTCAGGAAGATGCTGCAGCGTTCTTCTGTGTATGGAGTCTGGCCCAGAGGCCGTGTTTTTGCCCACTTGGCAGGCATATTGGATGTCTTGGAGGATGAATGGGGAGGTGAGGGGGTTTGTAAACCTGCTATGAAAAAAATTGAAAAACAAGGCAATATTCACACAAGAATAGCATAAGAATTTTTAGAGTTGCTAAATTCAATTTTGTAGCTCCGGATTACATTGAACTGATTGACTGGTTTGAAGCTATTACTGAACCTCCACTATCAATGTATATTTCGAATGAAGAGCTTCTTCATATAATACATAAATAACCCTTTAAGTGGTAGAGGGATAATAGTTTCTCACCTACTATAAATACGACATCTAAAGTGATGCTGGGAAAATATCTTCAAGAAAAATTAAAATTAATTATGATACACGTGCTGCCACCTACTAGACGATAGACGAATTCATCGTTGCGAAGAACATAACAATTTGGGAAATTATTATCCCAGTGTCTTCTTGGTGAGTCTATGTGATTATCAAAACACGTGGAAACAAAAAACAATCAACAGTTTTTGTTAAAAAACAGCTAAAATTATTAAAATAAAGGTAAGAGATATGTAATTAATATTAGTACTAATGAATTACTATGTTATTCTTTCAAAAGCTTCTCATATTTTACGGGTGTCACAAAATATGTATCAAAATGCCGAAAAGAAAAGTGAGGTTCGGTTTTTCTTTAAATATTTCAAATTTATTTTTTTTTTTATGGAATACGGAAACCTTGAAATATATAATTTTGTTTCCGTAAAGATAAATCTATATGCTGCTTGAAAAACATAAAATATGAGGCTTAGTTTACTCGGTTAGGCTATAATCTAATAAATTCTATAGTTAGAGAGCTAATTGGTATTTGTCGTGAGAGTTTTATTATATGGGTCTTTATTTTTAATTTAGGCATTTGATTATTTTCAATCAAATAGTAAAATGAGGCGGGGACGCAATTTGACACCTGAAGAATTAGAAATAGCAGCAAATGAAATATCAATTGAAATTACTGTAGATTCTGAATGTGAAGGTGATTCAGATGCCGAGGACGACTTACCAGAAAGTATTAGTCGAAATTTGACACCAGTGTCTCTCAGAACGAATTTATCATCAACTTCAGGTACAAATGTTCACCATGTTTTAGAAGATTCAGATGACTCGGTGAAAGATCCTGATTATGACCCTGATGGCATATCTAAACGAAGTAAGTTACATTTTACAGAACTGATGGATAGATGAAGATTCCGACAATCAATATGAGACTATAAATACTACACCTACAGCTAAAAAAGCAAAAAAAAATATAGAAAAGACGTACGAGTGGAACAAGTCAACGGCAGTTCCTGATTTATGCACTACATCTAACCTCACAGAAAACGTTAGTGCAAACATTGTTATTGATACCAACAATATTCTTTCTATATTTTCACAATTTTTGCCTGATACAATTATTACTCACATGGTACATCAAAGTAATTTATATGCTCAGCAGTTACATAGAGCAGAAAATGTTGTACATATAACACTACCAGAACTAAAAGCGTTTTTTGGAATTCTCATTTTTATGGGCATTCATCCGCTTCCCAGTATGAAATTATATTGGTCTCAAGACCAAAATGTTCATGTTGAACGAATAGCCAGAATAGTGCCTCTGAAACGGTTCCTATTTATTTTACGACATCTACATATCAACGACAACACACAAATGCCTGCCAAAGGAACAGATCAATTTGATAAACTGTACAAGTTGCGTCCGTTGATTGATCATTTGCAAAATTCGTTTAGTAAAAAACAGTATATGCCCCAAAAACCCATAAAAAGGGGACTAAAAATTTGGGCCCTTTGTTGCTTCGCAAACGGGTACTTACTAAATTTCAATGTATATACTGGAAAGAAAGATGATGGCACCGTTGAACTTTCTTTAGGCGAAAAAGTTATTCTGGAAATGTCACAGAATTATGCTGGAAAAAATTACTGTTTATGTTTTGATAACTATTTCAACAGTATTACCCTTGCTGACAAACTCCTTACAAAACAATTGTTTTCGTGTGGCACCTTACGAGCAGATAGAAAGTACTATCCTAAGGGTTTGATGAAAATAGACAAAAAAATGCAACACAGAGAGTTTGACTTTATTCAGTCTAGAAATATAGGTCTGGCAAAATGGAAAGATAGAGGAACAAAATACGTATCTGTTTTATCTACGATTCATGATCCTAGTGAAGCTGTGATAGTAGAGAGAAAAAATCACAAAGGAGAAAAAATTAATGTCGATTGTCCTAAAATGATAGCGTCCTATAATAAAAACATGGAAGGTGTTGATCTTTTCGATCAGCATATGTCATACTACAGTATGAACCAAAAATCAAGGAGGTGGTGGGTAAAAATATTTTTATATTTGCTGGAATCTTGCGTCGTAAAATCATATATTTTATACAAAATGGAAATGCAAGAAGAGAAAAAAAAACCTCTCAGTCATCTGAAATATAGATCATTGTTGGTCGATCAAATTGTAGATAATTTTTCCAGTAAAAAAAGACCTGGATATTCTCCTGGCAGGAGCTATGCAAAAAAAAGAAACAATCCTGACGAACAGAGAACCATTGCAAACGCCATTAGGTTGTCAAACGTTGGAGATCATATGCCAACTATTATCAAAACGTACCGAAGATGTGTTAATTGCAGTACCAAAGCCAAAGAGAAAAGAAGTAACGTTCAACGTGTAATGTAGCAATGTGTAAAAATTGTTTCACTCCCTTCTACAAATCTTGATTTTATTTTGGATGTTTTTAGTTTTATTTCACAATAAATCATTTGAAAATAACTTAATTTTTTTTATTTTATTGAGGAGGGAAATAATTATCCCAGTGATTTCAAGAAATTGTCATTGTTCTAAAGTTACGTTGGGATAATAATTTCCCACCTCAAAAAAACACAACGCAAGAAGAAAAAAACACAAAAAATGTTAGTTAGTGCTCTCCGATACCATAAGACTTAAGATAAATTAAAAAATTTGTCCTAGTATTGGTCCCAGTCTTTTGCCACTTAAAGGGTTAGGAAACAATAACCTTTAAAAGGTTTCCTTGTCATACCCGGGCAGTGAAGAGAACTGTGAAAATAATTATAGGTGCTTCTTCAACAGTATGTGGACCAAAAGCACGTGATGGGTACATAAGGGCAAAACTAAAAGCAAGATAAGAATTACCTAGTTTCGAAAATAAAAGTCAATATTATAAAGCAAAAGCAAAATAAAACGAATTGAGAAAGTAAAGGGAAGGAGGGTGGGTGGAGCTCGAGGTGCGACCACCTACTCGTGATGAGTTCTGACCTGATTTAATATTCAAACATAAGTAGTAGTAAAAAACATATTAGGTACAAATGTTTTAACTACAATAAGTATTTATTAGACTTAATTTACATAGTTCGAATATTGATCTAGGTGAAGGGTTGCACAACAGTAACTTTCCAGCCGATGGGGCGCGGCTAAAACTTAAAATTTTAAGCTCGGTTTTTTTCTCATGCATTAAAAAGATCATAAATAACTAATTTGATCATGCCCCGAATAAAAAATAAAATAAAATTTAAAATGCTCTTTAAAGTACACCTAAGACATCTTTTTTCATTCCCCTTCAATAAAAACATCCTAGGGCCCTATTGCCTACCCTGAGGAACCCCAGAGTTGACGTCGATCTCTTCTGATAAAAAAGCCAATTTTACTAAAAACACATTTTGCTGATGTGTCTGAAAAACCTAGATTTTTTTAATTTCTCAATCAAACATGATATTCTTGTATAGAAGTGATAAATAATAGCAATTTTATTTTTATTTCGTCTAAAATTATAAACAATTTGTTAATTTTAATAAAACTATATGAAGTCAATTTAATTACGAGTATTTAAGAAAACATTTTAAGCGCCTCAATGGAGGTGATATCAGGGCACTTGGCTTTCATGCGAAATGCCCGTGTTCAAATCTAGGATAGGGACAAATTAAAAAACTAAATCTTTTTTTCTATCTATTTTATTTTATAAATTAGTAAAGTCCTAATTTTTTTTTTTTGAAATTAGTTATTTTATCTAAGTAACCTTTTGAAATTTTTAAAATGTGTAAATTTTCGTTAGTGGGGCGTAGAAAAAATATACTGTACAACTCAAGTGGATTTTTCATATCGCACGCAGACGAATGAGCACTCCAATACTAGTTTCGCATAGTATTATAAATAAAAATTGCGTATGATACAATAACTTTACACTTTGCCTGATTCTCTGATCCATTGCTATTTGATGTAATCCTGGAGCGACCTTTTAGAATCGTTTGTACGTCATAATTACTCGGTAGGTTTACTTTAAGGCTTCGGCTGCCGAATTTATTATTTTACACGACTCTTATTGTTTTCTGGATAGGTATAGGCTCGAGAGAGATTTTTTAAAAAGGGCATTGACTGTTACGTCCCCCCTTACGTATGAAAGGGGCCAAGCGTTATTTTTGCTATCTCAATTTTTATGTGTCCGCGGAGAGTAGCGCCGGTCCTTAGACAGAACTTAATAAAACGAATGGTACGAAGATGAGGCAATATTTTAAATAAACGCGACCGTAAATAAATGCTAATTCATTCTCAGTAATTTCACCAAATGATATGTACCCTCTATCTATAACGAAACCTCAGAACTCGAACAAAAAATTTTGCAGCAGGATAAACTGTCGTTATTATTTCCACAACATATATGAAAAACCTTGTAGAAAGCATTCTAAAAGGCAAAAAAATGGTGAGAAAGTTTCAAGAAAAAGATAATCAGTTGGAAAAAAAATTCAACAAATAAAAAAACAAACGGTGAAGAAAACCAACCATCTACCACAGTATAAAGATGAACCAGCAGGTGCACTCGATAAGAAATCGTTTGATCTTACTAAGTCAAGTTTCGTCTGCTTCAATCATA
This sequence comes from Psylliodes chrysocephalus, assembly GCA_927349885.1. Lineage (NCBI taxonomy): Eukaryota > Metazoa > Arthropoda > Insecta > Coleoptera > Chrysomelidae > Psylliodes > Psylliodes chrysocephalus. The sequence goes on along the minus strand of OV651816.1, from coordinate 75,677,918 downwards.
ATTCTCGTCCATATGCACCGACTTTTCTCTAGTAGCGTTTGGTTTGGCCAGGTTCATGATGAAATGAACTGGAATAATTTTTCCCAATGGGTTAGAAGGCAGTTACTACCAAATCTTCCTCCAAGGTCTGTACTTGTAATCGATAATGCAAGTTATCGTAATCTGAAAAATCGATTACAACGCAGTCCAAAAAAGCAGATTTAATTAACTGGCTCGTTAAAAATAATATACCACATGATGCTAAAATGACCAAATTGTACACATTAATAAAAGTTCACAGACCTCCACCGAAATTTCTTTTAGACGATCTTCTCGAAGAACATGGACACAAAGTTCTACGATTACCTCCATATCATCCCGAATTAAACCCCATAGAAAAATATGGGCCACAGTAAAAAATTGGGTGGGTCAACATAACACAACATTCAAGTTGGATAATGTTAAAAAGTTGGCAAGAGAAAAATTCCGAAGCATAACGCCGGAGAAATGGGCAAACGTGGTGGACCATTCCGCGAAATATGAGGATGCATACATATATATTCAAAGAGAACACCTTATGGATGAATTTACAAATTCCCTCATATTTAGTGTAAACACGAGGTCATCCGATGAGTGGGAATCCGATATTTCCGACTTGCAAGATGATGAAGATGAAGATGATGAAAATGTTTAAAATTATACAAATTAAATTAAAATATATTATTTATTTAAACTTTTAGCTGTTTTATTAATTCAAAGTTCATCAGCAATTTAACTAACGAATAGTTAAAATTTAACATTAACTTAGTAATATGTTCGATTTAAAATATTTTATTAATGTACACACGCCACTGCTAAGATATTAGGTACCCCTACCGCAGCAGAGTTCAGCCCAGCGCCATCAACTAAAGCTCCACAAAGTTGTGACGTACTTCGCGAACTGTGGCATAGCTATGACGAAATGTGCTCTTCACAAAAAAAAATCGAGCTCTACTCGCATTCTATATATTATTAGTAATTTTATATAAGTTTCAAATAATATTGGTATTAATTTCAATCATAGTTTGATAAATATTTTTTTCTACACCCGTATTATAATAATGCACTTATATGCCCATAATCCGTTTCATAATGATACCCATTATGATACAGATTTTTCATTACGATACAGATTTTTAATCAATAGAAACCTACAATTTTTCAATCAAGCATGCTGTTTGACGTTTGTCCTAGGTTCCTATGTAATTATTTTAGTTGTCAAAACGTATTAAATTTTCGTAGGTAGCTAAACTTCGATAATTATAATATTAAAATGTCTGATATTAGCGATATAGAAGACTCCTCCACACATATCGGAGAAAGCAGAAAATACAGTACAAAATATTTTACCGCAAAAATCTAGGGAAATACCAATACCTGAAGTAATACCATTAATTACAATTTTGTAGAATTTTTTATAGAAATACGAGTAATTACTGTTATTGTGTTCAATACCAATATAAATATAATATTTATAGGTCTTGATTATTTATCGGGTGTAGAAAAAATAGCGTATGCAACTCTCATGTAATGGTTATTAAAACACTCGCATAAACCATACGAAACTCGCCTTTGGCTCGTTTCGTATCCCGGTTAATGCTCGTGTATTAATAACCATCATTACATGATCGTTGCATAATATACTATTGTCCACGACTGTTCTATAAAACATTTATTATACTTGTACTTCCTTAAGAATAATAATACCTATTATTCACTAGTGAATAATGATCCATTAGTCACGGTATGACGTCACGACAGCACGTATGTCTAAACTGATATGAAAATATTCTTAGTAGGTAATCGAAAAATCGAAAAAATCGAAAAATCGAAAAATCGAAAAATCGAAAAATCGAAAAATCAAAAAATCGAAAAATCGAAAAATCGAAAAATCGAAAAATCGAAAAATCGAAAAATCGAAAAATCGAAAAATCGAAAAATCGAAAAATCGAAAAATCGAAAAATCGAAAAATCGAAAAATCGAAAAATCGAAAAATCGAAAAATCGAACAATCGAAAAATCGAAAAATCGAAAAATCAAAAAATCGAAAAATCGAAAAATCGAAAAATCGAAAAATTAAAAAATCGAAAAATCGAAAAATCGAAAAATCGAAAAATCGAAAAATCGAAAAATCGAAAAATCGAAAAATCGAAAAATCGAAAAATCGAATAATCGAAAAATCGAAAAATCGAAAAATCGGAAAATCGAAAAATCTAAAAAAAGAAATCCAAAAAAAAAAAAATCGGAAAAAAAAATCGAAAAATCGAAAAAAAAATCGAAAAATCAAAAAAAATCGAAAAAAATCGAAAAAATCGAAAAAATCGAAAAAATCGAAAAAATCGAAAAAATCGAAAAAATCGAAAAAATCGAAAAAATCGAAAAAATCGAAAAAATCGAAAAAATCGAAAAAATCGAAAAAATCGAAAAAATCGAAAAAATCGAAAAAATCGAAAAAATCGAAAAAATCGAAAAAATCGAAAAAATCGAAAAAATCGAAAAAATCGAAAAAATCGAAAAAATAGAAAAAATCGAAAAAATCGAAAAAAATTGAAAAAAAAAATAGAAAAATCGAAAAAAAATCGAAAAATCGACAAATTGAAAAATCGATAAAAACGAAAAAACGAAAAATCAGAAAGTCGAAAAAACAACAGTTAGTTACCTATGTTTAATAAAAACTTTCCATTCTACACTTAACTTTTATTTAATAAAGAAACCATAATGGTCGTGGACAAAGTATAGTATTACACTCGCAATTTATGGCCATTATTTACTCGGGTGAATAATGGCTACCATAAATTGCTCGTTTAATAATATACTATTAAGGAGGATACCTGTGAGACCGTTGCTTGGCATATAACAAGCATCTGATAATTAGATATTTATTAACAGACTTCAAAAACGTGCAGATGCCATCACCAAATCTTAACCAAATTTATATGGGACCACCCCTGAGGTACATCCTTACTAACAAAAAAAGATCGAACAAGGTGGTAAAGCATTATCGCTAAACATACATAAAAATGAAGAGTTTGAGGATTTTCTCATGGACTCAATTATTAGATTTTGACCAAATTTATATGGGACCTCAATTCGTAGCGATATTTTTTTTTATGTATGTTCAGCAATAATTCTTTAACACGGTGTCCGATTTCAATGATTCTTTTTTTGTTAGAAAGGGGGTACTTCAGGGGTGGTCCCATATAAATTTGGTCAAAATCTAATAATTGAGTCCATGAGAAAATCCTCAAACTCTTCATTTTTTATGTATGTTTAGCGATAATGCTTTACCACCTTGTTCGATTTATATGATTCTGTTTTTGTTAGTAAGGGATGGTCCCATATAAATTTGGTTAAGATGTGGTGATGGCATCTGCACGTTTTTAAAGTCGGTTTTTTTAATTTTTTTTTTCTAATACTTGTTTATCCGGCCTCCTTTAAGATCTGAACATTTTTGCTAATATACCTTGTTAATAATAAAATTTCATAAATTGACTATTTAAAAAAAAAATAGGAATTGATAGAATTTTCCTTAAATATGACTGCGTGTTTCATGTATACGACTTCCCAAGTTGTTTTATAAATTTTACGTAAACTATGCGACAGACATTCTTGCGTTAACGGCAATTCTTCAATAAAATGTCAAGTTTTATGTCATCCACTTAAGAAAATTTAACATCAGTATTTCATAGAACTGCATAAAATCACAGGAATGCATAAATTATGTTTCCAGGGTGGTCTAAAGCCGGATGGCAAAATTTTAATTACATGTAGATGGGTTTTATAGCTCATTCTCACTGAAAATGGATCTTTATATAAATGCGCGGTTTTAACATTACCGCCTCTTAAGTTGTTAATGAAAAAATTGAATTTGATTAACTCGTGAATTAGAAATATAGATGCACTATATTTTAATATAGGTAGTGTTTTAGAATTTTATTTATAGATTTTTTACAGTAAAATTTTGTAACAAGTTTAAAAATGACTAATATGATAAAAGCAAGAGAAGAACAAATACAATACATTATAGCACTATTAGTAATTATTAATTCCAATGTACAGAGTGTTGTAGAATGTTATGAAGAAATTTTAATGGCAGATTAAGTCTAAAAATATGAAAAAAAGCTCATATAAACATGGGCCTGTAATAGTTTAAATAGTTTGTCCCATTATCCTGATCAGGACCTTCAAGATACCGTATGTTATCCTTGTGGTAACTTTTTACAAAAATTTTATTTAATGTTAGGGGTTGAAGGGATGTACTCATTATTATGATTTGTCCCAAAAAACCCAGTTCAAGTTTGCTTTAGATGCAGTAACTTTTTTAGAAATATTGTTACCCCGGTTTTTGGTATCACAATTTATTTCAACACAACTTTTACAAGAACTATACAACTGATAACATTAACATGTAACGTCTATCATAAAATTGAAAAATGACGTCAGGATCATCTTCATATATCTAACAGGAGTGCGTTTAGAAACCCCGCACGGCGCGTCTCACCACATACATTACAATAGGGTCCAGACGCGCCGTGCGTGGTTTCTAAACGCACTCCTGTAGTCGAGAATATTATTGACGCATAATGACATTTCCAGACATTTCTGGTGTATTCTATCTTCCTTTACTTGTACTTTTACTTATGACGACCACAGCACACTGTAGGGCGATGAGTAACATTCCACTTCTAGTGCAGGGTGCTGCGTAACATTGCTCCCTCCTCTTTAGTTATTCGCCCCGAATGGGATCTAATTACTGGGACCTGGTTGGAGCCAACGGGGAGGATCTGGACCACGATATGGTGCTAACTTTTCAACGTGAACTACCTTGAATTTACTTCCCGCTGACAGTTGAATGCGACAGATCAGGTCGTTGATTTTCCTTAAGGACGGAGTAAGGGCCTTCCCAGTTCCGCTGCGATTTCTAAAGAAGTTCTCCTCGCTGCTTGGGATTGCACAGCCATACCTTGTCGCCCCTCTTATAATTTGTATCTCTGGCACGCCTGTCGATTCTAGCTTCTCCTTTATCGATATGGGCTTTCAGTCGTTTCCGAGCAAATCCATAGACCTTTGTCCTGCCATTGTATATATCACATTTTTTACACCAATCCGCTACATCCCGTCGGCAATTGACCTAATAAAAGCTATCCCGAACTCGTGCCAGTGTCGTTTTAGTATCAAAGTGTCCTCCTAAACGGCTGCTATGAAGCTCCTCCAATACTTTTCTCACCTGTGACCTCGACAGTGTCACTTGGCAGACTACATGTGCTCCATCGGGCCTCTCCCACTTCCGGTGCAATAGCCAGGGAATCCCACTGGATCCAGTAGCCTTTTATAGTTCTACTGTATAGTTCTCTTGCCAAGTAGGTGTGACTTTATTTTTAAGTAATTCTCGGACAACCTTTAAGTCATTGTCTTTCTTCTGTCCCTGTCTCACACTTTCAAAGGTGATTTCTTCTTCGTCGCCTTCCGGCTTGATGGTGGTTGCCCGACGAGTAACTTTATCAACCGGTTCTTCTCGTTCTTCGAGCCTTTTACCATACCAGCATTGTTCCTCTAAACGGGGTTGCCCGAAGAGAATGTCTGCGTTGCTATGGAGACCTCTTCGATGCTCTACTTTCTGGTTATTGTTAGAAAACCGGCTCGGTGTGGGTGATTAGCTTCTCCGGGACGTATAGCTGCTGTAATTAATTCTTGTTGGTCTTAGTGATGGGCTTGGAAAGATTGACCTATATGATTCTCGATTTATAGAATAAGCCATGCTTCTACAGGTTCTTTGAAGGTTCCCGATTCTTCCGCAATTGAAGCATCTCCTGCTTCCATTTTGGCTATTTCGTTGCATATTTCGTAGGATATTTAATATTTGGGGAATAGCATTAGTATTGGCCTCCTCACTTTCCTGGGATTTAATTTCCCTCTCTTTTGTACGAGAAGATCTGGACAGGAGTTTTACCGCTTCATATTCCTGGGCTGCAATCAGTTTCTCCTTCAGCATCTTGTGATGTTGTAGACGAAGGACTTGATGCATTTCCACATCTTGTAGTCCATCAATGAATGCTTGTATTTTGAGTTGTTCTTGGAAATCTTTCGGCACCTGTGGATAGGCCAGATGAATCAACCTTCTTATGTCAGCCTCGAATTCCTGTAGACTCTCATTAGGTTTCTGACTACGAACCTTTAGCTGGCTTTGGAATACCCGTTGCAAATGCTGCTGACCATATCTTGTCTCCAAAGCTTGGACGAGAGATGAATAATTAGGTTCCTCCTGAGGAAGAAACTGTAAAATGCCATCTCTTTCTCGGCCCAGCCATTGACTCTAGCTGCAGCTTCAAATTGAAGTCTATATGTTTTCCATGTTGTCTGACCATCAAACGTCGGTGGCTTCAGGGTCTTTCTACTAGGATTTTGTGAGACTGGGGTTCGAATATGGCTTGGGTCGTTTATAGATGAAGACGAAGTAGTGTTTTCAGCTTCAATGTTGTTTACTGAAGTTTGGCTGCGAATTCTTTTTCTAACTCAGCCATTTCAGCTCTAATTTGTCTTTCCAACTCTACTCTAGCCTGTTTTTGTTGTTCCAAATTAGCTTTCAAATTCTCTTGCTGTTTCTCTAAATAAGTTTTCAAATTATCTTGCTGTTTTTCTAAATTCGTTTTTAAGTTCTCCAAATTAGTTTTTAGATTCTCTTGCTGCTGTTCTAAATTGGCTTTTAAATTCTCTTGCTGCTGTTTTAAACTGGCTTTTAAATTATCTTGCTGCTGCTCTAAGCTGGCTTTTAAATTCTCTTGCTGCAGTTCTAAATTGGCTTTTAAATGATCTTGTTGTTCGGAGATCTACTCGGCTGTTTAGCTGACCTACCTCTTGTTTAAGGTTTTCTTGAATATGCAGAAAACCATTCATAATTTCAACCGCTTTTTTTCTACGCCTCTCTTCCTTCTCCTCTTCTCGCCTTTTCTTTTCCTCCTCTTCTTCCTTCCTACGCCTTTCCTTTTTCTCCTCTTCTTCCTTCCTATGCCTTTTCTTTTCCTCCTCTTCTTCCTTCCTACGCCTTTCCTTTTCCGCCTCTTCTTCCTTCCTAAGCCTTTCCTTTTCCTCCTCTTCTTCCTTCCTACCCCTTTTCTTTTCCTCTTCCATCTTCAAAAACCATGCTGGTGGGCCTGAAGTATCCATGCCTGCTTCGTACTCAGTGGATCTAGTATTTACCATGAACTTTTACTTTGTATTCCACCGCTGTCACCAATGTTACGCAGGTTTTTGGTATCGCAATTTATTTCAACTCAACTTTAATAACAATTATACAACTGATAACATTAACATGTAACGTCTATTATAAAACTGAAAACTGACGTCAGGATCATCCTTATATAGCTTGCCCTTCTCGAACCTTCTCGAACTGTCAACTAGAATATTCTTGACGGGCAATGACATTTCGAGACTATTCCATCTTCTTTTACTTGTACTTTTACTTATAACGACCGCAGCACACTATAGTGTGATGGGTGACATTGCACTTCTTTTCATATTTGTACGTTTCCTATAACGGCTGCAGGCCACTGCAGGGTGTAGTGTAACAATATATTGGATATAAATTGGTCTACCACAAAAAATCACCTGAATAAACTGGAAATACTTCAAAAAAGAGTACTTAAAATTAAAAATATTTTAGGGGGTGGTCAAACGTCAAAACTTAATTTTAAACCAGCATGGATCTTTATTGTTCACTTATGTCGTTTTACCATTTTTTTTTTTTTTCAAATCAAAATTCCCTTTCCAAATTTAATTGTTCGAATTTTCATACTACTTAGAAACACTAAAATTATTTTAGGGGATGGTCAAACGTCAAAACATAATTCCCCATGAATTTTAAGAAATATTAACTTCAGCGGGTCGGCGGGCACTAAGCCATTAATATTTTTTTCAATATTTAGGTTCCTGAGGGTGGTCAAAAAAAGTTAGTGGATGGTCAAACATGATCAATAGGTGGTCAAACGTATGCCACTTCTTAAACTAAAATTTTCGAATTTCGGGGGATCCAGCTTCACAAAGCTGTAAAAGTATGAAGTCAACCAAGGCGTACTATCCGTTATGCCAGACATTAGAACGGCTATCATTATTGAATGCTTGTATTCAGAGTGTATCTATTCTATTTGACATCTTCGGTGTTTCTGCGATAATAAAAGTTATCTTTGATTTGTGATTGCTCAAATTAGGTGGAAATTTTAAAATGTGTGGAATAATCTTCATAAGAACTTTATATAATAATAATAATAATAATAATAATAATAATAATAGAGTTTATTCATACATATAAAAAATTATACAACAAAATAAAAATGGAAGCTGATCAATAAACTACAAAATCCTGCAAAGTCGCAACTTGCTGCAGGTAAAAAATATAATAAAAACTATGTAATAATAATTGATGAATAATGAAACATTAATTTATTAGATACAGAAAGACTAGACAGTAGAAAATATTTAAATTGGAACACAATAAAATATAATTATAAAATAAAATAAAATCCCTAAATTTCAATGAATTTTACAATAAACATTCTGCCTAGTTCAAGTACATAGGTAATTAATTTTTTTTGAAAGTCAATAGATTTGAAGAGTTTGTTATGTTTTGAGGAAGTAGTTACAAAGTAGATACAAAAGTAGATACAAATTAAAAAGAAAAACATATCAATGACAGGACAAGACATGGACACGATGTGGACAGTAGACTGAGAAAAATCTTGACAGCCTTTGCCACGGAGTGTTAGGTAAGTGTGATCTTCACCTCTCACAAATAATGTTACTTTACAGTTATATCCTTCTTTTACAGCTATAGAGTTTAACAGGAAATTAAATACATAATCTTTTGTTGTCAAAAGCCATTTTGTTGCGATTTTTTTGAAATTACAATAATATATTTTTTGTTTCAGGTCAAGAGACAATGCATTGTAGACTTTTAGTCCAATATAAGTATAGTTTCGTTGAACTAGAGTGACTCTACATTTGGGTAGTGTCATATTGTGATTTATACGAAATCTTGTATTATACTGACGAGTTCCTAGGTTTATTTCTCTTGTTTTGATTACGTGTAGCAATGATTGTTTATAAAATAAGTTTCTGATAGACAAAATGTTACAATGTTGAAAAAGATTCTTAGTGGGGTATCGAAAATCTAATTTAAAGATTAATTTTAATATTCGTTTCTGAATTATTTCTAATGGTCTCAAGGTTGTTGCATAAGCTCCTCCCTAACCTATAATACCATAAGTTAATACAGATTGCACTAAAGCATAATAGGTTGAAATGAGTTCGAATTCGCGCATTATCTTCGATATCGTTTTGAATATATATAATAATGATCTAAGTTTTTTGACCATGTTGTTAATTTGAAAATTCCACTTCAAGCAGCCGTCGATTATTATTCCTAAATATTTGGCACTAGATGACTTTGTTAAAGACCACGATGTATTTCGAAAGGGTAAGTCAATTACTATAGGGTTTAAGCTACTAAGATCATTCTTAAAGTTTGAAAATGGTAGAAAAATGGTTTTTTCTAAGTCGATAGTTAACAGATTTTCACCAAACCAATGTATTACTTTTTTTAAGTCGGTTTTCAACCTAATTTCGACTTCCGCCCACGTGCTACCTTCAACAATCAGTACAATGTCATCAGCAAAAGAGATCACTGTGCCTTTTGTTTTTACGGAGAGTAATTCATTTAAATATAAGATGAATAAGATAGGTCTTAGTACTGTTCCCTGCGGGACACCATATGTGATTTCTTTGGTTGTACTCCGTTGACCATTTACCTCTACCAATTGCGTCCTATTAGTGAGATAGCTTTTTAATAGCGTATGTGCCTTCCCTCGGATTCCAATATTATGAAGCCTTGACAAAAGCCTTTGATGGCTTATAGTATCGAATGCTTTTGCCAAGTCGATAAATATACATGCACACTTCTTTCTCTCACCTAGGCTTTCGGAAATTTTTTTAGTAACACAAGCAATGGCATCATTTGTTGATTTTTGTTCTCTAAATCCGAATTGCATATCACTTAACAAATTATTTTTTTCAACAAAATTGGTAATTCTAGTTTTAAATGTTTTTTCAAATATTTTTGCCACATTTGAAATTAGACTTATAGGCCTATAATTTTCAGCTTTGGTTTTTTCCCCTTTTTTAAATATAGGTTTAATAACAGCTACTTTAAACTGTGACGGGCAGATACCCTGCTCAAACATTAAATAAATTAAATAAGTAAGAGGGGATGATATTTGATTTATTACTTCTTTAAGCAATTTTACGGTTATTCCATCTATCCCTGGAGATACACTTGTTTTTAAGGAGGATATGTTTTCTTTAATTTCTAGTTCTGTGACCGGCTTTAGGAAAATTGTATTTTTATTGTATACCGTGGCGCAGTCAGTGAAAGCTTCCTTTTTATTATCAGTTATATGTTTTGCCAGGCTTTTTCCTACTTGTATGTAGTGAGTATTGAAAATTTCACTTATTTTTGTTTTGTTTGTTTCGGGTTTTCCAGCTCCATCAAAAAGTTCTGGAATACATGTAGATGTACAGCCCGAACTTTTATTAGTGTATTCATTAACGGCTTCCCAATTTTTTTCCAGTTTTTTTGATTATTTAATATTAAATGTTTGTAATAGTCTTGTTTTACCTGATGTATTAAATTGTTAATTTTGTTTCTATGTATTTTATACGTCCTAAGGGCTTCGTCAGTTTTATACTTCCTATATGCTTTAAATAGTCTATCTCTTTCTTTCATAGATTGGATTATTCCGTCAGTTATCCACGGTTTTTTTTTTTTTTGGTTTAATTTTTATGTTTGCAGATGTTGTGGCTGTTGCTACGCTTAAATTAACAATATTTATAAACTTATTTGTAGCCAATTCAACATTATTAGTTTGGAATATTTCCGCAAAAGACTTATCATTTAAAGAAGTTCTTAGTTTATTATAATTAATGTAAATCTTAGTTACAAAATTAGGTTTGTTTTTTATTTCTTTTTTATTTATTAATGGATTATTAATTTGAAGAATTGTAGGGCTGTGATCTGTGATTTTTGAGTGTAGTATGACTGGGATTAAAAGATTAGAGTCGATAAAATTACTCTTAAAGAAGATGTGGTCTAAGCAACTTTTTGAGTTTTTTTCAATTCTGATTTAATCATTGATAGTAGACTTGAATCCTAATTCGTATAAAACATTTAGATATTCGTTTGCTTCTTCCGATGGGGTTAATATGTCGATATTTACGTCACCTACAATAATCTCTGTATCTTTCAGTGAGGTATTTTGTAAATAGTTAGCTAATGAATTTATAAAGTCCTCAGTTTTAATATCATGAGGTTTATAAATACATGTAATTCCCATGGTTTTACTTTCAATATTTAAAAATACTCGTATACATTTAATGCCAGCAATATCGATAATGTGTTTCTCAAAATTATAATCAATATTAATATAAACTAAGACCCCGTCAGTAATATTGACTCTACCTTCGTTGTAGATTAAATTATAATTTTTCAAATTAAATAATTGAGGATTTTCTAATATTCTTGTCTCCGTTAATACTATAATATCAAAAAATGGATTGTATTGATCTAACAAAATTTCTAATGGATTGTAATTTTTCCCAACACTTCTGATATTGGTGTGGAAAATTGAAAGGTAGTTTCAATTATGTCTCAAATAATTTTTGGATACATCAACAGTGTCAGCTACAAAGGTAGTAATCTCAGACAAATTAAAGTCTCTTATATAAGGATCCATATTAACATAACACAATGTAAACCTAGAACAATCTAATTTTAAATACTAAATTTAAATACTAATTTTAAATACTAATTTTAAATACTAATTTTAAATACTAAAAAGTTTATGTATATGTTTATGGTATAAATAAGCAAGGCAATTTCAAAAAAATAAAATAGAAAAATTAACAGGAAGATAAATATATTGTCTTATTTGTTTAGAAAACGTTTCGGTCTTTTGTTAGTAATAGACGATGAAGAGTTAGTACGGGATTTGTTTGTTTTTTCTTTTCTGTCTTCTTTATCTTTTGTTTCTTCCTTCGTTCCACGTTCGTTAACATTACTTGTATTACCGTGTTCGATAGTTAGGCCTTCTTTAACTTTTGTAGTATCTACTAATATTCTTTCTTCCATTCCATTATCATTACTTTTAGTGCTTAGGTTTATATTGGATTCCGTGATTGGGGTTTTCAGTTTAAACAAATCTATATTATCCTCAAAAAATGTGTGATTTGCTACAGGTGTATTAGGAGCACTATGAGGTTTGATCGTGTTCTTTATAGGAGAGATATTTGAATTCGTTTGTGCGGGAAGATCTAACTTATTTAAGTCTTCTACAGTGTAGACATCATCATTAATAATAAGAGACCGACCTTTTATTTTGGCAAAGTAATTTTGAGACCTAGCAGCCTTTAAATGTGTTCTTAGAATTTTTGAGTCTTGTCTGTCCTGATAGGACTGATCCTGGACAACGTATACCTCAGTGCCCTTCAGCTTGTGGCAGTAAAAGTTGCTTTTTCAGGTAGGAGATAAATTCCACTTTTATCGCACCGCCATTTCCAGCTTTAATTTGGTAAATGTTGTTGATATCACTTACACTGATATTTAAATTAAGCAAATTTCTAAGTTTTTCTAGTACCTCAGAAACTGTTTCCGATTTATTTTAATTTTTAGGCCAAATATTAACACATTATTTTTTCTGAGTTGTCTGTCGAAATGGATGCATTGACTCTCAAGTAGTTGGTATTTTGGTATTATATTAAAATATTACCTTAATAAAATGGTTCACATCGTTACTAATTTATATTAAACTGAAAACATTTCATGTCTGTTATATACCAACTTTCTACTATTAATAGTGATAGTTTATAGTGATACAGATTAATAAAAAATACCAATCGAAATGTAATGCTTATGCATGCTAAACGCTATTTTAATGACCGACCAAGAATTTTAGCGACACTGTTATCAGACCAAAAACTTTTATTACTGTAGAATAACACCTTTCGACCAATAGTTATAGGCCATTAAATATTGCGGAACCTTTTATTTTGTAAGTGTACTTCCAATTAACGTCACTAAAAAGACTATTCTCAGGTAATATCCATAAAACCAAACTTTAATGTTGAATTGTAATTTATTAAAACGTATAACAAACTATTGACCATAAAATTTATTTCAATATTAAATGTAATTACCCACTGTACTTGGCTCGGTTTATATTGGCTATAACATTATATTGATTCGAATGAAGTTATTTATAAAAATATGATATGTTTTATAGTCACTGATGTTTTTTTTTACATTTGTCAAAATTAATCGGATTTATTTAGTAGCCTTTTGATTGGTAGAACAATTAATACTTTTTATTACTTTCTACACAGTTGATAAGGCCAAAGTCGAGGAAGTTCCAATTCTGAATGTTGAATCGAAGCCCACGACATACTTTCTAAAAGGGCATGAACGTGGGGTCGTTACACAAATCTATAGGGAGGGGCAAAATTTTGAAAAAATTTAGAATATTTATTTGTTGAAAAACAAAGAAAATGAAAAATAAAAGAGCAATACAAATTAACAAAAAATTCTAATAAATAAAATAACCCAACAAAAAAGACAAAAACTAAAATAAAAAAAACAAGAAACTTAAAACACATATTTTTAAAAAACAGAAGGTGTGATATAAAAGAAAAATATATAAAAAAAATAAAATATTTATAGGAACATAAAAACAAAAAAAAACTCACTCAAACACGTCGACGAACACTAGGAAAACGCAAATTTTTAATTTCTTTTTCCTCTACCTAAAATAATCAATATCAGAAAACATGATTTCTGTTTAGTTTTTTGCCATTATTTTTCGATGTAGGCTCATCATGCAAAGTGCAGTCAGCCTATTTTCATTCATTATTCGCTCTGAGCGCGAAGCAGCGGCAACTAATTTGTGAACTAACGGATGATATTTGCGTATACTGACAATACAATTTTTAAAGGAAATCCTAATTAAAAAATATATATGTTGATTGTAATAAAAGTTAATGGATTTGTAAAACAAGTGAAAAAATTTATTATTATATATTTTTATAACTTCAGCTAAAAAAAAAAATTATGATATGTTGCTTACGCCTATAGTCTATTTTTATGTATGAGAGAGTAATAAAACAGCATTTCTAATGCAAAACTTAGTACGGTCATTTTAAATATTTTTACAGAATAATCTGAATATTTCCTAAAATTGTAATAAATGTACCTGAGCTATTACAAGTTTTGGGTCTTTTATTGGTCCTTTATAAACATAAGCTGTACAGAACAATAGAAAAAGGTTTGGACAGGCCAAAAGCCCTGTGTATTAAAGATTACATAGCCGTATCTTAAGATTATTTTCAATAAGTACCTATTTGTCAATTTTGTTTTATTTTAATTCCAAGAATTTCTTACAGTAATCGAATTATAAGTAGATAAATACCTTCCCAACAAATTTCACCGAAAATGCGATTATAGGTTTTCCATTTAGTAAGGAGGTCCAAGTTGTGTATTCTTGACAGTTTACTAAATGTCGTTTAGTTGCAACTTGCAAGGTGCAGTGTGAATTCTAGTGTAATCATGGAAAATTTGGAAGGGCCGCGTAAACGACAAAAAATCGGTCCTTTAACAGTTAATGAAAAAACATTAATATTTAATTATTTTAAATCATTTTTACAGACAAACATTTATGTAAAAGTGTTGATGACACAGTGGAATTAGTTAGTAGTACGCTTGGTGTTGGGAAATCTACAATTTACAGAGTTGTTAAAGACGAGAAATGTGGCGAGTTTCAAACAGCACGTAAAGCTCAAGGAAAACCAAAATTTCAATTAGAAAATCTTTTGAAAGAATGACTTCGAAGGAAAGTTCTTCTTTCGAAAAGAATTTCGGACAGTAGACAAAGTTCTTGCCACGGTTCGAGATGATAAGGATTACCCTAAAATGAGTCGAAGCACACTATGGAAACTTTTAAAAGAAATAGGTTTTATATGGAAAAAGCATTTCAGAAAGTCTATTTTAATAGAAAGAAGCGATATTGTAGTATGGAGAAGAAATTACCTAAGGACTATAAAAGAAATAAGAAACCGAAGAAGAAATATATTTTATTTAGATGAAACATGGATCAACGAGGGACATAAACCAAATAAATTTTGGCAAGATGAAACTGTTACAAGTCGAAGACAGGCTTTTTTAAATAATTTATCTACTGGTTTAAATCCACCATCAGGAAAGGGGCGCAGACTAATAATAGTACACATCGGTAGTTCAAACGGTTTTGTTACAGGTGGTTTATTGACTTTTGAATCTACTCGTACCGGTGACTACCATGAGGACATGAATGCTGATGTCTTTAAAGAGTGGTTCGAACAAATTATAGATCTTCTTTCTCAGAACTGTATAATAGTAATGGATAATGCAAGTTATCACTCGAGACTTATAGAAAAAATGCCCACAACCAAGTGGTTAAAAAAAGATTTACAGAATTGGCTAAATTCAAAGAATATTAAGTTCCATACCGGTTCTGTGAGAAAAGAACTGTATCATTTGTGTTCCTTTCATAAAGAGAAATTCAAAAAATATGAAATTGATGAAATTGCAAAAAATCGTGGGATGACGGTGGTTAGATCACCACCATATCATTACGAAGTAAACCCGATTGAACTAATATGGGCACAGATAAAGGGAGAAGTTTCAAGAAAAAATAATTCTTTTAAAATGAGTGATGTTAAACAGTTGTTTTTGGAGGCTGTAAATAATGTGAAGCCTGAAAACTGGGAAAAGGCAGTAAATCGTACGATTAAAGAAGAAGAGAAAATGTGGAAGTTGGACAATATTACTGATGAAATGATCGAGCCACTCATTGTAAATATTGGTTGCGACAGTTCATCTTCTGATTTCGATTCTGATTTGGATTTGTAGGTAAGAAGTAGTTTTTATATCAAAATTATTATTTATGAACGTAACGTTGTTTAAAAGTCAAAGTTTAAATCCTTATATCTACATAACCCGTTTGACACAATGTTCTTAACATACCGTGTGGAAAAATATAACATTTTAGAAAAAAATTCACTTTTTTACCTTCAGCTGTTTAGAAGTTATAAGCAGGTTAATTAGGTGAAAATATAAGTGTATACTCGAGGAATAACTTTAAAAAATATTTTAACTGTCTACTAAAAGAAGTGCTACGCCTATGGATTACGAACGCTTTATTATTTTAATATTCTCTCATACATAAAAATAGACTATAATAAGTTGTTATTGAAGAATAGGCTAAATAATGTAAAAATAAAAACATTACCAATATATAATAAAGTAGTATCAAAACGTATTAGCAAAAATAATTTGTAAATTTGCGATTGTAATTTATATTTTCTTCATTTTTATTTCGAAAGAACCCATATAAGTTAATGATTAAAATTGGTTTCCTATCAATAAGTCACAAGATTGCATTTCAGCCACATACCATAATCAAAGGCAGAAACCTAATCCTTGCTGAACATTTAAGAGTTAATGAATATTGAACAACATTGTAAAATAATAATTTATTGTTTATTTAAAACCTATTTTCAGTATTACTGTTTTTATTACAAAAATAAAGGTTTTTTTTCTTCTTATTGTACAGCTATCCATTTATTTCTTTGATTTAATTTCCTTACGTACTCTTTAGTCAGTTAATTTCTAATCGAAAAATTAACTCAATCCGATCAGTTAGAAGGTTATATTTGAAATACGTTAGTAATAAAAAGTTAATGTGAAATTTCCAAAAAAAAAAAAAAAAAAAAAATACATTATAATAACTTTTGCAGAATCCAGTTATTAACAACAAGCTAATTAACAAGATTTAATTTGCTTTTGGCGGAAAACACTAAATCAAACGATTCCAATTACTCAGACAATCGGAAAGAACAATAATTTCCGAAACCATCTTCGCGCGTACCATTGCCGATCCCAAAAGTAGATTTAGCAAGAAGCATTTAGGATTACAATAAAATATAGGAGAGAAGTAGACATAAAAGTCAGGAAACACATATATCACAAAGTTTATATGGGTTAGACTTAGTCTGGTAGAGAACAGACTATAAAATAATCTCGGAACAAAACAAAGGTGAAAAATTTTAACTGCCATAAAAAGTCTCGGCCAAAATGCCAATCGTAAAGTTACACGAGTTGCGAAACTATAAAGTAGAGTCGGCGGCGGTGATACGCTGTTCAGAGTGCTTAGAACAAGCTATCGTTTATTTTCCTGTAATTACAATGAGAAAAACTATAGTACCTAATATAACATTTTTTTTTTCAAGACCGTTAACTAAATAAATACTTTTTTCTACGATTGATAGGTGTTCAAAGTTGAATTTTTCTCACAGCTTACTTGTATTGGAAGTTATTTCTCTAACTGTGAAAACTTTTAAAGAATTCGCATTCCTTGCAATTACCAGATACACTGGGAAATTATAACAGTTTCTTTTTCAAATTTTTGAAAATAATTCTACATATTTTTTTATAGAGGAAAATTTACATTACAAACTGAAAGATCTGCGGGGCAACGGTAGTTTAGTAGGTATAAAATTAATTTTATTTTTAATTGTACTTGTTTTTATATTCAGATTGCCAAATCTAGGTACACGGGTACCAATAAACACGGAAAAAAATGTGACTAGAAAATTTTACTACAATGTTGTAGTAGTAGACTTGTAGAAAAATACTTAACAATTTGTAGAAAATTTTACTACAATTTATAGTTAAAAACTATTAATTATTGTAGCAATTGAATTGTCGAATAAAATGCTACAACAATAGGAAAGAAGTCCACAATGTTTAGTATATTTTACTATTGTTTGTAGAAGTAGAAATTTATTACAATTATCGTAATTACTACTACTAACTTCTGTAAAAATTTGTACAAATATTAATAATTATCTCTACAAAAAATAGTAATTTTCTCTACAAAAAATAGTAATACTTTACATCCCTTCTTCAAAAATATTCTATAATATTGTAGAAATTCTAAGTCATGTGAACAAAACAGAATTCTGCTATTGGCCAACGTTTTCTCACGTCGATCATAAACGGCCAGACAGCAGTAGCCGTTCGCCATGTTCACATAACAAAGCATGGTACATATACGAGTACCTATAACACATTATTATATTATAAGCACCGATGCGTTTGAGAAAATTTTAATAATAAATTCTATTGGTGGTAAGTACATTTATTATTGTTTCTGAATAATTTACCTTTAGATAACTAATTTAAATAACCTTAGTAGATTATTTTAAAAAAATAGTTGTGGCCAACGATCGAATGTTGTGCCCAACGATCGAATTTTGTGCCAAGTTCAATGATGTTTTTTGTCTTAATTGTGACATACCTACTTTCTCATTTTTGTTAGTTATCTGACTTAGTCATTTAATATCCAAATCAGTATAAAGGTAATAAATATCCCCGTTTTAAGGGTATGAACAATTCAATTGGTATTAATTTTTATTTCCTATTTTTCAGGTGAAGAAAAGCCAACTGAGACTGAGGGCGCTATTATTACTGTTATTTATTACATAATGTAATTAAGAATTAGTATCTTTTATATTAAAACAATAAATTGAATATTTTATTAAGGAACATTTTTTTCTAGGTTATAATTATAATAATTATGGAATACTACTACAAATTTTATTAAAAATTACTACAATTTGTATGAATTTTTACTATTTATTGTGGTAAATTTTCGTATTTATTTTCATAAAATGCAATACATTTTTAATATAAATTCATACAATGAATAGCAAAAATTATATCAATTTGTAGAACAATTCTTATGATGCATTTGAATCTTTTTACTAAATATTGTAGATAATAACTCTACAATACATTCTCCACAAATATTTGGAAATTTTTACTACAAATTGTCCCTGTCCCTATATGTACTATTTATTGTAGAGAAAATATCTACAATTGTAGAAATTTGTTCTACAATTTTTTTTCAGTGAAGAATGAAGAATAATATATTTAGCGATATTTAGTTTTAATACAATAATTTCACTGTAACATGAAAAATTAATTTGTCAAAACTTTACCTAGTTGGTAAGTAGTAAGTAGGTTACATGTGACAAAAAAACATCAAATTTTACTTTAGAATAATGTTTTAATAATTATTTACATTACTGGTATATTGTATTCAGTTGTAAACTGGTGTAAACTATATTTGATGATCATAATAATAATTTTAATCCTAAAGAATAGGGTCAATTGAACTTTTCCACATCGTAATTCTTGGGTTGGAGTGAAAGGTATTTTATGTTTGGGTAGAAATTTTATTACTTTACGGTTTTTCCTATTTCAAAGGGTTTTGTTTACATTATACCTAAAAATTTGCAAAATTTCTAAATCGATTATTTTATAATTTGAATGTTTCCTGGATTCATTTCCATAATAAAATAATTTGATTTTTCTTATGCCTTATTCAAAGCTCCTCAATGAATAAAAGTGTAACAAAAATTTAATGTTAAAGGTATATAAAGGATTAATTTTAAATATTTTTGACAAATCTATAATATATTTTAGTAAGGATAATTTCCTGACCGTAGCAGAATTTTATATAAATAAAAATATCCTAGGTTTATTCGGTTGTTTTTATTTTAGCACAGCACTACATATGTTTCGGTAATATTTTTTCCATCTTCGGATGAAGTCAAAATTTAATAAAACTTGGGGACGATTACAAACAGTTTAAAAACATTTTTTTTTAATTTTTAAAATAACAGAAGCCCCATATTTCTGTTTCAGCGTGTAAAGGTGTATTTGAAATACAAAAAAGGGTTCCTACAATTTGTCGGTCAAGGTTTTTTTCTTTGGGGTAGCTTTTCTGCACTATATAATTTAAAAAGTATTGTAGATGGATAATGAATATTTTTTCAATGGGAGAACAACAACAAAACGCTCTACAAAAACTGGTTTAGGTGTACGCAAATCCAGTACCGTAAAGTCGGGTGACTTTGACCCGCATGGGTGACTTTAGCTCAAATCAGTAAATTATTATTTTTGTTCAGAAAAAATTATATGTCCTATTTTTAAAATAAAACTCACGCTGGTTGAACTGTAAGGTAATAAAACTACCCAAAACACTTTATTTAAAGACAATTGGACGCTTACGCTTTTTGTAGTATAAAAAATTTAACTCATTGCAAAATAATCGAAATTGAAAGGTGATAAAATTTGTATGCAACCAACAATACTGTTGTTTGTAATATTGTTTGTTATTATCTTTACCGTAAGCCGTAAGCAATAAAAAATATTTTTTTAATGATAAAATGTGTTTTACTGTCAACTGTGATGGTTGGCTTTAAACCAGCAAGTAATATTATAGAGAAAACAATGTAAAATGGCTTTGCACAACCCTTTTTTATTTTTTATTTAAAAAATTAGATAATTTGAGACATTTTTGCTTAATAATTCTTAAAATATAACCGGACTAAATTATGGCGAAAATGTGAATTTGGATTTGCTTTTATTTAACAATTAATTGAAACTAGGTTTAAATTTTGACAGTGAGTCAAAGTCACCCGACTTTACGGTATGCATTTTTAACACATACTTTGATTTTCTTTTACTATACGGAGAATGGTCGCACTGCGCAGCTTTCTGAGTGCCTTTTAAAAAGAGATAGAAAACTCCGCCATTTTGAACCCTTATTACGTGTTGCCTACATCTTGGCGCAATATTTTTAATAGGTGCGTTTTAATCATCCGCTTCTGCTTCGGAATTGTCGGTTTTCTTGTTTTAATCTGACAGGTTAAAACGACTAAACCGACAATTCCGGAAGCAGAAGCGGATGATTAAAACGCACCTGATATTTTGCTTGCCGCTGTCAGTGTCGGTGAATATTATTTTTGAAGTCACAGTTTATTGCTAAAGAATCAGTTAGCTCACTCGGACCAGTTGAAAGTTCCAAAATAACATCCACTCTAGGGATACAAATTCAGGATACGCAGAAGACGTCTGTTTTATTATAGGCAGTTGTCATCAATGACATATATAGTTTAAATAGACTGCTTATTCATACGTAAATAAAACGATGAAAAGCGGGTCGAACTGGGAGATGTTTTCTCTTTGTCTAGTGCATGCAATGTTTGTGTTTTGTCTCAATTTTGAGTGCTCACTGGTAAACAAAACTTTCACAGGACCGGTTTTAAAGAAAGTGTAGTCTAGTTGAGATTTTGTTCTCATTGTCATTACTCAGTCGGACATTTTGTTGAGTTGTTTATTTTATTTAGTTTTAATTATACTTATGTTCTGTTTTAAATTTTTTAATTATTTGAGTATAAAAACTTGTTTTGTTTTTAAATTTAAATGGTGAATTGCTCTATAAAGGATTGTAAGACCAGCTACAGAAATATAAAAAGTAACATTTCGTTTTTCACGCAAGTATCAATACAAGTAGGTACAAGGTAAATACGTTTATAATAATTTTATGAATTATAATTAATTATAATAATAATATTAATAATAAAGTATTTATTGTAAATACAATTACATAAATATTATTATATTCAAAGGCTCGAGTTAGAGCTATCTGGGCTTTACAAGTACATTTTAAAATTTAGTTAGATAGGTACAGAGAAGTATCGTATAATAAGAACAATATAAATAGAAGAAAAACGGACATAAGTACCAATACAGAGAGACAAACACTTTTATTCTTTGATAGGTTCTTTCTATGTGAATTCTAGCTCTGGAAATTTTGGCATTAAGTAAAGCCTCTTGATGGCTGAACTGATTTTTTTTTTTGCGGAAAGGAGGCTGTATAATTTGTATATCTTCAGCTTCTGTTATGTTTGTTAAACATTTTACTATCGAGAAATGATTTACACACTTTAAGTATTGAACTTTGTTAAAAAATGTCTATTTATGAAGTTCTACCACCATATGCTTCAGTTTTGTAAGTAATGAGACCGGTAGGTGATACTCCAGTCAATATTTTAATAGTATGCCTCTTTTTGTAGTCAGAGTAATTTTTTAGCCTAGAACAAAGACATTTGGCTTGCTGTATTGGGATTTCGGTACAATCAAGTAGTACTCTTACTTACATAGAGGCACATTATTTAATATTTCTTGTTTTGAAGGCCGAATTAGGATACCATACTAAGAACTTCTACCAGTTTTATTAAAAAATGTTAAAAAATTTAATGATAAAAAGTTTCGTTCACTCCAAATAAAATGGATAAGACATTATATCTTGCATATCAGTTTTCAACTTCATAAAAGTAAATATAACTTGATCCTTTACAGACATAACTGATCTCCTTTTTCCTATTCTTTAGAAACAACGAATTCCACAATGGTGGCTAATAACTGGAAGGATTGCAATCCTATTAAAGTAGACAGTTCTTTAGCACTGACAATTCTGTTTGAAAACGGATCAAATAAATCACCACTCTTCACTTGTGTTGAACAATCGATTCCAATTTTCTGCTTCTACACGAAGTTTTGTAAATTAAGCAAAGCTCTTTAGCAGCACACAAATCTTCATTATCTGCTTCAGTAGTAGATATATGTTCATTAACTGCAAAAACACATTAAACATAATAATAATTAACCAAACATTTTAAATTATACATACGTACATCCATTGCCTGAAGAAGATAACTCAACACTTAACATTCTACTAGTACTGGCAACATATCATTATTAAAGACAGTAGCCATAATTCTTGTTTTAGCTGGATTACTTTTCTTTTTATTAATAGTCCCTTTCTTTTTACCACTAATCTGAGCTAATTTACATCGACTAAGCTTAGTTGTACGTTCTTTTTGTGATTGTAAGTCAGAATCTTTCTTTCCCCCTTACCGATGCTAAACGGATCTTGACGTCAACTAAGATTGCACTTTGTACCTAGTTCATTTTACTATGATATTGATCAGATTTCCACTGGTGGAATCTTATTACTATTTATCAAATCATTCACATTCACCGCCAAAATAATCCTTAATTGTCTAAAAGGAACAAACTTTAGAATGTGAAAAAGCTACTAACTTTTAGTAAAATCTTTAAAAAGTTCATTCAATTTTTGCATAATATCTGCTTTTATAATGCGAAATAAATTTTAAAAGAATAATCAAGTGTCCTAATAGTGCCACTATACAGTGGTCGTGGTCTAAAGTTAGTTATATACACATTAGTGTAAAATTGTTTATATCTATCTTCAAAATTGGTTAGATCTCTTAAAATGTTTTGAAAATTGGGAAACTAGACGTTATGACTCAAAATCCTTTTTTAAAATATCTAACTCAAGCTCCTGTCTTGAAATAAACATACAGATAATTTTTTTTTTAATTCAATTCCTACTTTGATGAAATATGAGTTTTAAACTCATTTAGGCCAGATCGATTCTGCCTGGTGAGCACTCGGCAAGCCAAGCAATGTGACCTGCTTTTCGTCGTCTTGTTTATATATGGATGAGCAGTCTAATAATCTATATATGTCATTGATTGTCATATAATTGCTGCGTTTGAGAATCCACATCGGATGCATTTTTTACATCTCGATCGTTTTTTTATCCACATCGGACACATCTGTCCCATTACATTTACGTATACTGAATCACGTGATCAAAGATTTTTTACATCTCAGATGCATCCGATTGGGATTCTCAAACGCAGCAATTGTATTATCCGAGTTGCACAGTGTATAAACTGAAACATTGAGATCAAAAGTGCCGACGCAGAATGAGCGATCTGATTCTTTAGCTGTAAACTGTGTCACAGGGTTCAAAATGGCCGCGCCCTATGTTGGGCGTGTCGGACCTCTCTCTTGCCTCGTATAGTAATCAAAGTATGTGATTTTTAATAATTGCAGTAATAGGATCTATAAGGGGTGTTCCGTAATGATTTTTCAATGTTTTAATATCGTATCCTACCAATAAGTTAAGGGAAGGTTATCTTATAATATTTTGTAATTTGGATTCTCTTTGTCGAGATATTTATAATAATAAATATTTCCAGGGCTCTATTATTATTAGGTGTAGGTATTATTAGGTATAACATAATGTATCTAAACAACAAAAAAACTGATAAAGTTTAGGTCGATCATTTTTAAGAAAATAAATACATCGTATACCTAAATGTGTTAAATTAAATAAATAAAACTGACTAAAAATCTATATAATACAAGTACAACTCTGGATACCAGCCTATTACAACAAATGATGTGTGATAAAATAAATGTAATGCAAATATTTTGTGAAAATACTGCCAAAAAAAAACAATAGTAGTTTGTGCATAACATAATTAATGACTTTTACTAATTTATAAAATAAAATAAAGAAAAAAAAATATTTATTTTCATTAGTTTCTTGCCAAAAATCGAACCCGGGTCTCTCACATGGAAGACAAATGCCGTACTCTCATCTTCACATCCACATTTATGATTTTAGTTTTAATACAAGCAAGATATTCAATGTACGAATAATTTCTGCTGAACTAAGGTATTGGACGACGATAAAACTGGAAGTAAATTTAATTCTAGTGAATAAACATTTATAAAATGATACCAAATGTAAGAAACTTGATAAATAACTCTCAAGTAGGAATAGATTAGAAAACATCCATGCTGCTTAGCAGTCACGACCATCGGTGTATACCTCTTCAAGATAGGGAATGGTGACTCAGCATGTGAGCAATGCAACCAAACTGATAGATCAAATCACAAGATTATTAAATGTCAAATATGTGCAAACGCAAACCTGCAACAGATACTGAGTCGCCTACCGTGCACAGCCCATGAGACCATCAACCTCTTAGGAAATAATATTAACATTCTGGGTAAATTTATAGAAGATTGTTAGAGGAAACTAGAGTAATTATTGTTAATATTTTAGGCAACTCGCCATTATTAAGGTAAAAACCATACCTACTATATTAAATTGTTAGTGTGTATGTTGTAAATTGGTATATTATGATCCGAAAGTGGGAATTTAGAGGTTTATACTCATTGTATTATTAGAATGAGATTGTATTTAGCCTTTTTCTCTTTTGATTTGGTGTAGCGGGACAATATCCAATAGAAAAAAGTAATTTACAAACTAAATGTGATGTAGAACCTAAAAGGCAATTGTATGTCACAGAATAGAGCACAGGGAATCCAGGAGTTTTAGGGATTCCGATGAATAAATTTACTGAGGACCGATTCCATCGTTGTGTTAAACGGATATTAAAATGACATTTTTAATGTAAAAATGTCATTTAAAACTTTGTTTAATACAACGGTGGAATCGGTTCTAAGTAAATGTAAGTTAAGAGTCCCATTATTGAAATTACAAATTAAGTGGACTTCCCCTTACCTTATTCTTTACTGGAAGTGACTGGTCATTCTAGGCCAAGTGTATGTGGTGGGAACTTTAATTTCCTTTCCCCCTTTTTTAGTGAGGACTAGTGTGTGGCAGTCCATCCTTTCCAGCTTCACTCCTTCTTCGGATATTTTTCCTCTTTCATAATTAGCTTATATAATCAATGCTTACTTAACTATCTTGATTTCTAACTCAGCAACACTACTTCACATCATCTCCTTCATTGCTTCTCTAGATGTATAATTTTTTTTATTATAAGGGTCATTCTTTAGAAATAAGGAAAATTCCATGATATTTTGCGTCACATCTAAATACTCATGTATCCAAAAA
This sequence comes from Psylliodes chrysocephalus, assembly GCA_927349885.1. Lineage (NCBI taxonomy): Eukaryota > Metazoa > Arthropoda > Insecta > Coleoptera > Chrysomelidae > Psylliodes > Psylliodes chrysocephalus. The sequence continues at coordinate 75,652,170 of OV651816.1, read as the reverse complement.
TATTATTGCGTAGGCTTATATAATATTTTAGATTAGTAAAATCTGTAATATGTACCCCCCATATTTTTAGTTTTTTTCGGAAAAATTACAAAAAAATGACATGGTAATGAAATTTGGCTGTCACGGTAATGTCAAAAGAAATGGAAATGTTTAATTTACTTTCATGGTAATGTTAGGGAGTGAAAATAAACAAAAAATATTTAAAAACTACTCTTTCTTTATTAAAAACATGAAGATTAAACGTAGTTCACATAGAAAAAAAATATTTTAAACCATGAAAAAAAAAAATAACGTTAAAAACTTCGAACGAGAAACTCTTAAAAGTAGATAAAAATGTATTATTTTTCAAATATTTTTATATAAAAACTGAGTAATGAAATTAAGTCATATCCTCTATATTTTTGTATTCCGGAACAGAAAAGAGCCCAGCAGAACTTGGAACCGGTGGCTTGGAGAGTTTATATAAAATTTCTGCTGCACGAATTGTCTGGATGTCTCTTTTTTCCGGCCAAAAAAAAACTTCTCCTCTTCTGTCCATGAAATTTTTCACAGATTTGCCAAAACCAAACCTAAAAATCGGTACAAATTAGAATACCCATATTATAAAATACAAGAACAAACTATTTTACCTGGATACCAAAAGTCGGTGAAGAAAACTGCTATCCAGTCATTCGGTTTAACATCCGATTCTGAACATTTAACTGTTTTCAGGAGAGACTGACCAGTCATGTCGATATATTTGTCGATATATACCGATATCTTGACCAGAAGTTGGAGAAGTCGACGAATTGTGCATTTTTATATGTCCAAGATTAAAGTGGCTACATGATTCGCCAATATTGCATGAGATACATGTTAAACTGTTAAAATATAAAACGTTATACTCTCTGCACCAAGTTACATTGTGGACTTGCATGGTACCTTTAAAAGTATCCAGATTCTCTATAATTTCATTTTCTACTTTGAGGATATCTGATTCATCTACAGTATCAATAAGAATATTCGATACATTTTTCTAAATAACTTTAAAAAATGCGTCGTAAGTTGGAATATTATGATTTTCTGCCACCAAACGATCGGCAGTACGTTTAAGGGTGGCCCCAACTCCATCAAGGGCCCCTTTTCCATGGCCCGCTTCAGAATAAGACCAACAAATTTTATTTATATTTTTAAATTTCTCAGGAAGGTACTTACCCATTATACAGAACATTGTTTTGTTTCGGTATTGGGTGCTAGGGCTGTCGGACAGAAAATATAATGTGTCAATGGAATATTGGGAAAAATGTTGAATTATTTTAATCAAGTGGGCCGCAATTGCTTTGGCATCGTGTCGTAAACTAGGTGATATAGTATGCCCGTAATTTTAGACGCATTATTCGTTTCCGCAACTTTTCTTCGTTTTGTCTGACATCAATGTCTGCGATCTGCTCTTCATTAAAACTAATTTTTGTTGGGGTGGACGTGTCACATATAATATTATGTTGGAGCTAATTTTTTTTTCCCGGTATGTTCTATTATTCTTTATCCAAGATTTTCTCTTGTTCCGCTTTTCTCTCTCACTCATTTCGTCTATCAGCTTGATTTTTCCTTCACTCTTTCTTTTTTGATAGCGCTCACGTTCTTTTTGTTTTTGTTTGGCATATTCTTCTGGGTTATTTTTAATTTTCTGCCTTCTAAAACTTTCTCTTTCCCTTTTTATTTGTAAAATTTTATTCTTATTCTTCTTATCTAATTTAGCCTTCTGCTTTTTTACTCTCAAATCTGGCATCTAAAAATAAGTTGTGAGTAAATTAAATTGTATAAAAATTAATAAATTAAAAAAAAAAGAGTTTTGTTGTACCGAAATTTTCTATCAAGTTAGATTCGCGGCTATATTTACTTGCAAGGTCGTTTCGAAACAGATATGTACTTTAGTATCAAAAGGTCTTATGTCCATTTTTTCACAAAATAAGTTATTTGGGTTGATGTATTTGCCGTTAAGTGTTACATTGTTTGGTATAAGATCGGTAGTCCTCAATTTATTAATAACACGGTAATGGCTTATGTAAATGCACGGTTGTCCACCTGGGTTTGGAATCAAATAATGAACACAATCAGTTTTTTCGCTCACCTATAAAGTTGCTAAATGGGCATCAGACCTTTTGATACTAAGGTACAGAGTTATAAATCCACCACATGTATCCATTAATTATTTAACATTACCGTGTCGTACAGACATTACCGTGATAATAAACAGGCATGGTAATGTCAGGCATTTTTGACACGGTAATGAGCAAAACATTTACATAACCTTAGATTATTAAAAGCAAATAAAGTAATTATTTATCCTTACCTTATCGTGTTATAACACTACACTAATTGACAGTTTAAAGTTTAAAAAAAAAACACGAAACGAAATTTTTAACACACACGGTAATGTCCTGAATCGAGTTACAGCCAGACGAAATTCACGTAATCCGACTTGCTGTGTAGCTATATTAACACTGACTTGATAATTCTAGGTGGGGTGGTAAAATATTGTTTAAGGAGAATCGACTGGTGGATAAAACGACTCTAAAATTCTTTACAATGATGCCGGTTGTTTTAAATTAGGAAGTGACATGGTAATGAGCAAAATTTTTGGTTACATACTTTATATTAAAGTATGATAGTAAACCAACCATGCATATCAACTAAAAAAGTTAAGAAATGATAATCATTTGATGCTTATTTGAAGTTTTAATTGTATTGTTCAAAAACAATTTTTTTTCATGGAAAAAATTCAGTTCTTCTTGTGAAATTGTAATATGACATGACATGGTAATGTTTTTTTTTTCGAAATTTTATATATATATTTTTTAAGTGTGTTTTTTTTTCAAAATGTATTATTGGTACAAAAAGAGCAATTAAAATGAATCCTTTGGCCAGAAATTGGTTACTTAATTTAGCAAAATATTTAAAAGATGTGGTTAGAAGTAATTTTCCCTCTTTTTTTGAAAATGACCCATATATATATTTCTTAGAATTAATATTTATAATATTCTTAACAGGTTTAAAAATGGCCTTATAGCGAAATCGCTCTCCAATTTTAGTATTAAAACAATTTCATGTGGTACAAATTTCGATTTTTATCTCTTATAGAAGACCACAACAGTTGAGAGGTTGTTTAGATTCCATTCTTCATTTTCTATATTCCACTCTACATTTATGAATCCTTACCATTTACAAAATCTAAAGTATTCTAAAGACATTTTATTCAACGGTATACTTGAAATTAAATTTTCATCTACTTATAAAGTAAAAATTTTTATTCACGTCCTGCAAGCCATTTTTCAGAAAAATTCAATTTCAGAGATATTTCAATAGTGACTTCAATTTCGTATCGTAACTAAAATGAATATTTAATGAGATCGACATAAAACTGAACCCTTGGTTTTCTGCTGATCTTCTTCCATAGTTTTTTCCTATTTTTCCAGACTAGGTATCACATAATACATAAAATTGCTCATAAATATATTTTACAATTTCGTCAAGTACGCTATAACTTTGGTATGAATAAAGTATGGAGTTATAAAACTTACACATCTTGCAGAATCGGATGTAGCAGGAGAATGTTCTCGCCAAAGTTTAAATTAAAATAACATATAGTATATTTTAAGGTAATGAAATTATATTCTACGTTTTATAAATTTAAAAAAAAAATCATTTCGGAGTATCATCGCAGCTAAATACATACGAGGTGTGGCTACAGAATAACGAGACTATTGCTGGAAAACATTCTATTTTAAACTTATATATTTTTAGTTATTATCACCTTCTCTATCCCTACAATGCTCCATGTGAATTTTTCATTGTTCCAAACATTGCTGGGATTATTTTCGTATGACAAATGTTTTTGGTATTTTGTATGCCATGCGATAAGCCATTCGTCTCGAATAACTTTAATCGGATGACTAGCGTCGGCAATGCTCTATTACTTTTTTCCAACTGTTGATGAATTAGTATGTTTAGGGGATTTTAATTGAAGTTTTCTTAATAAAAATACGGTGTTCCATAAATTCAATAATATTCTTGAAGCATTTGGTTTAGCTCAAATTTTAAATGTTTCTACGCGGATAACTAGTACATCAGCAACTTTACTTGATTATATTATATTTTAAGGTGAAGGGGGGAGAAAAAGTCCTTTATATCTCACAAGGAAAGTCAATGTTTAATTATTCAACAAAACATTGAGTGCGACCGGTTTCGAAGTATCATCACTTCATCTTCAGGCTCGCCTAGTGGAAAGGAGAATATGTGGTGTAAGGTGTGTTGACTTTGAGCCCACAATATATAAAATAGTAAAAAATATAGAAAAACTCACCATACTCTCCATCCACTAGGGAATACTACAGACAAGTTTCATCAAAACGTGGGGGATGAAATAAATTGTAAAACAAAACAATGTTACAAGTTATAAAAAGTTAAAAATATTTGAAAAACAAATATTAGTCGATATAAACAGTTAAAAATTTTAAAATATTCAAGACTATACAAAAACAAATTACATACATTAAACAGATTAAAAGATAAGGCCTATTTTAAGCAACATTGCTGTTTTTTATAAAAATCTAACATTTTTGAAAGGAGACCTGTCAAGTTAAGGCCTCTACAGGGGGTGGTAAGTACTAACGAAAAATTCTTGGATAAACTTATGACAGGGTATAGGTAATAAGATGTAAACTATGAGTGAAGAAATATTTATTATTTATTATATAAGATTTGGGCCATGAACCAATCACCAAGTGTATGTGATGTTGTAGGATAAAATAAGAAAGAAGAAGAAATGACTGTGTAAACTGTTGTGAAGCAACTGAAAAATAAAAGAAGAAGAAAAGAAGAAAATGACAGATGTGAAAACACACAACTTAACCTAGTCCTTAAACATGCACGTTGGTTTTTTGTGGGAAGAAATTACTTACTGAAATGTACCCCTTGCAAGGAAATATGTGAATAGAAATAAAGGGGGAGGTTAAAAAGGAAGTTAGAACGATAAAATTATATCGACTAATATTTTTTTTTCAAATATTTTTAACTTTTTATAACTTGTAACATTGTTTTGTTTTACATTTTATTTCATCCCCTACGTTTTGATGAAACTTGTCTGTAGTATTCCCTAGTGGATGGAGAGTATGGTGAGTTTTTCTATATTTTTTACTATTTTATATATTGTGGGCTCAAAGTCAACACACCTTACACCACATATTCTCCTTTCCACTAGGCGAGCCTGAAGATGAAGTGATGATACTTCGAAACCGGTCGCACTCAATGTTTTGTTGAATAATTAAACATTGACTTTCCTTGTGAGATATAAAGGACTTTTTCTCCCCCCTTCACCTTAAAATTACCTCAACTCACACATGGCTACCCCCCTTGTCAATGATAATGCCAGTCCAGCAGCTTTAGCCAACGACTACAAGTTAAGTTCCATCAAGAGGATGAAAATCAATTGTAATATTTACTTTAATAACCGCTGTTTACAAGAAAACCTAACACCAAAATACATACACATCAAGATTAACAGAGAACCTCTTTCATTGAACAGTAGGAGATGCCTACGCCGCCTAAAAGTCTTACTTTTGAAAGAAGAAATCAGGACACAATATAGAAAACTCTACTTTTTAGATTTACGTCTAAAAACAACTTATGACCGTCTAAAAGAGGTTTGGCCTTTCATATATTTTGATAATTTCATGTCTTTTGTACATAATTTGGTTAACTATGATAGATGCAATAAGATGAAAACTTTGAATGAAAAATTAATAAAACTAAAAATTAAAAATAACAATGTTAATAACAATCCCTCAGATCAAAGTTCACATAAATTTCATACACCTCTTCTAAATTTTTCTGATACTACTTTTACAGAAACTGAAATTGACCTCCTTAACAAGGGTATAAAATTTAATCCAACTAGATCAAATGCCATTTCACTTAATAAAAACTTAGAACTACTAGCAGTAGAAGCAGAGTCCATTTTACAAAACTTTGAAATTGACAATAAAGAAGATCTTAGATGTGGATTAGTTAACATATTCAAAAAAGAAAAAGAAACGTTATTAAATAATCTCTCTTCAAGAGGCACTTTTAATGATAATTTAATTAAAAATATTAATAAAAAGATTAAAAATAATGATCTAATATTGACAAAAGCAGATAAAGGCAATTGTCTATTAATTCTGAACAAATTTGATTACTTGTCTAAAGTTTACAACTTTTTGAACACTAACAGTTTCGTTATAATCACTAACCCCTTAAATAAGTATAATACCAAATTTAAAACTACCCTTAAAAATTGTACACATTTGATTAATGATTCCTTGTTTAATAAATTCAAACCAGATCACAAATTAATACCTAGGCTATATGGCCTTCTCAAAATACACAAATCTGACAATTTTGATGACATACCAATCCGCCCTGTCGTGTCATATATAAATTCACCAACATATTATACATCAAAGTGGTTGAATGACATACTCAAATCCATTATAAAGATCACTTTACACATACAGTCAAAAATAGTGTACAACTTGTAAACAACATCAAAAATGTTCACATTAATGATACAGATTCTTTGATCTCTTTAGATGTATCAAACTTATTCACAAATATTCCTATACCAGAAGTTCTAGGTTTTGTTGAATCACATTTGTCAAGTTCGAATATGTCTGATATTGAACTAGTAGAATTTTTGAACCTTCTCAAGGTTTGTTTAGAACAAAACTTTTTTTCATTCAACAATGAAATTTTTTCACAAACAAATGGACTTTCTATGGGATCTCCACTTAGCCCAATTTTAGCAGACATATTTATGCACAATTTTGAAAAAGAAAAAATCCTTAAAAATAACCTTTTCCACTCAAATGTGAAATTCTATTATAGATATGTTGATGATATTTTGATTTTGTGGTCAGGTAACTTAGACTCATTAAATGACTTCTTGACTTATATTAATGACTTACATTCTAATATTAAATTCACATTAGAAATTGAAATAAACAAATCTATTAACTTCTTAGATCTTAAAATGTCACACAATAATAACAAGTTCAACTTTGACATCTATAGAAAGCCAACACATACAGGCACAGTTATAGACAATACCTCTAACCATCCAGCAACACATAAATTGGCTGCCTTTAATTGCTACCTAGAGAGGCTATTAAACATTCCTCTGTCTACGGAAAACTTTAATAAGGAACTAAATATAATTAAAACTATTGCTATGGATCACAACTTTGAACTGGATATTATTGATAAAATGCTAACACATAAACAAAATAAAATTCAACAAAACTTGGTTTATATTAATAATCCTAATTTGGTACATGAACTAACCACCAGTAAGAAATACATTTCTCTTACTTTTATTGGAAAAGCATCCTATAAAGTGGCAAGCTTACTTAAAGACCACTTTAAAGTATCTTTCAAAACCCCCTCCTCATTACATAAGTTATTTGTTCATAATAAAGATAAATTAGATCCCTTTGACTTGTCTGGAATTTATAAATTGACTTGTAAATCTTGCCATTCTTTCTATGTGGGACGCATATTTCGAAATTTCAAGATCCGTTTAAAAGAACATTTGCGTTGTCTTAACCAAAATACAACAGGATTTTCACATTTTGCCAACCACCCAAAAAATGGAGAGAGGTAAAAGTGGTATTTATACCCAAACCTGGAAGGGTGGATTACACTGTCCCAAAAACATACCGACCAATTAGTCTGACATCGTTTTCCATGAAGACATTGGAAAGACTATGCAAAAGGTACATAAGGGATGCGGTAATTACAGCAACACCACTACACCCAAACCAACATGCATACACCCCAGGCAGATCTACTGATTCGGCCCTTTATCTAGTTGCTGACCATATAGAAAGATCCCTGGACAATAAGGAGTTCGCCTTGGGTGTTTTCATAGACCTAGAAGGTGATTTTGATAAAACCGCCTTCCCAAAGATAATACACTCACTAACCAACAGGAATGTTCCACAAATGGTTAGTGGGTGGATACATAATATGCTCTCAAAGCGAGCAGTAAACATAAGTGTAGAAAATGTAAATATAAGAGGCTTGGTTGCGAGGGGATGTCCACAGAGAGAGGTGCTATCACCTCTACTGTGGAATATGGTCCTCGACACTCTCATCAGCCGCCTCAAAAATGACAGTCACTACACAATCGCATATGCAGATGACCTGATCATTCTGCAAACAGGGAATTTTGAGAACATACTCTGCGAAAGAATGCAAGTAGCTCTTTAAATTATAGAACAGTGATGCAAGGACCATTCACTGTCTATCAATCCTAAGAATACAGAAATGGTCCTTTTCACAAGAAAAAGGATGAAAATGGAATTAAAACCTCCAGAACTCCTAAACACAAAACAAAACTTTGCGACAGAGGTGAAGTACCTAGGTCTCACCTTTGACAGCAAGTTAACATGGAACTCGCATTTAGAAAATAGAGTTAAAAGCGCATACATTGCTTATGAACAATGCCGCCGTACCGTGAGACGCATCTGGGGTTTCTCCCCCAGAGTCGCCGCATGGACTAACACGGCTATCATAAGACCTTTGCTAACATACGGTGTAGTTGTCTGGGTACCGAAAACCCAAAAATTAACAGCTATCCATAAACAAGAAAAAATCAAAAAACAGCATGTCTCAACATAACAGGGACCATGAAAACAACACCGACCAGAGCGATGGAACTCATTTTTAGTCTCACTCCCCTTGATATTTACATCAAGGAGGTTGCTCTGACCACAATGACATGCCTCCGCACGGTTGGGATAGAACCTAATGTAGGATCTAGTGAGGCGAGACGTCACTTTTGGCAAGAGGCGCTCGATACGCTCCCACTGCTTCAAGCAAACATGGACTCCATCTCACCGAGATATATCTTCCATAAGCCATATGAAGTTATAATAGAACAAATAGAAGAGCCAGAAGTGGCAGGTACGATTCATATCTACACCGACGGTTCTTAAACAAAACAAGGCCCAGGAATCGGAATTTACTACAGATTCTTAAACATAAACATAAAACGGGCTGTAAGCAATAGTGCCAGTGTAGTTCAAACAGAGCTAACGGGGATTCTCAGTAGCAAAACAAATAACCAGAAACAATATCACTGGAAGGAACATGCTTATCTATACAGATAGCAGACAAGCACTACTCACACTGAACAGACCACGAATTTATTTAGGGTTAGTACTAGAATGTCACGAAGCTTTGGCCGAAGTATCCATCAACAATGTGGTCACCTTAAGATCAAAGGTCACGCCACATCGAAAGGTAACCGTCTAGTCGATTCACTAGCCAAGAAAGCAGCCAACCAAATACTTTTTGTACCTGGCCCTTCTATTGGCCTGACAAAATCGGTAGTGACATACCTAATTAAAGAACATTAGCTTGTGAAATTCAAGGAAAGATGGGATGAAACAAGAAACTGCAGAGTTGCCAGGGAGCTCTTAACTTATCCTGACAACACTGCAGCAAACAAATACTTGACTATGACTAGACAGAATCTGCGCCTGGTCACAGACATTCTGACTGGTCATTGCCAAGTACGGAAGCATCTCCCATGGGGCTGTCAGAATCCGCACTCTGCAGAGGGTGCGAACAAGAAGATGAGACCATCGAACATATCCTTTACGATTGCTCGGCGCTCTCATTTATTAGAAGATTTGTGTTCGGCGAGTATCGGCTAATACCGGCCGATATAAGAGAAGCACCTCTTGGTGACGTTGTCAACTACATTAAATCTGTAGGCTGGCTCACGAGCTAGAAGGTGCATATCATCTTAGGAGGATGCACAGTGGGCTTAATGAGGTCTAAGTGCCGTGGGGGTAACCCACTCTCCACACATTACAGATACTGATACGATGTTTGTCAAAAAATATCATTTTGCTCAAGAGTAATGTTACCTTTATTTTGATAAACCTCGTATACAGTTGATAAAATTTGATATTATAGGATCATATTTTAGGTTTTAGACCATGCAACTGTTTATGAAAAATAAGTTGTTTTCCTAAAATTCCAAAAAGTTTTTTTTTCATATGCCGCTAACTTACTTAGACACACTCTAAGTACATTTTTTTGATAATAAAGTATTATGGGTAAATGAGATAATAAAAACATAAATTAATAGAACTGCTTTTAAAAGAGTATGAAAATGTTATGTCAAAAATAAGTTATTTTTTTATATTTCTTTTTTTGTTGATTTTAATTGGTCACTTGGCAACACCGCGCTAATTTGTATTGACAGAGCATGACATATATAATTCCAAAGAATGTGTGGAATGTATGGAATGTTAGACGTTAGGAATGATCGGAATGCGTGAAATAAGTCGCATTGAAAAGCACAGGCATTTTAAGAACATTGATATTAATGTAGTTAAGATGAACCGAAAATTCTGAATTATTCAAGAAAATCAAAACCGCAACTCAATCAGAACTTTCTTTCTAGAGTTATTGTATCGGCATACATACACACAGACGACCAGACGAAAAACTTTTTTTGCATTTTGGGAAACGTGAAAAAAGTGAAAAATTTTTCGTCTGCACGAATGCAATACTGAGACCCTATAGGAAAGACCTCAGTAAAAAATGTTGGAGTGTGCTACTGTGGCCTTAACCTTAATTTAATTTAAGTAAAATGTTCGCGGTGTCTGATCGAATATCATGCCAACAAATCTGCATGCACTCAAATCTAGGATTAAACGTTGAATTTACGACCTGTGCGTGAATAACGGCTGCTAAATTCATCGTTGTTCACTTCGGCCACCCGTCCAATCCGCACCCAACCAATTCCGAAGCGTAATGGTTTCCATTGAAAACTATAAGCGGCCGTTTGTTGGCATTCCGTGTAATCTTTTTGTTCTCGTTCTCGAAATAATATTATTCTTCACTGTCTGGAGGATCTCAACAAAATAATACATAATAGCCTGTCTGAACATAAAAATCGTGGAAGCTACTGTCATAATTAGGTAATAAAACTTAAATATATTCATAGTTTCTTTATGAGTTTTACGACTCGAACAAATGAAACCTGGTTCTCCCATAGCCGCCTTTAATGTTCCTTCAGTTGTTCCGAACTCACCCAATTTGTTATGTAGCGTTAATAATAATGGGTATAAAGAAGTTGGTAAAAAAGTCCCGGCGACTTTGGCGCACACACGTGTTTATTTTTATTACTTTCTCTTAGAACGGAATCAAATATTTTTTATGTGTCCTCGTAAAAGTTTTAAGAGGGCAATGAGTTGACCTCATCTGGTACGTTTATTGTGCGAAGTGTTTGAGATGCATTTAAAGTTTCTAGTTACAACCTTATAAAAGAACTAATTTATTTTTTTCATTTATTACGAATTCTACAATTTCAAGTTAGTCTTTTTATTGTTATGTTATTAGTCATGGGACCGTTGTAGGTATTGGAAATCGATGTCGATACCTTTTTGACAAGCTACAACCATTAAATGTAAATATATAATCATAAAAAACAGGTTAAAGATGATTTAAAATCCCATTTGGCATAAAAAAGGTAATCAGAACACAGGTGTATTTTGTGGTGTAATAAAATATATAAAAAATTAATTATTGTTATTATTAGAATATTTTTGAGATTAAATTTGGGACAATTGGAATAAGATTAAAATTAGCATGACAATTGAGGTTTAAAACGTTATGTCAGATCAGATATTGACTTCAATTGACAAATAAATCGAGTAATATAATAATATCATATTTTGAACTTAATTTATTATTGTAAGGATAGTACTTATAATAATAAATTAATCAAACCCATGGACATCATATGATTGTTGTACTCAAAATCACTTAATTTGCCTTAAAATGACCTTATTGGCGGAAAACTTTTGCAACCTTTCAATTTAATACATTAAAGATCTTGTGTTCGACAGACTTTGTTCCAAATTTCACTATGCCACATAACTATTTGTTAGGAAGAAATTTTATAAAAAACGCAATGATTAAGGAATGTAATTTTATGGGAAACAAGGTACATATAATTAGAAAGGATGACCCTGAAAATAACGTCAATGAACTTATGCGAATTGAAGACATTTTTTATAATAAAAATAAGATAGATAGAAAAATATGCTTTCTTAAATATGAGGTCCTTGTTGAGATAATTACTATTTTTACAAAAAATTATTTATTGACTAATAAACCGTTAAACCCAGAAATTAATTTTAATATGAAAATAAATATGAAACCTAATCATCGTTCATTTTCCTTTATACCGAGACGTTTGTCCTATTAAAAAAAACGAAGTATTTAATATTGCTGCGAATCTACGAGTACTTAAGAAGAAAATTATACGCAAAAGTAATTATGAATATAAGCAGCCTAATACACTTCCCCAATAAATTAACGCACCATCAAAAAATAACAAAAAGTTTAAAGTAAATATTTCTCAAAACGACTTTTCTGATTTGGACGATTTTTTTTTTAAATGAAAGGTTGTCTCTTACACAACGTCGGTGTGCTAACTGTGTTTGTATAAAACCCTCTTTTTTATTAATACAGGGTGTATCAATTATAACGGGATTTTTTCAAAAAAGTTGTAACACCCTGTAGAGTGCAACAGTTACATTATCAAGTTAGAATTGATCTCACAATGTAGCCTTATCTATTCTTAACAATTTCTTTTCTTATTTACTCCATTATCTTTGTCATTATTTGAGAAACATTATTTTATAACATAACATGATTTTATTAAAAATTAATATCAATATTTAACAATGAAAACACGAAACAAAATGTAACGAAATAAGTTTCAGTAGCGAGTATTTCCGCCTCTGGCACGAATAACTTCTTGACAACGGTGGCCCATACTTAAAATAAGAGACCTTATGTCATTTTGGCCCAATTCTTCCCATATTTGAATCAGTCTCTGCCGTATATCTTCCAGAGAGTTCAGATTACGTTCCTCTTGTAATCTCCTCCCAAGAGTATCCCAGAGATTTTCTATCGGATTTAAATCCGGGCTCCGAGCTGGCCATGCCATGGTAGCGATACCAACTTCCTCTAGATAATTTCTCACAACTCGAGCAACATGAGGCCTGGCATTATCTTGCATCAACAAAAATCCCTGCCCTATATATGGTGCAAATGGAACTACATGTTCGTCTAAAATCTCCAATATGTACCTGTCAGCTGTAAGGCTTCCATTTAAGATTACAAGTTCTGTGCGACCAGTCAAAGAAATGCCTCCCCAGACCATCAGAGATCCTCCTCCAAATAATGTTGTATGTGAGAAATTACACTGAGCATACCGTTCATTAGGGCGTCGGTATACGCGCATACGCCTATCATTGTTATACAGACAAAATCGAGACTCATCAGTAAATAATACCTGTTGCCATTCAGCTTCTAACCAGTTACGATGCTCTCTGGCAAAATTTAGCCTTGCTCTGCGATGAACTCTAGTTAGAACTGGACCTCGAGCAGCTATTCTAGGCCTCAAATTATGTTCCCTTAGTCGCTGACGAACAGTTTCTGTACAAACTTCTAAACCATTAGTATCCCTAAGCTGGGTTTGAAGGGTCCGAGCTGTTACAAAACGTTGTCTTAAGGCTGACAGTCTTAAAAATCGATCCTGAATCGGAGTAGTTACTCGGTTTCTTCCTTGTCCCGGCCTACGACCATGATTTCCAGTCTCTCTATATCTTTGTATAACTCGTGAAACGGTTGTGTGGGTTACGTCAAATCGTTCACCAATTCTTCGGAAACTCCAACCCTCTTCAAACAATATTAAAACTTGAGCACATTCTTCGCGAGTAAGACTTCGTGGCATATTGTTTAATAATTTTTTTTGTAAAAAAATGGCGAATGGACTAAATTCTGACAATACCCATCTGTATTTGACAATTACTGGTTTTTCCATAGCATGCTACTTACTTTAGTGCTTATAATGCTAATGCAAATGAATAAAGTCATGTTAAGTTATAAAATTAAGTTTCTCGTGTAATAGGAAACATAATGGAGTAAATAAAAAATGAAATTGTTAAGAGAAGATAAGGCTAAATTGTGATATCAATGCGAACTTGGTAATGTAACTATTGCGCTCTACAGGGTGTTACAACTTTTATGAAAAAATCACGGTATAATTGCTACACCCTGTATTAATAAAAAAGAGGATTTTATGCAAACATAGTTAGCAAACCGACGATGTGGAAGAGGCAACCTGTCATTTAAAAAAAAAATCGTCCAAAACAGACAAGTGGTTTTGACAAATATTTACTTTAAACTTTTTGTTATTTTTCGATGGTGCGTTAATTTATTGGGGAAGTGTAGTTTTGGTAAAAACGAAACCATTTTTAATTTTGCCAATGCTTGCAAAGCTATTGCATGACTTGATAAAGAAAAATACTTTATTTACCTCTGGATAGAAATAATTGCATTCATTTGAACATTTGAAAGAACTTTTAGTTAAAAAAACCTATATTATGTATCTATAACCAAAATTTAGTGGACATAATGTATTAATAGAAATTTTGAAACATGATCGATTTGTCACAACAGATATTAAAGGATTTCAAGTTACCCAGATGCTTTTTGAAGGAATTGTTGTACCTTCAGAACTTAAATTCGAAATACGCTAAAATAGTGGTTCCCACCTTATCGAGACTGAGGCCCACAAGGCTAAACTCGTAGCGTTACAAAAACGAGAAATGATTTAACTTGGAACGAAAGACCGAAAGCCGTTAGTAGTATTAGAACGTTGAATTTTTTGGTTTGTGAAGCATTGGCATTACTTAGATTAAACCATGTGATGATTTTCACAAACCTTGATTTTTAAAACCATTCTATATCGCCTTTTGGTTAGGGTTTAAAAACTTGTTCGAGCAATTTATCCAATAATAATTGGCCCCTTTACCTCTTAAGCCTGCTCATGTAAAATATTTGGGCTCCTTACTTCGCCTATTTATATTCTATTAATAAAGGACAAAAGGATGAGTATTACAACTATGTTAAAAGAAAAAAATTGGCTTTCAGTTCAGAATTATGTTTAGTACATGACTGATATTTATTTATAAAATAAAAATGTCTTAGTACCATCGCATCAGATCTATTAGAAAAAATTCAATATAATTCGCAATGTCACAACTATAATACAAGAAGCCAATCTGACTTTCATGTATGGCAAGCCATCACTAAAAGTTACCAAAATACAATTTTTATTAAAGGTTTAAAAAATTTAATAGGCAGCCTACAGAAATTAAAAAAAAAAACATTAAATGTATTATTATTATTATTATTATTATTATTATTATTATTATTATTATTATTATTATTATTATTATTATTATTATTATTATTATTATTATTATTATTATTATTATTATTATTAATATTATTATTATTATTATTATTATTATTATTATTATTATTATTATTATTATTATTATTATTATTATTCAAAAGTAACCTCAAACCTGTCCTTTTTAATTATTTCGCTTAATTTGTTATTTTACCCGCATTTATTATAAATTATTTGTTTTGAGATAATGAACTTAATTTTAAAAAAATACTTGATGTTATAATAATACTAATTACTATGTTTAAATTATTAATAGTTTTGCGACGATAGGTTATAGCAACTTATAGCCACAAAACCATTTTTGTGTTTAAGTAGATCCATAAAGAACAATGTAATTTACAAAGGCCTTCTTTCAACATATAAATTAATGACAACTTTATAATTAAAATGAAAAACACAAAAAAATACCTCGGTATCATAATTGATCAATATTTTAAATGGGTTGATCACATTACGTCATTAAAATTCCAAGGTAAGAAGATTCATTTTTAAATTTTATGAATTGAGGAAATTTATGACTAGGAGTTTACTAATTATTTGCAATTCGCTGGTTGAATATGTAATCCAAAATCGTATAAT
Organism: Psylliodes chrysocephalus; assembly: GCA_927349885.1. Classification (NCBI taxonomy): domain Eukaryota; kingdom Metazoa; phylum Arthropoda; class Insecta; order Coleoptera; family Chrysomelidae; genus Psylliodes; species Psylliodes chrysocephalus. Next base: position 75,636,221 of record OV651816.1, on the reverse strand, counting down.
TAAAATTATCTACAAAAAACCAGCATTATATCCTACCTCTCTTTTATATAATAAAAAAGTGCTTTGTATAAGAACGTTATATTATCTGTCTTGCTGTACCTTTATTTATGGAAAGCCTAAATTTAGATACAATACAAATTATTTGCAATAAATATCAAAACAAGCATACACTTTTAAATAATTTGATATTTAAGAGCCACTCACACATCATAGTTGACATCTTGATACTTGACAGACACAGCCAAGCATTATTCTGATTTTTGCCAAATAAAATGAATGACCGGTTAATTATTCTATGGGGTTGCGACAGAGAGCCAGTAAATTTGATGGAGTTTTTCTGGCCGGGGGCCAAATATTAGTACGTTTAAGTTAGCCCACCATAAAAAAGTAATTTTTAAGAAACTGCTTATATATTTTTCATAAATTGGAAATGTTGACGTTAGAAATAATCGGAATTCCTAAAATTGTCTCATAAGAAATGCATAGGCGGATTTTAGGAAAATTAATATTAAAGTAGTTAGGATGAACCGAAAATTCTGAAAATCAATAGGGTTCTAAGTTAGAAGTAATTATTCAAGAAAATCAGAACCGCAAGTCAATCAAAATTTTCATTCTAGAGTTATTGTGCCGGCACACATACACACAGACGACCGGACAACATTTTTTTGCATTTTCGGACTCAGAATGATCGGAAACATGAAAAAAAGTTTAAAAAAATGGGGGTAAAAAAATTTTAATGCCGCAGTGGAAGAGCTTCAGTAATAATCATATCATTTATTTTATTTTTTAATTAAAAAAAAAAGAGCAACTTAACTAATAGTACATAGTTATTGAAATAAAAAAATGGAACTTTAATATACTTGTAACCCAAACACTTATGTTTATATGAAATATTATGTTTTGCTTATGTATTATGTATATTTATTAATACAAAAATTTATGTACTAATTTATGTTTTAAACTTATGGATTTATGTATTTTTTAAACTAATGATTTACGTTTAGAATTTATGTGTTTTATGTAACAAGTACGATTTTATGTTTATTTAAATTTTGTATAAATTATGTCATGATTATATTTAAATGTTAAAGATACTTACCTTTTGTCAGGATTTAAACTTAAGTAGTTATATATAACTTATCTATCTGATGTTATAGCTTTTAGTTCGTTTTAGATTTTGTTATATTTTTATTTTATAAAACTACACTGAGAGAATATTTTTAGTATTAACGAGATATGTTTTTATTAATATTTTTTCGTTGAATATAAAATTTTGATCTCACTATTCAAAATAAATGGTCTATTATTATCCATCCAACATTTAAATATTAACAAATATACTTAAATAATAAAAAATAATATAATATATAACTTTAGTAGGGGAGGGTGGCTCAGTGGTAAAGTCTCTGCCTGCGGGTCCAAGGGTCCCAGGTTCGAATCCCACCGTTGGCCGGGATTGTTTTATTTAATTTATTTGAATAAAATAATTCTGATGACTACGTAGGATTCCCCACTCGACAGTCACTGTTGGGTTGTAATTAACAGTGCTGTTCCTAAAGTGTCGGTAGGAAACAGTAATAAAGCTTACACAGAACACGAGGCGAAATAACCAGAGAAGTTGAAGCCGAGGCCCACAAAAAAAAATATAATTTTAAAACTTACTAATAAAATATGAATATTTAACTAATAACAAAGCAAAATATTTTAAGTCAACACATAAATGGTGCAGATTGATATTTTAAATAGTAACAAATCATAATTATTGTTAACCATAAATAGTTTTTAATTTCAATTTAATAACTATTAAGAAATGTTTATTTAATGCTACTATTTCTATTTTGAACAGCATTCAGTTTCATTTTAGACCTTCGTTGATGAGGAAGTTGAGCGGGCAGCTTCGCGTCGTTATGAAAGAGATTAATTGCTGTGATCGTGATTGCTATGTATTTTATGTGGTGTAGTAATACGATTACCTACTGTGCCTATGTGATTGTAAATAGCTACCGCCTTGTTCATAATAGTACGATCATTTCGCCAAAAAGTTGAATTAAAAATATGGGAGTTGGAAAATATTATAGAGGTTCAGGTAGAACCACTAAATACTGGTAGAACAAGGACGATAAATTAGAAAAGTTGTTAACAGGGCCGATAAGAGGGGGGAGTTAGTCGGTTTTGTTTGAGGACTTTTTTTTGTTTTTTTTTTTATTTTTTGTTTTTTTTTGTTTTTTTTTTGTTTTTTTTTATTTTTTGTTTTTTTTATTTTTTGTTTTTTTTTTGTTTTTGTTTGTTTTTTTTTAGAAATTTGATATTAAAAGGACCTAATTTTTTATATAAAATTGCCCCATCTGGAAAATTGTCCCGGGCCCCATCTGGCTCTCGGAAACCCTGGTTATCAAAAATACAAAAAGAGGCAATACTGCAATGTTTAAAGTTTTCTTTTTAATTTTAAATCAAATACCAAATACCTTTCATAGTTTTTTAATGTTTTGAGCAGATATATTAGCAATTAAAGAATTTTAAATTATTTGGACACCCTGTATAATGCAATATAATAGGACAAATGCTATAACTGACTCAATTAAATGTTTTATAATCATTTATTTTCAGATACTTACCTATTTCTTGAGGGCAGTAGAGTGGCCATGCAGACATATACCTTTCAGGGTGAAATAAAATCAGAATGGCCGTGCAGTTTATGCAATATATTTCATAGAAATTACGAATGTTTATATTAATATACAAACATACTCTATAATGTATATTCATACATATCCAATCGGTCAGTGAATATGTACGTCGTAATGATTTGACACTCTTTATCTATTATACTAATAATTCTGTATTAAAAACTCTAATAATAATATTAATAAACTGTATAAAAGTAAAATAGTGTTTTATTATAAAGTGTACACATTGTTTCATCACATGTGCTAGACATTTGTCACCCGCTAAAGGTAATAACTGATCCCACAAAATAAAGGTTTATTTGTAGATGTTTTAATGGCAGGTAAAGATTAAGCTCACCTCGCCTTATAACTAACTACGGGAACGATTCTTTATTCCGGGTGATAAATGACATATTATGTCAGTTGTGGCTCAGATGTGAAGAACTGTTAAAATAATCATTAAGTGCATATATGTTTTTATTTATAGCGTGTATTAAATATTTATTTGAGAAAATCTTAATTAACATAGATAAAAGAATACAATATAATCCTTTATTTTCAATCAGACAAAGTACATTGTATAGGTTTCGTCACAAAATTAATTATTTCATATATAAATCAATAGAAGTTAGAAAGCAAGTGAATATTACACAAATAAAATATAATTTTACAAAAACACTTTTAGAAGTATTTAAATTTATTGCCTCTTTAGCTGAGCATGATAATTTATTAAAAATTATTGGGGCCATATAGCTGGGAGCACTAGAAGACATTTTTAATTTACAAAAAGAAGTAACAAAATCTTCAACCTGTCCTGTGTTATGGGGATGTTTATGTTTAGCAAATGCTAAATGATTTTTTTTATTATATATGTATAGAGACTTCAAATATAAATAATGATGAAAGAAATAGAATACCATACTTTTTAAAGTAGGGTTTACATAATTCTCTCAAAGTTATTTTTGAGACGTATCGTATAATTATTTTTTGAGATTTATATCTTTGAAGGAATAAGTAGAATTACCTCATAAACACAATCCATATTTGAGTCTCAAATTAACTTGAGCATAAAATAATATGATAAGTTCATGGATTCCTAAAACAAATCGTATATTGATGAAGAGGAATTTGACGAAGTTAATTTTAGCTGAAAAAATTCTACAATGACCTTTCCGATATAATTTTTGATCTAGTTGTATACCCAAGAAACAAATTGTTAAAGAAACAAAAATTGTTTAGAGAATTTGATATTCACTCTATTTCAAAATCTTGTATTCCACATTTTTCGAAAATCGATAAAATTATACAGGGTATCCCATCGAAAACGTACCGCAAGGCATCATAGGGTGGAAAAGAACTTTTCGGCGAAATCCAAAAACACGTAAAATCTTCAACCTCCTCAGTAGGAGTATCATCCTCCAAATTTTTTCAAAGATGTAGGGGAGTCAAGTGATACCTCATTGAAAGGGTCTTGCCATTCCCTATACAACGGATTTTCCACAAGACACACACACACAGCACCCTGAGAAGTTAAATGTATGGGCTGGTATTTTTGGAACTTCCATTGTAGGCCATTTTTTCCTTCCTGGAAATTTAACAGGCGATATCTACTTGGATTTACTACAAAATGCGATCAACCCAGCTCTAACGACCCCCGCATACAACGAACAGGAACTTATTTTCCAACAAGACGGAACTCCTCCGCATTACTCGATAAATGTGCGCAATTATTTAAATGACACATTTCCAGGACGATGGATAGGACGAAGGGGTGCAACTAAGTGGCCACCTCGGTCACCCGACTTAAGTCCTTTAGATTTTTTTGTGGGGACACATAAAAAGCAAATTTTACAAAACTGCATCTGGCACATTAGAAGGATTGCAAACAAGAATCATTAACGCATGTCGCGAAGTGACACTGCAAATGCCCTAAAATGTACGGCAACGGTGTAAAGATAACTTGTGTCACTGTATGCAAGTTGGCGGGCAGCACTTCGAGCATTTACTTGATTAATACGGTAAGTATTGAATCACTCTTTGCATTTTCCGTCACACATTATTGTTTAACTTTCAAGGCTTCATAATTTTATGGAATGACAAGACTTTTTAATAATGCATCACTTGACCCCTTTTCCTTTAAAATAATTTGAAGGATGACGCACCTACTGTAGGGGTTGAAGGTTTTACTATGCCTTTTGCGTCAAAACGTGTCCCCTTAACAAACAAACATGACGTGTTTTTGGATTTTGCCGAAAAGTTCTTTTCCACCGTATAATGCCTTTTCGATGGGCCACCCTGTATTGTGAATAACACATTCGAATGCCTTTTTAAGATCACAAAACTCACCCGGCTGCTTCAATATACTCAATTAGTTGACAACCAGAAAATAACTCTCGAGTTTAATAAGCAAAAAAATGTATTGTTGGTTATATTGACACTTTATCAGTGTCATAAAAACTAGAAAATTACGACCATTAACTGCAAAATTATGAAAATATTATATTATGCCACTTTTTATGATTCCACTTTTTTATATGCACTTTATCCTTTTCAATTTGTAACATTAAAACTTACATATAAGTTTTCTTTTTCAATTTGTTCCTCCTAGACAATATGGACTCAAAATTGTTGATTTAAATCTTGCTCTGCATCGGTATATTACTTATTGCAAAATCCAACGTAAATTTTATACCCCAAGGTGCGATTTGACTTTATCTCACCTTTTATAGATCGTTTTATATATCGGAGTCTCTCAAACAGCAATAAATGGAGGGAAATTGACAGGGCTGCGTAATAAAATTAGTTCTGGGAAAGAAACATCATAAAATGTTGACTGGGAAATCACTTCCTCCAGGAATAAAAATAAACGGCAAAATCCTCTCTTTAAAATGGTATTTAAAGTACAAGTTTTTATGTCTCTGCTACATATTATTTTAGACATGGTGGGTTAGCTTAAAGGATTACCATTAAATTATAATAACATATAACTTTAAATAGGATTCATTAATTTACATTTTAACAACAAGAGACAAGAGAAGTTTCTCTTGAACGAAAAAAATAGGAAATAAACGAGAAAAAGATAAAATATATGCTAGTCACAAGAAAAAACAAAGAATATAAGCAACATAACGATAATAAAGTACACTTTTCAGAGATTAATTAAACGTCAGAAAAAATAACGACGCAAAAAAGCCTACGATAAGCATTTAAGAATCTTGGATAAAAAAAATTAGGCATTTAGTAAATTTACGCAGCCGAAATAATATGTCCAAGAATGTTTGAAAGGAAACATCCTAAGTAGCACCATAAAAACATTTTCGGTTTATTGGAGATTTAAAATGGTTTTATTGTGGTCAATAAGAGGATACTGGTTTTAAAGTATCTAATAAGATTCGCTAATAAGGGTAATTAATCTTAAAAGTTTGTTTGTAGTATTGTAGTTTTTAAATGGTTTAGTTTAAATTAACTTTAAAACTGATCAGTTTTATGAAGAACTTGCAGGTTGCTTGGTTTTATTATGTTCTAGATTGTGACGTTATAGTTTATAAGTAGATTTAATGATACCTTATAACGGTTTTCTTAAATGCAATTAAAAAGCTATATTAAAAGGGAACCCTCTTAACTAAATTAATTTGGTTATCGTTAAGACTAACTGTACTCTTGTTAGAAACAATAAAACTAAACTCATCCTCTCTTTTTTTGTAGCCCAAATTAACCCTGCATTTTATATCATGTCAAACAGTGGTGTACCTACAATAATTAGAAAAACTGAAAACAATATATTATTATTTCTCTAAAAATACACAAAACAAAACGACTGATACGACACGGGGATTTTAAGGCTAGGTTTACATTAAAACCGAGCGGCATTTATCACAGCCGCATTAAAACTAAACCGTTTAAATCACAAGCGAACCTGGGGTATGTGCTGTTGGAATAGTATAAAACTCGATTAAATAAAACCATTTGATCCTAACGTTTCCTTGTCCATTAATTGAACGGTTTTATTTAATTTCCTGACATTTTACATTCTAGATAAAAAATATTTACATAAAAACGTTTAATTTCGCTTTCTCTTAATACAGAAATATCCAAGATAATAGATAAAATTATTTTTCTTTCAAAGTTATGTTTTTCAATTTTAATTTTTTTTATTGTAAAACTTTAGAAATTTTAAGGCCTTTAAGTTTTTTAAGACTTTTCCTTAACATTTATCGATAAAGTCGGGTGCGCAGTATATGTATATTTCTACCCTGACATTCTGAAATCAATACCTTACTTATGGTACGAATATAGGTGCACATAAATATTCTTCTTGGTTAGAACGTTACCTTCAAATATAAATTGCTTTTATTTGCTAAAAGAAGGATGTATATAGTTTTAAAAAACTATTTTCATAACAATAATATAAATTATCTTTAAAACTATACACATAACTAACATTTTTAAGTCCACTTCAAAACCGCGTTTTTAAAATGTATTTAAACTGGTTTTAAAAGAGTCTTCACAGCAGCTTTAAAATCAGTTGTTTAAGGTAATATAGTTTTATAGTGGTTTTTATTTTTAGTATTATTGACCTCTTTCAGAGTGGGCCCTTTTATGTTGAAGGCGTATTTATTACAACCTTAAGGCTTCTTTTAAAACTAATTGGTTTTAACTTCAGTTTTATTCTACAGTTTTAAAGTATCCTTGAAGTACTAAATAAAACCGTTCGGTGCTACTCGAGATATAAAGGTTTTAAATAGAGATCCTTACATGGGCGTCGTTTGGGGGGGGCAAGGGGGACCAATTTTTAGTACTAAATTAAGTATGGGCGCGCGAGAAGAAAATTAAAAGATGTATTTATTATGACTTTGACACTAATTGACTTGACAATAACTAAATGCAGCAATGCTACTAAAAACCTGAGCTTGTGCGGGGAAAAATATTATTATTATTATTATTTGCTGTGGCGCTCCGGGACGACTTAAAGATAGTTAATGGTGACATTTGACTTACAGGTAAGGAAAACCCAGAAAACCCCACCTACCATCATCGAAAACGGTAATGCATGGTGATTTTATTTTAATAATAATCTGGATGTCATATCAACAGAAATTACATTTCTGCTAATATGGCATCCATCAAATCCTATAGAGAACCATGCAAATAAATTCACATGGTCTTTCGTATGATCTTAAACCATGTCTCGTTTTACCAGAAAATTGGCTGACAAATGAATGCCGCGCCGTAGACACCTACACCACCGTAGCCTGCCTATGTTTTATTATTGATTATACTACTTTTATTTTAGCTGAAGTACCTAATAAAAATATATAATAATTAATGTTTTCACTTGTTTTACAAATCTATATACTTTTATTAAAATCAACATACTTATATATTTTTTAATATCCATTAAAAATTGTATTGTCAGTATACACAAATATCGTCCGTTAGTTCATAAATTAGTTAGCGCTGCTGTCACGCACAGAGCGAATAACGAATGAAAATAGGCTGACTGCGCTTTGCATGATGAACGTACATCCAAAAATAATCGCAAAAAACTAAAACGAAATCATGTTTTCTGTTATAGATTATTTTAGGTAGAGGAAGAAGAAATTAAAAATTAACGAACACTAGGTCGACGTGTTTGAGTGAGTTTTTGTTTTGTTTTTGTGTTTCTATAAATATTTTATTTTTTTATATATTATGTATGGCTCTGTCTCCTTGTTCATATTTTTCTTTTATCTCACACCTTCTATTTGTTTTTTAGAAATATGTGTTTTAAGTTTTTTGTTTTTTTTTTAATTTTAGTTTTTGTCTTTTTTGTTGGGTTATTTTATTTATTAAAAACTTTTGTTAATTTGTATTGCTCTTTTAGTTTTCAATTTCTCTGTTTTTCAATTAATAAACATTCTAAATTTTTTTAAAATTTTGCCCCCCCCCCTATAGAATTGTGTAACGACGCCCATGGATCCTTAGGCCTTTAGCCCTGTAAGTGTTTTTAAGTTTGCTTTGTCTTTTGAACTTTTCAAGCCTCTTTTTTAATTTTCGAAAACATCTTCATTCTATTTCCTTCCTGACTTTGCCCTCTTCTGCTTCCCTTTTATCTTCCCCGCTAAAAATGTACCATCTCTGTTTTTTTTCCATCCGTTCCAAATGGCCCAACAACTGTAACCTTTTTGACTGTATTACATCTGTCATTGTTGGTTTATTATGCAATGCCTAAATTTCGTTGTTCGGATCATCCATCTTTCGTTGATATTTTCTCACTATTTTCATTTCCTAGATAGCTTATTTACTTTGTTGCGCCTCATCCAAAACACAAGGTTTGATTTTATAGAATAGTGTTGGACTTATTACTGTTACGTAGAGGCAAAGCTTTAAAAAAATATAAAAAAGATAAGACGTGCAGTAAATTGGACTAGCTATACCGAACTAAGAAACTTTACTACTGGAGCTATTCGACGAGAAAAAAAGGCTTAGAGAAAAGAATTCCAAGACCACCTGGAACACTCTAAGATCCTTAGAAATTCTTAGAAAAAAGTCACTCCTATTATACCACCTAACTTAAGTAATGTTACTGAAATTACCAAACATGTTAATTCATCTCCTAATACTCTGTAGTCACATGACCAATTAGCCTTACTTGATCGATACTATGAAAATATATATATGAAAATAAATTCGAATTTAAATCTCTCTCTTCTGATTAAGTTCGAAAATCTCTAAATCGTATAAAAAGTAATGCCGTTGGTTTAGATAACATATCACTGCGCATGATACAGTTAGTAGAAAATTATTTAATCAATCATTTAAAATTTATTTTTAATAAAATAATTTCTTCGTCTCATTATCCACTTTCGTGGAAACAGGCTTTTATTATTCCGCTTGCTAAATGTAATCAACCTAGCAGCTTATCTGACTTGCGTTCTATTAGTATTCTACCAACCCTTTCTAAATCGTTTGAATTTATACTTAAATATCAAATTAGCAAATATGTATACGAACAATATATAATAACTCCATCTCAATCTGGCTTCAGAATCCACCGTAGTACGACCACTGCCCTCTTATCTATCACGGATGACCTTTATATGGCGACAGACCTGGGCAAACTCACATGGTTCTCCTTGATTTATAGTAAAGCATTTAATACTTTAGAACATCCAATACTTTGCAAAAAACTGAAATTTTTCGGTTTTTCTTATAAATCCGTTTGTTTAATATCAAATTTTCTTAGCAATCGTACTCATTAAGTTATTTTGGAAGCTGATCTATCCGGCAGTCTACCCGTCACTCAAGGTATTCCGCCAGGATCCATTCTGGGACCATTGCTGTTTTCACTATATATAGCAGATTTTCATAGCTTTGTTAAAAATTGTGTGATCCATTATTATGCAGATGATACCCAGTTATATCACTTGTTTAATAATAAGTGCTTAATTAAGGCCCAAAATCTTATTAACGACCATTTAAATGCTTTATTTGATATTTCTACAGCTCACAACCTTAAAATAAATTCTAAAATGGCAGCAAACAATTAGGAAAACAATAATCGCATTACAAATGAAATTAGGCGATGCTCTCCTTCAATTCACGAATGAAGGAAAAAACCTAGGTCTCTGGTTAGATTCTGATCTTCGTTTTAGTAAACATACTATACTACACCATATCTCAAAGTTCGTTTAACGTCTTGAGACAGTTGTACCCTAACCGAGACCTGCTTTCCACACAACTCAAACTTAAACTTTGTGAATCTCCTTTTTCTTCCAAACTCAGTTATTGTGACTCTATCTACGGTTCAGCCTTACTCAAACCCGATTCTACTTGTTTACAAAAAAAATTTAGAACAGCTTTCTACGTTTTGCCTATGGAATTCGAAAATTTGATCATATCTCAAATAAAATGAAAGAATCAGATTGGTTGACTTTCAATAACTATCGCCTTTTGCATTTATTAATCCAAGTTCACAAAGTTTTCTTCAAACAAAAACCTGATTATTTAGTTAACAAATTAAAGACATTTTTCAATATTAATAAATTTCATACCGGTGGTACCGAATCATAACACAGCTCTATTTAAAAGACGTTTTTCGTATGTTGCAGGTAAAGAGTACAATAAACTTACAATGTTACTTTTTTGAACAAGATATTAAGGAAACTCATATATTTAATTTATCAAATTCGATATATTTTTATAAAATATCTGTTGTTACTTATTCACAATGCCTTGGCTAAGTCGTTGCTAAGATACGGCATTTTATTATGGGGCGAGGCTTCTAGATAACGCTCTTGATGGGCTGGATTCAACACAGAATACGCTGTTAAAAATATTGTTCAAAAAGAACTTTAGATATTCAACAAATTTATTATATAAAGAATTAGACATTTTCAATATTAAACAACTATATACCTACCAAACTGTTTTATGGGCAATTTCTGACTCTGAAAAACTTCCTAAGCTTTTACACACTGTTTCCACAAGAGCTTTACTAAATAAGCATATGCCAATTCCTATTTTTAAAAACAGGCACATGCAAAACTTTATCTCAAGTTTTGGCCCCAAGATATATAACATAATTCCAATTTATATAGGTATACATAAAAAAAATTATTTTATATTTTATAATTATTTAATGTTACATAATTATTGAATATTAATTTAATAAAACCATCATTTACTGTTTTTCTCATTCTTCAGGATCAGAAGGTAGCTTTCGTTTTCGTTTCCTGCATCAGTTACTTCTATCTATATTTATAGTTCTTGGTAAGTTTGTATTTCTGTATTCCGTATTTTTATATTTTTTGCTATTTTGTATTTTTATGTTTTTGTATTTCTTTTCTTTTATATTTTTGCGTTTCTAAATTCTTAATTCTTTGTTTTTGTTTCTATACTATATAGAGATATAATTTAAACAGTATGTTGCTTCGCTCCAAGGGCCGTAGCGAATGAAAGGATATACTTTAGGAAACTATGACATTATCCTTGGACTTTTATTAAATAATTGTTTATTTATTTAAGTTAGACGGTTAATTATTATTAAATTAAATAGTTATACTTTTGAGAATCAACCTTCATACAGTCAGAAAAACAACGCAAAAAGAACAAACTAGAATACTCTTACCAGAAGTCTCGATTAGTAGCAACAGTTGTATACCTGATGGTGTGACAATGACTTAGCCCCAAATTTCTTCCTGTGATTCTCTGGAACTCGAGCGACCGGTCAATTCTGTTCGACAGGTAGCTCTAATGAATTTATTTGTTTATCACCTATGTGGAAAGACTTATAATTAATTTTAAGAAAAATGAAACAATTGATTCCAGGGGGTTAGATGTATTTTCTCCTTTTGGACTATGACTAAATTACATATGAATCACGTTTGATTCAGCATAGACAATATTTAAAACTTTTTAAATTATAACTAACTTATATGTGAATTGTTGGATTCAGCATAGAAAATGTTTAAGACTTAATATTTAATTATACTCAATGAACATTTCATTGAACAAATCTTGGTTACCTTAAGCAATTGCTTGAAGCTTACATATACCTTACCTAAAGTATTTAACAAAAGATTAGTAACCAACCCTTACATGGATGGTGACATAATTTATAAAACCGCAAAAAAATAATTTAATAAATAGAGTTCCACTGCAGTTTTTTCCATTTTTCTTTAATTATTATTTTTGTCAAGGAGAAATCCTTCAGGACTCCAGGTAAGTGCTGCCCCATCACTTAATAGTATATTTGTAAAAGTAATCTAAATTAGATAATTTAAGACCATTTAGAGACACCTAGAAGTAAATTAAATATTTAGAGCCTTTATTTATTTATTTAGGGTCCCGCTATTTATTAGTAAAAGTTACAACATCATGAATGTTTGTAATTGTCAGTTTGTTTACATCGAAGCTAAATGAGAAACTATAGTCTAATTCAAATGAAGTTCGCAATAAAGACAAAAATGCTTTGATGTCTACAGCACTCGAAAAATAAAAGTGCTACTGTTTAATTTTCACTATCCATTCCGTAACATAAAAACGTTGTATTTAAAGTTTCATTTAAGTTAAATTAAGGAAAGTTCTTCCATTCCATTAATCCCAAAAGTCTATAAACCCAGTATCCTGAATTGAAAACTGGTGCAGTGGATGGATGACTGGATAGCCTGCGGCACATTAGAACACCGCTCTTGGAGCGCTCGCAGTTTTATGACCGGTTTATGGTTTAGAGCTCCTGTGCGGAAATGTATGGAAGTTTAAAGCATGTAAAATCTTCCCTTCATATTAATTTTACTTCTACATACGTTTTGTTATCAAAATTGCAGCACCTCTCTTGACGATGAAAATGTAATGAAAATTTTTCATAGTTGTATTATTCATATTTTTCACACTTTTATAGGAAACATTTCATCCAAACAGAGAATAAAATGTGTAGTTATTTTTCTAGAATATGACAAGAACTAGGAAACAATGTTTATGGTGAAAATATTTTTCCTATACTTGATGCCTCAGTTTATCTTCTTCACGAAGCTTTAAAATCAAAATACGTAGAAACTATCTAAACATTCATAAAATCTTTGAGACATGAAAAGTTATAAGAATTGAAAAGAACGATTTTACAGCAGGCGCCAAATAAACGGATAGGTTGAATCTATAAGCGGGGTCGAAAAGGATTAGTAAAAAGGTATGGGCATGATTGCACCGAACCGATGGTCATGAAATTATCGTTATCTATTGGGTTTTCCCTAATCTGTAATGTACTTAGAACTCACCCTTCAATAAGCTATTAATAAATGTATATATAACTGGTATATATTTATTTGAAAAATTCAATGTTCTTCGAGATTTTGAAATTTATTCATTTGAGAGTGAATTATTGTATTATAAAAATGGAATTTTAAATTCATATAAATATTATAGTAGTGATAAAACTGCTATCGGCAGAAAATGGAGATGTATAAACAGAACTTGTACAGGAAAAGTAGTGCTAGATGAGTTTATAATAATAATAATAATAATAATGTTTATTTTACTTCTTACATATATTTTTTTTTTTTTACAAATAAATTCTCTTTTAATGTAAATAAACATGGGTTAGTCCGAAAAAACCATAAGGTTGTGGTCGGAAATTACTTCTGTTTATTAGTAGCGCCATAATTGCTGATAAAAATTAATAATTATAACAATAGACTTAAGATTAATAATCATACCAATAGTAATTACAATATTAATAAATGTAAATATGTGCATTAATAATAATAATAAATAATATACATGAATAATAATAATTAATTGTACTAGCTGGCAGACTAATGATTAATTAATAATATGAACATGAGTATAATAAGAGTAGTTAATATTATTAAATTAAATACTTAATACAAATAAATATAACAATAATAATAATAATAATAATGCGTTCTTAATAAATATTATAATTAGTTAAAAAAATTATATAAAAAGAAAAAGCATTAGAATATAATAAAACAGAATTTTCAAGAACATGTAAAAACACACATTGACATATGAAATGTAGAATTAACAAACGAATTGTAAATTATGACAAAAAAAGATGAAAAGCATTGAACAATTTTTGATGACAACAAGAAAGCATGAAAATGATTACACTAATTTGGTTAAATTTGATGTTTTTTTTTTTAATTTTTATTTTTTTAGAGATTACTTTAGGTTTAATTTTTATTTAGATGTTTTAGTTTAATTCAATTAAGTCATGAATATTTTGTCGACCAGTATTTATCAAAAAAATTTTGAAGATCTTTTTAATGTAGGATAAGGAATTTATTTTTCTTATATGGATTTAATAGATTTCTGGCAGAAAATTGTATATTTTAGGAGCTAAGAAGGTAAAACATCTTTGTCCTATAGTTTTTTTTAATAACGGGGTCTTAACAAATAATGACGATTTTTGACGAGTATCATACATGTGATCAATTTCATGTAATATGATTTCCTTATTTTTATATGTAAAAATTAAAACTGCATGGCAATATAACTGACGAATATCAAGCAAATTGGCCTCCTGAAAAAGTAGGTCTGTGGAAAAATGAAAAGGTTTTCTTAATAATAATTTTAGAAATCGTTTTTGGAGAATTTCCATACTCTTTAAGTGAACTTGGTACAGCCCACCCCATACAAGTATACCATATTGTAGTCTTGATTCAACGAGTGCATAATAAATAGTTTTTAAGTAATGAACACTTAAAATGGTACTTAAGTATTTAAATTTATAAAGTAAACTTCTTAGTGTTTTTGTTATATTTTGTACATGTTTGTCCCACTTTAAATTACAATCTATCGTAATGCCAAGATACTTAATATCATTAGCTTTTTTTATTATTGTATCCTTGTTATTTATATTGATTGTAATTAATTGATAATCGGGCATACTGTTATTGTAAGCAGCAAAGGGAATAAAAAATGTTTTTTCAAAATTAATTAGAGCTATTTTTATGTTTATCTATTTCATTTTGGAAGTATTTTCTTTTTGCTTCTAAGACAAGTTTTGTTAATTTATTTCTATATTTTATAAATCTATTTTTTAATTCCAAATTTTCAGGGTTTTGTTTGTGTGTTTTGTAAAGTTCGTTTTTTCTATTAATAGACGCTATGAGTCCGTCGGTAATCCATAACTTTCTTTTTACATCCTTTTTGTGTATCTTTATTTTATGAGAATTATCCTGGACTAATTTTATTATAATATTTGTAAGCTCCTTTGTCATGGATTCTACATCATCTAAATTGCAGAAATAAGTCCAGTCATATGTCTGCAACGTATCCTTAATTTTTTTGTGATTTGTATATATTTTTGTACGTTCAGGTGTTTTCATTTGTTTTTTATTTGGAAGAGCAATGAAGGTAGCTTTATGATCAGTTACATTAAGGTCTAGTACCGCTGATATAAAACTGTTATCTATATTTTCAATCCCCTTCACAAATATGTGATCTAGACATGTTCTCGATTCACCCTGAATTCGAGTACTTTTATTTATGACCGAAACAAAATCATTTTCACTGAGACAGTCTAGGTATTCAGATGAAACTTCATTTTCAACATTAATATCAATATTAATATCTCCTGCTAAAATGTGATATTTAGCTGGAATATTTTTAGAATCATCAAGGTAGTTTCTTAAGCCTTCAATGAAGTAGATTTCATCAGTTGAGGGTGATCTGTATAGAATAGTAATTAGGGTTGGATTATCGTTTTTATTAAAAATTTTAATTTGTATTGCTTTAAATATATTAATAGGGATAATTTTACACGAATATTTTAACGATTTCTTAATAAAAGCAACAACTCCATCGTTTCTATTTACATCGCCTTCATTATATATAATATCATAACCAGGTAAATCAAATAAAGAGCATGAGGTAATTTTTAGGGTCTCGCTTAGACATATGCAATCGACATCAAATTCGATTTGACTTAAGTGAATCTTTAATTCATCTAAATTTTTGTATATACTTCTAATGTTTTGGTGGATTAGTTTAAAATTTAATTTTTTGTTATAATCATATTGTTTCATCAAATTGTTCAATTGCGGAATTTCTGAAATTTTTGTTGTATTTACTGGAGAATAATTTATATCACGTATATACGGGTTCATTTTATCAATAAAATTTATTTCTTACAGCTATAACAAAACACATTAAAACTAAATAATTTAATAAAAAATGAGTATTAGAATACGACACTCAAATAATTTTTGGAAGATAAGTAGTTAAAACCTACGACCTAGTAAGGAGTAGACAAATTGCACAAACACTAATGACAATAATCTTTATTACAATTTTTAATTAGATTTCATTATAGAATATTTTTTTGAGAACTGTGGCTGGTTTGTCTTGTCACTCTTCTATTGAGTACTTCTTCAGTATCAGTATCCGAGGGATCAGTATATTTCCGATTATCAGAATATTGGGCTTTGTTTGGAATTTTGGTTATTGCGGAAATAAAGTCTTTATCTGAAATTTTCTGTAATTCATTAGCAGTGAATGGTTTACTATTGACAATCAATATATTCTTAACGCAACCAAGTGCCCATAATCATTCACCCGTTAAAAATTTGGAAAGAAAAATTGTATCAGCAGCTGTGAAAAGAAAAGCAGTGGACGATATCACAGTAAGACCATCTAAAATTATTAATAGTGGTGAAGATTTTCTATTGGAAAACGATTGTACTAATATTTATATTTTCGTGTAAAACAAATCTCATGTTTCTTTGTACTGGTGACAAGATTTATGTAGATGGCACATTCAAATGCTGTACGCAATATTTTTACCAATTTTTCACCATACATGCAATTAAAAATGGCCATTATGTACCGTTAGTGTTTTGTCTTCTACCAAATAAGGAAAAAGCCTCGTACAAGGCTATATTTGATATTATTTCAAGAAAATGTTTATCACTTGAGTATACATTTTATCCAGTTGAAGTAGTTGCCGATTTCGAAAAAGCTATTCACTCGGCAGTTACAGAAATGTGGCCTAATTCATCTTTAAAAGGTTGCAGGTTTCATTTGGCACAAAGTTGGTGGAGAAAAATACAAAATGTAGGATTGACCGCAGTTTATAAAGACAAAGAATTGGATATAGGAAAATGGTTAAGACTAATGTTTGGTTTGGCATTCGTACCCTCCGAAGAGGTAATTGATGCATTTTTCTTGGACATATGTAACCTGAAACCGCAGGATGAAAGACTGCAACTATTTTCAGACTACATTTTGAATAATTACATTTTTGATGCGTCTCCATTTCCACCAAAAATATGGGCTTCATGTGCTGCAACTTCTGAACTTACCACCAACGCCTGTGAATCATTTCATCCGAAATTTAACGAACAATTTTACGCATCCTAATATTTTCAACTTTTTGGAAGTTTTAAAAGATTTTTAAGCTAATACCTATGTCATGATAAACAGTACCCACCTCCCTGTAAAAATAAATAACAGAAAATATAAATTAAAATTAAGTTATCTCGATTCAGTAGTCAATAATTTTAAAAGCGGCATTATTAGTAGATTTGACCTAATACAACGTACATCCCATCATTATCATCACGTATAACAAAAAAATAAAATTAAAAAAATCAGTGGTTGTAGCATAAAAAAAATGAACATTAAACCTTCATAAATTCACAATTTTCATCACCTCCTAGCTCCCTAAATATTAATTTAGTGTATTATTTTGTTTTTTTATATTCATAGTCAACAACCCTAATTTTTATTTTTTTAATCAGATTTTATGGGAGACTATTTTTAGTTAAGTATGTATATAGTTATTAGTTAAGTACTGTGAATTTTTGTAATCACTTAATAAAATAACTACTTTTATTCATGACTACATTGTTTTATTTATTATTATGTATAAATATGCATGTATTAAAATATTCTTCTGAAAGCTTTATACAAAAAAAATAAAAAACTGTATATTATAAAAAGAACTCAAAAAATACTTTTAATAGTTCTTCGCAATCTCACCTTTTCTTTATTAAATATTTAAATTGTAATTATACGAGTATTATTCATCTGATTCTTCTTAAATACATTAATTGTCTACATACATACATACATACATACATACATACATACATACATACATATAAATCATAAGTGGTTTGTATAGTAATACTTTAGCACTTATTGGATTGATTTGCTTCTTTACAAAATTACCATGTATATTCCTTTAATATTGTTAATATTATTATTATTATTATTATTAAATTATCATTAACTAAAAAAATAAGTTAAAAATACGTATTAAGTAAATGTATGGCATGTTAGCGAAAAGAAATTGAAAGTGTGTTCTAATGTATTTCTAAGAAAATTCTACAATAGGTACGTAAGTAACTTACAAATGCAGGCAAACGGATTATAAAAGGTCGACGGTGCAATCATGCCCTAAGATTAACAGGCATAGTAAACCATCGGGGCAATCGTGCCACACCGTCTAAAATACTAGTGTCCCGCTGATGAAAATAAAAGAAAAGATTAGTAAGTTTTAGTAAATTCTAATAATAATATGTTTATCTTGAATAAGAGCGATCAATATACACTGTGGAACAGCCAAATTAAATAAATTCGGTAATACATAAATGCGGGCGTGTTTGGAAAAACGCTCGGACACGACGGTTGATATTTTTAGTTGCGCAAGTTATGATAACACAATCATAGTAAATACAAGCAAAATTATGCAGACGCAGCAAGTCCAAGATAAGGCACCATCAAGATCTAGCGGCAACAAAACTAGTTCGTTGCCGGAATTTTCTAGCTTCTACTTTTTAACTTTTATATTGTTAAGACACAAAATAAAGTTCCGTTTTTTGTAAAGTTTTTGTCATTTTTTAAAAAAACAATTTTTATTAGCGAACCAAAAAGTGGCATTTATTTTAATAAAACCTTCTCATACAGGGTGTGTCCTGTAACAGTGGCCCATACCAACTTTCCTATTTTAAATGCATTACCCAGTATATTTACCAATTTTTGGATTCTTCAGAAAATTCTAGATATATTTTGTGTACTATGTCCTAACTGTTTCGGAAAATTTTTTTCCGATTTATTGCAAAAATTAACATTCATAAAATAAAATTGATTACAGAAATTCGTTACAACACACTCAAAAACTAGTAAATAATACTGTTTATTTTTTGAAAATGTAACAAAAAAACACCTCTTAATGTAAAAGATGTTTAAAATGCTCGCCGCGCACTCCTTGGCACATTCTAATCTGAAATAAATATGTCTTCTAACGATAGTCAACATTTCAGGAGTGGTCGATCTAATCGCAACCGTTATTCGTCTTCATAAGTCAGCTAGGTTTTTATATTTTCGAAACCGTTAGATATAAAACCTAGTACATAAAATATGTCTAGAAACAATTGGGAAAAGATCTGGATTGATTTCAAACATAAGAATAATTCAAACAATCATTACACACAAATTCAGCCTAATACATCTAATACTGTTTCTCACATTTCTGAATTTCAAGTATCCAGACAGTATTCTAGGTTGAACCATGGTGGGTTTCCGTCCCACCTATTTAAGATCGGTGTCCTAAGAACACCTTTCTGTTCTTGTGATAATAAGTCAGTAGGAGATCTTAATCATTTGATATTTGCATGTAACAACCAAAACAAATATATAAAAAAATGTTTAACGAAGTTATTAGATATAGGGATTTCTTTTCCAACCAATATTACGTTGCTATTGATTTCAAACAATAAAATAGTATATTGTTTCACGAGTGACGAAAAAAATGATTTTCGGCGAGTAAAACACTAAACTTTTTCTACGAACTCTATTATGTCATGTAGGTACCTACTAAAATGAGAAAAAAAACAAACGTTAGCAAATGCTTTATTTTGTGTTAGGAATAACAAAAAATTAACCAACAATTAAATATTTCAGAAATATTATTTATTATTTAAATATTGATTTATTGTTATATTTGAACAATTGTTCAAAATTATGGGGGTATCACACTCAAGCTATTTATTTATTGAGGTAGATGCCGACATATTTGTTCTACTGTTAAATGTCATTTCAGATGATGATGCGCCATAATCGGATGAACTAGTTGTTTCCTTATTTTGTACAGATTGTAAAATTTTGGTTTGTATTTGGTTTTTACTGTTCTTGGATTCATCAACATATCCTTCCGCAACACTACTAGATTTCCAACCACCGTGCTTTTTTTAACAGAAGCAAGTCATCTCCTGCATCCACTAATAGCGTTGCGGATGTTCTGCGGAAACAGTGCCCAGTGTAATCTTGAGGATTCGGAAGCGTTAAAAACTGAGCAATTTCGTTAAAAAATTTACTGATTTTATTAATTCCAACAACCTGTCTGCTACACTTTCCATTCTGATAGTTAATAAAAAATCTTGAATTAATTTGATCCATGTTTGCGGGACGTAGGCTCATATATTTTTTAGAAATATCATAAAAGGGTCCAGAAATATGAAAAGAACGCGGAACTTTTCTTTTTGTATCACGGATTTTAACTAACAGAATACTTCCAGTATCCTTTACATCGCTTATTGTTAAATCTTTTAGTTCGTGGCAACGACAAGCGCCAGATAATCCAAAAACTAATGCTACCTACAAATATTAGTAGTTATGTATTAAGTATTTGTTAAAATAAAAATAATAATTCCGTTACCTTTGTTATTAAATATTTATAGTCAGGTGCATTCTTTAGGAAAGTCTTTATGTCTTCAGGCGAAAAAATTTTGGATTTTTGGCTTTTAAAACCATCAGATTTTCTTTTCAAAAGCGAACGTAACTTTGGATATTTACTAATATCGACATCATTTTTAACAGAGAGTGTAGTTCTTAGCATCGAATAAATGGACCATAATGTCGACAGTTTAAAATTTGAACATATTTCTCCAAAGTGTGCTAGTAGTACAGTTTCCGAAAATGATTTCACTTTATTTTTTTCTCTCCAGTCCAAAAATTTGATATAAATTTCTTTATATCTCTTTTTTGATTTGGCCGGTAATAAATCTGAAGAGGTTTCTTCAGCTTTAAAAATAATTTCTCGGGAGTACAATCGCTTTCTGACTCAGACATCATGAAAATGTGTTAAATTTAGGACGAACTGAAACTGACAGTTCTCAAAAGTGATAAAACTTCAAATAAACAAATGAAAACCAGGAAACTAGATGTAGATTGGTTTAATTTGCACTATTTTTATACATTTTTATTTTATCTTTAATTCATTAAAGTTTAGGTAAAAACGCATATAGAATTTAATGAGCATCTTTTTATTTTATTATTAATAATTATAAGCTGCCAAAATATTATACGAGGCGACTGATATATGAAAATATGTAACAATTTACTTTCGTCACTAGAGACGAAAGTAAACGTTATGGGATTTTTTCTCACTAGTGACGGAAATCAAGTTTTCGCTGAAAGTATCCTGTGGCGAAAGATGTCTTTTTCTAAGAGTTCGTAGAAAAAGTATTTGATACATTGATAACATTTATTAAAGAATCTAAAATTAACATATAAACCTATAACAATGCAATAATAAGATTAACAATCAGAGTTAACAATTGTAATAAAAATAATAATGTCTGTGGCAAATGGGTTAAACCCGATGCCAGTCATTCACTGCATACACACATATGTCTAGAATTGTCTGAAAAATCCAAAAATGAAAAAATATACAGGGTATTGTATTTAAAATAAAAAAGTTGGTATTGGCCATTATTACATGACACACCATGTATAAAAAGTTTTTGTTAAAAAAAGTGTGGTGCGCAACTGAAAATACCAATTAACGTGTCCGAGCGTTTTTCCGAACATGCCCCAATATATTTATTACCGAATTTATTCCCTTTAGCTGTATTAGTTAGTAGTTATGGTAAATATATATTCTTAAATATTGTTAGCAACTGAAAATTTTCCAATACGCCTTGCACAAGTGTATGTGAAAACTACAGAAAATTAGCATTAGAGCGAACAGGAAACGAATAATATCAGAGTTTAAAATAAATGCGGTTCGACCACAGCTTAGCTACTATAACTCAAACAAATAATGATTGAGAGTGAACCGTGTTGTCATATCTCAATTTTACCTTACTAGTTTTTAGCAGAATCAAAATAGAGTAAGTAGTAGAGTTGCAAGTTGTGGCAAATTATAGATAATATACAATCATAGTACTAATAAAAGATATTAATTATAACAAAAATCAGTAATGAGTAATGCTTATACATTTCTTGATCATTTAAAATTAATTATTTTATGGATTGTTCAGTATTTGTTACAACTAATGGCATCGGTGTACGGAGCGATATTTGTGTCTTTGTCTGTTACGCGTAAAATCCATCTCGTCGATGACGTTCTCAGTAGTGTATTTCTAACCACGAGCGTAACATCGGGTTTTGAATTATACGGTGTGAATTGTAAGTTTTACAGTTAAGTTAGTAAGTAATCGACGTGTTGTAAGAACAATTGGTGAAAATATTAGTGCTAATAAGTGTTTAAACATTAAATAATAATATTTTTACACCGTTCTAAAACTATGCAAAAAATGGAAGACATTGAAGGACCTTCAACGTCGAAAAAGGTAAAACGGTCGAAGTCTCGGTCGCTAAGTGAAAAACAAATTGTACTTCGAGTATTTCACTGTCTTGAAAGAGATCATCAGCGACCAAAAGATAACTTAGTGCATATGTGCTGTAATTCTACGGATGTACCTCCGAATAACCAACCGGGCGTTCCAACATCATTAACTTCCACAATTACAAAAGATAAATTAGTTGATATGTGCTCTGATTATACGGGTGTACCAAAATCATCAGTTTTACAAAATACTAAGAGAAAACAAAATTCATGGGGAAGTACAAACGCCAAAAACTAGTAGCGGAAGAAAAAAAATCACAGTTGATGAAGAAGCCAAAAACAGTATACGCACAACTATTCACAGTTTCTTTTTCAGAAATGAGCTGCCCACTTTGCAAAAAGTTCTGGAGGCAGTTAGCGATCATGAATTGGTCCCACAAATGAGTAAAGAAACTTTGAGGAAAATTTTACACGAAATGAAATTTACGTACGGAAAAGTCGACAGGAAAAGCATTCTCATTGAACGTCAGGAAATAATAGTATGGAGAAGAAATTATCTCCGAAAAATTGAGGAATTTCGGAATATCAAAAAAAAAATTTACTACATGGATGAGACGTGGGTTAACCAAGGACATACGGTCAAAAAAGTATGGCAGGATCCAAGGACATACGGTCAAAAAAGTATGGCAGGATGGTCATATAACAAGTGTACGACAAGCCTTTATTGAAGGCTTGTCAACTGGGTTAAAACAGCCGCCTGGAAAAGGTAGTCGTCTGATAGTTACGCATACAGGAAGCGACAGTGGATTTTTACCAAATGGTGAATTAATATTTAAATCCAAGAAAACAGGCGACTATCATGAAGAGATGAATGCGGTTGTGTTTGAAAAATGTTTTGAAGGCATCATTCAACTTGTGGAACCTGGGTCTGTCGTCGTCATGGACAATGCCCCATATCATAGTCGGTATTTAGAATCATTACCGAAACAATCATGGAAAAAACGAGCAATTCAAGAATGGTTAATTAATAAAAACATCCAATATAAAAAAGATAGTTTAAAGGCAGAACTACTTCAGTTAACAAAATTACACAGAGACAAATATAAAAAATTCGCAGTGGATGAAATGGCGTTAAGTCGTGGAATTACAGTATTAAGGTTACCACCGTACCACTGCGAATTAAACCCAATAGAATTAATCTGGGCGCAAGTAAAAGGATATGTGGCACGAGAAAACAGAACATTTAAATTAGTAGACGTGCAACGTTACCTACAAGAAGCCATTCAAAATGTTTCTGCAGAAGACTGGAAGAAATGCATTCAGCATGTTTTAAAAGAAGAGCAAAAAATGTGGGACGTAGACAACCGTATTGAACACAATATTGAACCAATCATAATTAACTTTGATGATAGCGGTAGCAGCAGTGACGAATCTGAGGTTAAAGATTAGAAGAAAATTTGTACACAAAAAGAAGTCTATATATTTAGGTATAATTTTTATTTTTACCATTCACTATTACCATTTAGAAATTATTATATAAATTTGTATTTTTAATTCCTGTACACAGACATGAACAATGTCTCAGCAGGATACAAATGTTTATTTATTTAATTATTATTATTGTATCAATTTGTACATTGTTACATAAATTTGAAATAAACATTATTATTTTTATTATGTTTGACGGTCAAGAAAACATAATCCTGTAGGTTATATCCAAACTAATTATCTTACTTAGGGATTTCCGAAATGATAGGTGCGTGTAACCTTTTATGATTTAAGTACCAATCAAATAGTAATTTAAGCTTTATAATGTCTTTTAATGTTGGCCGAACCCAATTAGGGTTTCTTGGGTAAGGCTGGCTAGTTTTGAGGAACTGCAGGTAAACCGGGAGATATATATATATATATATATATATATATATATATATATATATATATATATATATATATATATATATATTGTTACGAAATTGGTATATCCCAACGTAGAAAAACATTATTATTATGGGAATTTTATATACTAACTTATATTAAATAATAACTAACAAAATAACACCCAGTACATTAAAAATATCGGATCAAATAAAATGCCAAAGTCGAAGGTTGTTTGGTAAGGTTAATTTAAATGGAAGGTACGATAAACACTGAAAAATAGATTTTGTAATAAAATTGTGAATAATCTTTCAATTAGTTAAATTCTGCTAATATCGAGATCAATATACCAAACACTAACTCCATAACCATTAAGGGTTTTAATTGGTTTCTCATTGTCATTATGAAGCTTCTCCTTGGTAAAAAAAAAAAAGACAGTTTTTGTTAGACAGAAATGTTGGCAGTTTTTGGAGTTGTCAATTTGATATAAAAAATTTAAAATAATAGTATAAAAGGAAAAATCCAACCCAAAATCGAGGTCCAAGCATTGTAGTTAAAGTTTAAATAAGCAAATTTATTAACGACATTGTATGTAAGCAATTTAAAAGAGGAGCGCTGTCCAAGTTTGACATGTCCGTCGGTACAAGTTTGCAGAGCCGTAGGAGAAAGACATTAATCATTATCTGGAGGTTTTTGTAGTACAAAAACATGAATCTTCAACATCCTGAACAAACACAGTGAGCATATTGGTCAGAAAAGTGGAAGTTATATAATAACTGTGAGTAAAAACAAATTGTTTATGATAAACTTATTTGAAGTGCGATATGAGGGTATAACATTAACAAACTGCATAAATTGTGTATTAGAGATACAATAAATGCGTTAATCTTAAAAATTAATAGATAGTAAATAGGAATTTCAATTTTCTAGAACATGATTGTCATCTGTGACATGTCATAATAAATTGTACGGGATGAGAAAAATAATCCAATAACTAGAGGTAGACATAGATAGTTAGAAAATTGAGGTACATACTTTTCTATTTTTCAATTAAGAACATTTATGTGTGAATGTGAAGGATGAATGTAAAATATTAAAAAGTTATAGGTTTAATTAGTAAATAGGAATTTTTTTAGAAATATTAAATGTTGTATGTCTTTGATATATTTGTTTATTAAATACATTTAATTAATGTTTTCTGCTATGAAAATTTGTTTATTTAAATATACAGGGTGGATATAAAAATTTCTATTTTTTGGAGGAGTAGATTAGAGTATTGGCAGAATTTAATTTTAAATAAATAATAAATAAATAATAAATAAATAATAAATAAATAATAAATAAATAATAAATAAATAATAAATAAATAATAAATAAATAATAAATAAATAATAAATAAATAATAAATAAATAATAAATAAATAATAAATAAATAATAAATAAATAATAAATAAATAATAAATAAATAATAAATAAATAATAAATAAATAATAAATAAATAATAAATAAATAATAAATAAATAATAAATAAATAATAAATAAATAATAAATAAATAATAAATAAATAATAAATAAATAATAAATAAATAATAAATAAATAATAAATAAATAATAAATAAATAATAAATAAATAATAAATAAATAATAAATAAATAATAAATAAATAATAAATAAATAATAAATAAATAATAAATAAATAATAAATAAATAATAAATAAATAATAAATAAATAATAAATAAATAATAAATAAATAATAAATAAATAATAAATAAATAATAAATAAATAATAAATAAATAATAAATAAATAATAAATAAATAATAAATAAATAATAAATAAATAATAAATAAATAATAAATAAATAATAAATAAATAATAAATAAATAATAAATAAATAATAAATAAATAATAAATAAATAATAAATAAATAATAAATAAATAATAAATAAATAATAAATAAATAATAAATAAATAATAAATAAATAATAAATAAATAATAAATAAATAATAAATAAATAATAAATAAATAATAAATAAATAATAAATAAATAATAAATAAATAATAAATAAATAATAAATAAATAATAAATAAATAATAAATAAAATAAATATTTTATTTAGCTTATAAAACAAGATTAAGGTGTCTTAATATTATTGTGTTTGTGTTTATAAGGAACCGCCCCTGGGAAAAGAGAAAAGCTGGTAAGTAAAGTAAATAACATAATAAAAGTGTTTATGTCATTATAAAAAGTGAAGTAGTGATTGAATATCATTACAATATATATATATATATATATATATATATATATATATATATATATATATATATATATATATATATATATATATATATATATAGGTATGCTTTATTGTCATTGAAAAATTACAAAAATTTTATAGACAAAGCCAAGTAAATTAAAAACTAAATATAATATAAAAAGGTTAAAAAATATAAAAATTTAAAAATAACTAAACAAAACAAAATAAAAATATCAATTGCATTGGATATGCAATATCCGTCATTGTGATTTTAATTTAAAATTTAAGTAATACTTCTGTATGTGTAACCCAAGAAGAAACTTAAGAGACAGTTCCTTACTGACTTCGGCCGCGACATAATATATAAATATACGTTAATTTGTGAAATAAAGTTAAATTTATTATTAAAATAGTAAAATTGATAATATTGTTTCTGTCACCAAACCAACCCCTGATTAGGTATCTTTCTTATTTTTAATTTGAAATATATATTGTGATTTTTATTAATATTCTTAATTTATTTGGTTCCTACTATAATTACCACAATTATTACTCCGTTTTCATAAAGCTCCACTAATGACTACAACGATTAGGTAAATTACGATATTGCAAAGTTTTCATGAAATAAATAATAGAAATTGTATGAATATTTTAAATAATTGTACCCTCTCAAAAATAATAAGCACGCCTCCGATTTGGTCGTATTTCTACCTGCTTTCACTCTCAATCATTATTTGTTTGAGTTTATACATTTCCACAACTCTCTTCGCTTATCCCCGCCTATTGAGTTGAAAGACTGCTTAGACGTACAGTCAGGTCGGGTTACTGGTATCGGTGTTAGTGATGGGAAGAATCGTATACCACAATATATCCCCTATAGTAGTGCATCTCACTTGTTAAAGAGTTGGCACTAAGTTTGCAGCGCAAGAATGCGTCTGTGTCTGGCCGCTCAACTAACTCGATATGGCGGTAAATTCAAATATAATTTAAAGGCGAAATTTAAATTTCCCGCCAAAATTGTAAATTTTCAGCCGCGGAATGGCGGGAATTTTTAAATATATTCATTCGGCAATAATTATTGAGAAGTATATTGCATGTTAGATTAAACGAGCTGTAAATCCAGGCTCTATTTTTATTTTGATAGCTAAAAATAATACTAATTCTTTTATTATTAGCTATTACAATAAGAGCAGCATTTGGATTAACAACACATTTAAAAGAACATGTAATATACTTTTCAATTTTACCTAAATCACTTATTTTTTACCTATAGAGGTTAGATCTGAAAAAAAATTGGCTCTGGTAAAAAAAACAAAAAATTGTATAAAGTATTTTATTTGAAAAATTATAAAACTTATTTAATATATTTTAAAGACGAAGATAACTCTAGCCATATCCATTTTACTGAAAAAAAAAAAGAAACTATTAAATTAAATCATTTAATTATTAAGAGATGTTTGTGATAATACAGTGGCAGCTATCGAATGTTGTACAATACGTTTTGCTAATGTCCAAGTAAAAACTACAAAGAGTTAGCATTAGTGGGAGAAGGAATATAATACTATGAACGTAGCCAGCCGGCTACGTGGGGATGCATCACACCGTGTGCCTGTTCATATTACACAGCACACAAGGCAACATTCATATTATTCGTTTCCTGATTGAACTAATGCGCTAACTCTTAAGTTTTATTTTCGATTCTAGCCAAGCGTATTGGAAAGTGTTCATTAGCCGATACTGTATATAAATGCTAACATCAATAAGTGAAATAAAAAAAATTTAGTTTAAATGGACATCTACTTCGAAAAAAGTAAATTATTATACTTGAATTTTAAAGGCTGTTGCCACTGGAAAACTATTATCTAGGGCTTGGATGACAGCCATAGGACTCCCTCCTTGAATCGTGTCCATAGGAAAGCATAAGATCATAGTTAAATTATAATATTAAGAGGGTAGGTATTAACTGAAAAATTATTACAAACTTACCTCAAAATTGGCACCTACATTAAAAGAAGGGAAAACGGAAACATAAAATTGTTATACTTGAATTTTAAAGGCTTTTTCCACTGGAAAAGTATTATCTATGGCGCAGACCCTTGGATGACAGCCATAGATAGCAATCCCTCCTCGAATCCTCTTTTTCTGAGTTTGTTGTACGTTTTGTTTCCCATATTAAATAAGAAAGCACTTAATACAACAACACAAATCACAATAAATATCGCTGAAACAAAATTAATATTAAATTTCGTAGAAGAAAAAATCAAAAAATTATCACTTGTCAACACTGACACTTCACGCTTCACTTATAAAAACTCAACGCTAAAGAATGAAAGATGATTCGAAATAGAAATTATTAACTGGTATCTCTTTCTTTTATAAGTATCTAAACAAAGAGAAGGAGTGGGAGTGAGTAACGCTCCGATCAGATTGTTTTGAATTCGTCGTCAACCAATGAACGTGCCGAAGTCAAAAATCAATAACGATACTAGCGCCATGAGACCTGTGTCTGGCCGCAGCGTAACTCAAAGCCATTTCTTGAATCCCAGTTACATTACTATAGGGGATATATTGTGTCGTATACTTTCGAGAATCGCGTACTAAGGGTATTTTATTGAATACCGAGTACTGAGTACTTGTATCAACCGAGTATAACGACGATCACCGACACCGATCCAATTATCAGCGATTCCAGTGTCTCGAACCTCGAACCCGACCCGACTCATATTTTAATTCCGTTTCAGTCAGCACGTCAGCAGCCCAGCAGCGGTACAAGACGGATCGCGATTCGCAGCAGTATCGCCTAAAAATCAAAATCGATTCCGTTTCAGAATAAATTAACAATAAATTAACAATAAATTAACAATAAATTAACAATAAATTAACAATAAATTAACAATAAATAAACGACAAATTAGCAATAAATTAACAATCAATTATTAATAAAATAGCAATAAAATAGCAATAAATAAGAGCCAAATTAGAAATTAATTAGCAATAAATTAATAATAAACTAGCAATAAATTAGCAACAAATTATTTATTGGTTATAAATAAATTAACAATAAAATAGCAATAAATTAGATATAAATTATAAATTGGAAATAAGTTAGCAATAAATTATCAATAAATTGGCAATAAATTGGCAATAAATTGGCAATAAATTGGCAATAAATTGGCAATAAATTAATAATCAACTAGCGATAAAGTAGTAATAAATTATTTATAAATTAGGAACAATTTAGCGATAAATTACCAAAAAGTTAGTAACAAGTTATCAACAAACTTATATTAAAGTATTGGTAAATGAGTTTTACTCATGTAGGGCAAAACCAAATTTGATACTTTTTAACTAGTTGTTGGCCGGATAAAAAAATCCGCCAAGGTGTTTTCATAGATATAGAAGGTGCTTTTGATAAAACCATCTTCCTAAAGATAATACACTCACTAACCAACAGAAATGTTCCACATATGGTTAGTGGGTGGATACATACCATGCTCTCAAAGCGAGCAGTAAACATAAGTGTAGAAGATGTGAACATAAGAGGCTTGGTTACGAGGGGATGTCCACAGGGAGGGGTGCTATCACCTCTACTGTGGAATATGGTCTTCGACACCCTCATCAGCAGCTTCAATAATGACAGTTACTAAACTATAGCATATGCAGATAACCTGGTCATTCTACAAACAGGGAATTTTGAGAACATACTCTGCAAAAGAATGCAAGTAGCTCTAAAAATTATCAAACAGTGGTGCAAGGACCATTCACTGTCTATTAATCCTAAGAAGACAGAAATGGTCTTTTTCACACGGAAAAGGATAAACATGGAATTAAAACCTCCAGAACTCCTAAACACAAAACTAAACTTTGCAACAGAAGTAAAGTACCTAGGTCTTACCTTTGACAGCAAGTTAAGATGTAACTCGCATTTAGAAAACAGAGTTAAAAGAGCATATATTGCTTATGAACAATGCTGCCGAACCGTGGGAAGAACCTGGGGTTTCTCCCTTAGAGTCGTCGCATGGACTTACACGACAATCATAAGACCTATGCTCACATACGGTGCAGTTGTCTGGGTACCGAAAACCCAAAAATTAACAGCTATCCGTGAATTAGAACAAATTCAAAGAACAGCATGTCTCAGCATAACAGGAGCCATGAAAACAACAGCAACCAGAGCCATGGAAGCCATTCTTAGTCTCACTCCCCTTGATATTTACATCAAGAAGGTTGCTCTGACGACAAGGACACGCCTCAGCACGGTTGAAATAAAACCTGATATAGGATCTGGTGAGGCGAGACGTCGCTTTTGGCAGGAGGCGCTCTATACGCTCCCACTGCTTCAAGCGAACATGGACTCCACCTCACCGAGATGTATCTTCCATAAGTCATATAAAGTTACAAGTATAATAGAACAAATAGAAGAGCCGAAAGTGGCAGGTACGATTTATATCTACACCGACGGTTCTAAAACAAAACAAGGCTCAGGATGTGGAATATACTCCAGATTCTTAAACCTAAACATAAAATGGGCTGTAAGCAATAGTGCCAGTGTAGTTTAAACAGAGCTAACGGGGATTATCATAGTAGCAAAAGAAATAACCAGAAACAATATTACTGGAAGGAAAATGCTCATCTATACAGATATCAGACAAGCACTACTCACCCTGAACAGACCACGAATTTACTCAGAGTTAGTACTAGAATGTCACGAAGCTTTGGCCGAAGTATCCATCAACAATGTGGTCACCTTAAGATGGATCAAAGGTCACGCCACATCGAAAGGTAATTGTCTTGCTGATTCACTAGCCAAGAAAGCAGCCAACCAAATACTTTTTGGACCTGGCTCTTCTACTTGCCTGACAAAATCGGTAGTGACAGACCTAATCAAAGAACATTCCCTTGTGCAATTCAAGGAAAGATGGGATAAAACAAGAAACTGCAGAGTTGCCAGGGAGCTCTTAAGTTATTTTAACAACACTGTAGCAAACAAATACTTGACCATGACTAAACAGAATCTGCGCCTAGTTACAGGCATTCTGACTGGTCATTGCCAAGTACGAAAGCATCTCCATATCATGGGACTGTCAGAATCCGCACTCTGCAGAGGGTGCGATCAAGAAGATGAGACCATCGAGCATATTATTTACGATTGCTCGACGCTCTCAGTTATTAGAAGATTTGTGTTCGGCGAGTATCGGCTAACACCGGCAGATATAAGAGAAGCACCTCTTGGCGACGTTGTCAACTACATTAAATCTGTAGGCTGGCTCATGAGCTAAGAGTGCCTATCATTTCAGAAGGATGCACAGTGGGCTTAATTAGGTCCAAGTGCCGTGGGGGGTAACTCACCCTCCACACGTTACAGATACAGAACTGTGTAGGTATAGCTGTCGCTAATATAAACAAACCTCGTTTTCAAATATTTTTTTCAAAAAACTTAAAAATAGGAAAAATCCAGAATTAAAGTCTGAGCCTGGACTTGTGTAGGAAAAGTTGAGCTAAATGAGATTCTGTTTCTATTTGTTTACCTCTTTTCGGTATATCTTATGATTGACGTCTCATTGTGTACTAGTTATGGTAATTATCGCCTATATTAAATTTGTTGATATCTTTTTTTTTACCAAAAATATATCTTTTTAGGTAGAATATAGAATCAAAATTTGATTCTAAAAATTAAAGCAGTTTCGGAAATATTTTTAAAATATAAAAAAACTTAAATATTTTGACACCCTGTATATTTGAAACAAAGCATCTGCGGACCCATGTTGATAATGACTATTTGTCTTATTTTGGAAATGTAATCACCTTAAGAGTGGTGGTACATGTTTTTTGAAGCATCCTGTATATAATCAAACTACTGTAGAATTAGCGAACATTATTAAAATAAAAGTAAAATTTACTCATGTCATTTATAATACTTAGTCAAATGTCTCCAGGCCAGTTACTAAAAGTCCAGTAAATAAAAATTACAAAATGTTTTAAGATCATAAAACTACAAATTTGCATAATCACTGTAATTTAACTTTGTAAATGATTCAATTTAATACATTTATTTATAGTTTAGCGCCTGCTTGATACTCAAGATCCCTTAGGCACATGTTTAATGGCATCGATTTGTACGATGAACTATCAATGTTTTACATATTTCGTTCTTTTAGTTTGCGGATTATTCAGATTGATTTACACTTATATTAATAATCAACAAACATGAATCAATATAATTTTTTTCACCTTGTCTTTGTCGCTGTTTAGGAGTTGTTGCTTAAATGTAGCACATACTAAGCGTCGAGCCTCTTGGACCGATTATTAGATTCAGTCCCTGCTTTTGTCGCGTCTACATTTTTAATTATTCTGTCTGGCAAGTTTTATTATATAAAAATCTGATGTGTCTAACACATGACTTTCCTATCTAGTTATTACAGGCTTTTTCCGGTTATTTTGTACAACCTATTGCAGCACCTCCATAAATGTTTAGAGGATAAAATAAATATATACATTTTCCACATACATCTACCTCGAAACATTTTTCTATAGATATTTATTGAAAATGAAAATACTGAAAAATTTAAATTTAGCACTTTTCCTACAATTTTTCAATTACGGTCCATTTTAGAAAAATCATGTGAAAACAAAAATTATAGAGATCGATATCGCAAACAACTTTTATTTCAACAATTTTCATAAAAATCGGAATTTTGCACATTTTGTCAAATTTCTCGAATACGGACCATTTCAGGAAATTTTGACATGAAGCAAAAAATATAGATAATAATATTAGAAATAACTTTTAATTAAACAATTTTTTTCTCCAAACATAAATAACAGATATATTCCATAAAATATAAAAACGGCCTCCCATAAAGTACCCCCCCAGATGTTCCGACTTTGTCCAAAATCTTATCATTTTTCGTCAGGCCGAAATAAAACTTAAGTTTAAAATTTAATGTTTTTTTCTTTATCCGTTTTTGAGTTTTCTTCAAATTTCGAAATTTACACATTTTCTCAAATATCTCGAATACGGTTCATTTTAGAGAAATTATGTATAGAATAAAAATTATAGAGAATTATATTACAAACAACTTTTGTTTGAACAATTTTTATAAAAAAAATATTTTTTTTCATTTTGTCAAATTTCTCGAATACGGACCATTTTAGGAAAATTTTGTATAGAACAAAAATTTTAGATAATAATATAGTAAGTAACTTTTATTTGAAGAATTTTCTTCCCCAAACGTAAATAACAGATATATTTCATAAAATATAAAAATGACCACCTATAAAGTACCCCCCCAGATGTTTCGACACTGACCAAAATCTAATCAGCACATTGGACGCTGGAACAAAGCTTAAGTTTGAAATTTGGTGTTTTTCTGTGTATCGGTTCATGAGTTATGCGACACACAGACACACACACGCACGCACACACGCACGCACGCACGCACGCACGCACGCACGCACGCACGCATAGTTAGGTATGGAGCAAAGTGAAATAATCACATATTTTAAAAGATATTTTGGTATAACTTTCCTTCTTTCGCTGTACACACCTGCACCATCTTATCTTCTCCTCAGATTCTAGCGGTAAATTGTCACCAACATTAGACATTATCTGGAATAATTTAAAACGTCGTCGTGGGACATGTTATTAAATAAAATGCAAATACCGACTGGAACCTATGCATCTCAACAACTGATCTCACTAAACAAATTAGTATCCACAACCCAACTATTTTAATTCCCACGTGCTATATAATAAAATAAAAATACTTGTGCACTCGACAAAACCTAATAAATTTATACTCTATAACCAACACGTGTCCTCTCAACCGTCGTTTATTACAAACAGAATGAATCTGCAACGTTACTGTTAATATACGTTAAAATATCAATACCTGTCTATAAAACACTGAAATGTTAATTTTTAATAGGTTATTCACTGTTAGTATTTTTTTAACATTTTGCTAGGACATACATGTTCTCTACAGGAGCAAATGGTTTGCTACCCATGCCCTCAAGGAACGTATTATTTTAAAGGACACCCTGTACAACAAAATAATTAAATATGTATAGTGTGCCAAATTGAAAACAAAAACCTAACGCCTAATCTTTTGGTATAAAGATTATTTTTAAACTACTTATATTAGCAATGTAATAAGTCTAAAATCATAAAATGCAAATTTCGTTTTTATAGTATTATATGAAGGCTAGGACTTATGTAAAGTAGTCTTTTCAAAACCAAACGCCTTAATGATGGCGTGGGCGATTTTACTAGCTAGTGTTGGTGCAAATAGTTGATATAATGAGCGTTACGATAATTTTATATTGTTTGCTTTCAGTTGGCACAAATTGCAAATAAATACAATAAAATAAAAGTAAAATTTATACCTACCAGTTGAAGTTTTACTACCATAATAATTTGTAGCTTATAACTAGAATAAATTACTTTTTTTAGGTCTCTGGGCTCCGGACAGATAGTATGAATGGATTATTGACAAATATATAGATAATGCGTCATATAGATATGTTAAGGACCTCCGAGCAAATAATTATCTACAGGAAACATATATACAGTTTGTAACATCAGAACCTAAGAAATCTACATGTCTAAGACGTAATTTTAGATGAACGGAAATAATAAATAACTCAAAATTTTATTGCAAGCACGCCTCGACGTTGTACAGAAGTCATACACGCAGGACTGGGACGCATATTTCTATATGCCATTCATGATCGCGAATCGGGTCGTACCGATCATCGGGTTTTAAACTCTGCTTGCGATCGCAAAATACCCTGTTACATGCCACTCATGATCGCAAATAAACGTCCAAGCTAATATTAGTATTAATAATAATATTAATTAAATATTGCCACACTGTAAATAAATGGCGTACTTTCCTATTAGTCACCTTCAATAGTTGCAACCATATAAAGATATTGAACAGATAATAACCGGTACTAAGTAAAAATGCAAATATACTTTCTTAATAAAAAATTTAAAGACTTTTGTAAATTTTAGAGCCTTATGTTAGGTCAATTCCGAATTATAACGATGAAAAATCCTTGTAAAGGTACAATTTAGGAAAGTAAAACCGATACAAGCGACTGCGACAGGCAGCAAGGTAGCTGGAGCTAATGGTGTAATCCCGGCACTTCTACAAAAGGGTCAGTAAGTACTGGAAGTAATGTGTGAACTATTCCGAGCTAGCATAGCCCTTGGATATGTTCCACAAAGCTGGAGGTCTGCAAGAGATGTCTTCATTCCCAAACCCGGGAAAGCATCTTACGAGGAGACAAAATCTTTCAGGTCAATCAGCCTAAAATTATTTTTTCCAAAGTGATTGGAGAAATTGATCGATAGATATATACGGGACGATGTTCTATGGTATAAACTGATACATCGATGCCAGTTTTCCTACCAATCTGAAAAGTCTTGCGATGCAGCCATACATAGGCTAGCTCAATAGGCTACACAAGCATTGGAAAGCAAAGAAATAGCACTAGTTTTTCTAGATATAGAAGGAGCCTTCGATTCGACTTCATACAATTCAATACTGGGATCTATGCACAGGCGTGGAGTAGCCCACTCTATTACGAAGAGGGTTGAGTTCATGCTTAATCATAGAACCATTACCAGTAATCTTAACACAACAAGAGACGCTTGCAGAGATGAGTGGTATCTCCTCTAATGTGGACCTTGGTGGTTGACGACCTCTTATGGGAGTTAGAGAGAGAAAACTTATACACGCAAGCATTTGCAGACGACATAAGCATCGTAGTAAACGGTAAATTTGGGTCTTTTGTATCCAAAAGGATGCAGCGGGAACTAAAGATCGTCGAAAGATGGTGCATAAAAGAGGGATTGTCCACAAACCCGGCAAAAACCCCTGTTGTTTGCATTCACAAGAAAAAGGAACCTTCAAGGAACGAAAGAGCTTTATATGTGGAGACAACATCTAAAAATGGCAAAAGAGGTTAAATATCTTGCATTCACTCTTGAGCTTATCTTCTGCACACATAAAAAAACAACAGAAAAAGATGTAAGAATACTAAGGGCCTGTAGACGAATGGTAGGGAACATATGGGGACTTAAATTAAGTATGATACAACGGCATTACAATATGGTTGTAGTACCTGTTATAACTTACTCATTAGTCATATGGTGGCACAAGACTTAAAGCATAACAGCTAACAGAAAATTAGACAAGGTACAAAAACTAGCCTGTCTAATAATAATAGGGGCATTTTGAACTACGCCCACAGCAGCAATGGAGCTGCTGCTAGGTCTTCCTCCACTACAACTTGTGGTGGAGAAGGAGGGTATGGCGGCGACATACAGGCTGTTTGGGAACTTTCGAGAAAAGGAAACCACACAATGATATTAGAGTAATTAAAACAAAATCCGGTACTAAGAATGCCATTGGATAGAACTCTCACTATTTATGACTTTAGGAAACCTTTTGATATTCAAATACCAGAAAGGGCCAAAAGCCGGGAAAACAGAGAAAAACAAAACGAATCAATCTGGTATACAGACGGTTCGAAAATGAAAAACAGCGCAGGAGCTGAGCTCTGCCATGTGAACTCAGGGAGGACCATTAGTTTGAACCTGCGGTCACTGACAACAGTCTTCCAGGCTAAAGTAACAGCAATAAATTCCTGCGCCAAAGTCATGACTCTTTTAGGGATAAGAGGGTCTTTGAGAAATAGTGGGTATAAACGCAATTTATTTCCTAATAATGTTACACTTTGGCTCGGTCTACGTCTTTGTGGCATTCCAAACGCACTCCTAAGCGGAGTTTAGAACCTGACAATATTTATAAACACTATCGTTTATCGAACACATTCCAATATGCCTTTGCACTAGTTAATGTTAAAACTACAGAGTGTTAGAATAAGAGAGAGCAGGAAACGAATACTATCAGCGATGCCAGTTTATTTGGCCTGGCCAATGTTACAACGCGATCGAGCAGTATAAACTAACAATGCTGATATCTGTGTAGTAATCACAACGTTCAGTGATCGACATTGTAGACTTGAGACATTTATTTGCAATTACGAGTGACATGTAACGCGGGTATTTTGCGATCGCAAGCGAAGTTTAAAACCCGATGCTCGGCACAAACCGATTCGATAACAAAGGGCATGTAGAAATATGCGGCTGGAGACCATGGGGACGTAGGGAAGGAGTCACCCCTACCAACGTTCTATACCTAATATCCACCAAAAATAATTCAGTTGTTTTTAACTTTCACCCTACCCCCACCCCTAAAAAAAGAGTGCCTTCATAGGGCCCTGATTGTATTAATATAGCGATAAAGTATCGAAATTATCACACCTAGAAAATAGCATTAAAGCAATAAGTATAATTATTATAAAAAAAGGAAATAATTCCAAACTCAAATTTCACCAATATGAAGATATCATGAGCATGTTATTCGTTATATTCTATTACAATTTTTAATATTCTATAATAATTTTTTAATCAAGTCGTCTATGATTTTCAAGTATCCAAAGCGACGACGAGCAATTAAGAAATTACTTACATATAATTAAAAGATAGTGGCTATTTGTGAGTGTTTAGTTGACGCTATTTAAGAAATATTTTCAAAAAAAAACTGATCTTCATGCGTGCTAAAAATTTAACAGATTGTTCCTACTCAAGGTTAGTTAATTGAAAATTATTTTTAGATATTAAAGCAAAATCACTCTAAATACCTACCATTATTTTGAACATACCTCTTCGTAAACTGATAACTAATTTTGCGTTCATAAGTTAAGTATACCATTGTGATTAATTAGTGAATAGATCTGTATTACTAGTATTATAATCTTGGTTTTTTTTATTATTATTTGGAGTATATACTTTTGAATAATCTCTAATTTCTGTAACTGTACTCCCCAGGCAAAAATTCCATAAATGTCTTTGAAATAGAAATATATTATTTTAAGTTGCTCTGTGTTAGATATTTTAATTTATAATTGAACGTTCTTAACTTTTTTTAGTAAATATTTTATGTCGATATCCCATTTTAGGTGTGAATCTAGTATTAATCCTAAGTATTTTATTTTCGAAACAGATCTTTCTTCACCCAAATCTATTGACAAAGTATAGGGGAAAGTAACTGGAAGCAAATGCCATGAAGTCAGTTTTATCTGTATTGATTCTAAGTTCTTTTTGATTAAACAAATTTGGTTATGTTTGCGAAATCTATTTCTACTAGAGTTTTTAGAGCTTGACAATAATTTTTATCTTGATATCGGCAAAACCCACAGGGAACCCAGGACAGTTCCCTGAGGAACATCCTGTTCACTTGTTAGAAAAGTACTTTTAGTGTCGTCTATTTTAAGGCATTGTTTTCTGTTTTCAAGATAACTTTACATAAGAGTACGAGAATAGATAATACTATTAAATTAGAAATATACTAATTGATTAAACAGCAGGTAAAACAATGTTCTCAAAAAATTCTTAACCTTTTGGAAAGAATTACATGTTTAAAGAACTGGTGCCTACTATCAAAGCTGATGATACCGATATAAAAAACAATATTAAAATTTACCTCTTGTAGATAGACTATAATATAAGAATATTTGATATTAATCCTTAAATAGAGAATAATTATTGTCTTTTTTTGGTTCCTTCAATCATAGTCTTCCCTTTTGATATATTACAAATTCCCTATCCCGTAAAATAATTTATATCTATGTAAATAATTCAAGTTAATTGGTAGCACGATATCAATGTACCTCTGACAATAAAGACGTTTGATTTTATAGTCCAGGATTCGTAAGTAAGGTCGACATTCACCCATCTGTTTAACGCATAAAAGTTTTTCTTATTAGATAAAATGTTTTTAAATATACCGTAAATGGGTTGCCTAAGAAAATATGGCCACGGCCTTTTTTGTTTTCATTTCTGTGTACAGATAAAGAAAGTATAGAAATCATGATAAAAGTTACTTATGATGTCATTCTCTATTATTTTGTTTCCATACACGATTTCCCTAAAATGGACCTAATTCGAGATATTTGAGGAAGTGTGAAAATTTCGAATTTTGAAGACAACTCAAAAACGGATAAGGAGAAAAACACCAACTTTTAAACTTAAGCTTTAATTTATCCTGTGGCGAGCTGATTAAAGTTTGGGCATAGTCGAAGCATCTGGGGAATACTTTACAGGGTGTCGTTTTTTTTTATTATAAGAAAATAAATAGCCTGGACCGTATTTTCTTAGGAAACCCTTTTGCGGTATATTTATAAACATATTTTATTTAATAAAAAGAAACTTTCATCCATTAAACAGATGGTTGAAGGTCGACCTTACTTCGGATCTTAGACTATTAGAATGTCTATGTCCATTGATGTTAAATGTAAATCTTTTATGTCTAAGATCAAATGGCTTTAGACATACTGGCCAGAAAATCGTATATTCTGAAAAATCTTGGGTAATGGGGTAATGGGATAATGGGATAATGAGGTAATGGGGACAATGGGGTAATGTGGTAATGTGGTAATGTGGTAATGTGGTAATGTGGTAATGTGGTAATTAGGTAATGGAGTAATAGGGTGGGCTACGGAAAATTTAACTCCAAACACTTAAATTTTCCCCAAAAATACCTAAACCGTGACTTTTGCCACATATTAATCGATCCCTTTAACAGGATAACTTGATAGTTATAGAAAAAATATAGATTATACTTTTGAAACAGTTTTAGAAGGGTCCTTTTCTTTTCCCCTATGAAAAATCCACCTAACCAACAAAACTAGCAAAAATATAACCTTACAAAGGGTCATATTTAGGAATGACAACAATAATAAAAAAGAATTAATTAAAACAAGTAAACAAATTTGTTGAAATTGGCTCGTTAATAATTAATTCCCTAATAATCCATATAAATGAACGAAATATTGTTATCTTTTGGGTTAATTTATTAAATTAAAACAACCCAGTTTAGGAGAAACATACTGCCATTAGGAATGATTTTGTACAACTTAAGTAATATGAATAAATTATTATACTCCTATCAATTGATAAGATGAATTAAATGATACGAATGACATCAGCAAGTTACCAATACATATCGTTAGTTTTCAAATATATACAAGCTCAAAAGCTTACACCAGCAATCTAGATAACGTTTTACCTTTTTCCGTTTATTTAGACAAGGTAAATCGAATTTAGAGTCTAGTAATTTGAGCTGCCAAAAGTGCACGTTCGAGAAATATATAATATAGTTATAGCGAAAAGCCTTAGATGTAATAATCATATAGAAAACATTCATAAAAAGATTTATTCAAATACTAAAAACATATTT
Source organism: Psylliodes chrysocephalus (assembly GCA_927349885.1). Taxonomy (NCBI): domain Eukaryota; kingdom Metazoa; phylum Arthropoda; class Insecta; order Coleoptera; family Chrysomelidae; genus Psylliodes; species Psylliodes chrysocephalus. Next base: position 75,595,032 of record OV651816.1, on the reverse strand, counting down.
ATAAATTGGTCCTTTTTCGTTATGCGCAGTGTACATTTAAAAATCCGTATTTTGTATTAGTTCGCATTTAGAGAAATAGATTCAACTTTATTACACCTTTTAACAATTTGACAATTTTCACACTAGAATCCCATTTAATTAACGAGTGTGTATATGCAAAAATAGTAAATTCAAAACGAGCTCTGGGAGTAATCCCGTCTAGGAATTCTACGTACCGCAACATTAACGTTGCCCGTAAAACGCACTTTATATCCGTTTTATGGCCTTCGTAAAATATTGCATCGAGACTAAATATACAGGATGGATTATTTCTCCCTGAATAAACATCAGTTATTGTTATTACGATGGAGTAATTAGATGATGCGGTTTTCTGCTATATGTAAAGATATGCCTTATTAATTCCAATACATAGCATGTCTGCTGTTGGAATGATCCCAGCCTTTACACTGTTGGCATTTCACCCATTCCCCACCATGCCTATTATTGAAGTATGCCTCTAAGCAATACAAACACATGGCGTCATCATCATCTGACGAGCTTGACTGAATCTCCTTTTTCGATTTTAAAATTGCCCTTTTTACTTTTTTGGCATTGTTCTGCCTTGATTTTGCTTCCTTCTCTTCGTGTACGATAAGGAGTTTCCGTCAGAGTAGCTCTTTTAATATTACTTCTATTGATGATATGGCCATTATAGGAGCTTCTAAAGATTTAAACTTTTTACAGTTTCTAATAAAAAAAATCTCAATATTTTTGTTGCACTTTGTACAGTGTTTTCAATGTGTTCCGAAAAAGTCAGTTTGCTGTCAAATAAGATACCTAAATCTCTGTAATTATATATCCGGGGAATAACAAGATTATCTAATTAATATTCATATAAGACAGTGTTTATTTACCTGGAAAAGGACAGGACTTTGCATTTACAATACACCAGTTATGTAAGTTGACAAAATCGTTTTGAAGAGCAATGCAATCTGAGGTATCCTTTATTTCCCTATAAATTTTCATATCGTCTGCAAACAAAAGTTTCTTAGAGTTGATACAATGACAGATGTCATTAATAAAAATAAATAATATTGGGCCCAAATTCGAGCTCTAAGGAACCCCTGACGTTGACACGAAATTAAAAGATTTGGCTCTCTCGTATTTAACATATAACTGTCGATCAGTTAAAAAAGACTTTAGGAGTGATTGCATACTCTTCGAAACACAAAATTGTCTCAGTTTCAGAAGTAATTGTTTGTAAGACACCTTATCAAATGCTTTACTAAAATCTGTGTATGCGACGTCAACTTGATTTCTACAGTCTAAAGAACTAGATATGTATTGCGTAAAGAATTGTACACAGATTTGACGCGGTACTTCTGAGCATCACAAAACCATGTTGGTATTTGTTAAAATATAATACGCTTTTGAAGTACTTTTATTGTGAAATACAAAAAGGTAAGAACGCAAACCATACAACTGACATTAATTATATTGACATTAACAATATCAACTAACAAAAAAATATATCTAGATACTTCTATTTAGTAACTGAAGTCTATATTACAGTGATCAGCGTATATCCTAACAGTATTCCGTGATTGAATTTTTTACGAGGGAATATAATATATAAGAAAATATAATTTCAAAAATTTTTGAAAGAACTGAGTTTAATGCGATTGATCTGTCATTTTTTATATCAGAAACTTTACCAGCTTTGAAAACGGGAGAGATTCTAGATATTTTCGAAATGTCTGGATAGGCTTCTTCTTGTAGTATACAATTAAATACAAAAACCTATATAATTTTTTACCAGTTTGGATGAAACATTATCAGGTTCTTATTTTTTAATTTATTAACTGCGTTGATAATTTGATCTTGAGATATATAACTAATATTAAGGAAATTACTAGGATTTGTATCAACATCATCAAGTATCTCATCATCAGATCCATCACTAAACACGCTACCAAAGTGCCTGGCAAAAGCATTCACAATAGATTTGGGAGTGGTTAGGGTTTAGTTGCTGTATGATATTTTCCTGGGAATCCTAGTTTTATTTTGTTTGGATTGAATATATGACCAAAAACGTCGGGGATTTAGTTTAATGTTATTTTCTGAATTTTGAATGAATCTATTATAACAGCTTGTTGAAGTTGAAGAAGGGGAAAGTTAATAGGGGAACTGGTAAGCAGAATGGAAAGTAAAGACACGTAGAGGCGGGACCAGAGATAACATGAGATGTAACTACTAACAAATATCGTGCGATCCTGAATAAGACATATTCTAAGGGACACATGCCTATTTTATTATTCTCGTTTTGTTTACAAAATTATTTACATACATTAAAAAAGCTAAAATAATTTAACCATTTTATTGCAACTAAATTCCAAAACCTAATCATGTTTCCTTTCGTCTCCTCGCCGCGGACCTACATAGAGCGTATTGATTGTCGAATTAATCTTGGCATCGTGAATATTATATTTTATCAACGAATGGTTATATCTTTGTTATCTCTGGGCGGGACAGAGACACACGGCAGAGTCAATCAGATACAGTCAGAGACGAACAAACAGCATAGCAGCAGAGACAGGTAAAGGCAGGACGGAGACACACACGCAGAGATAAGACAGACAGGGAAGTAGAAGAGAAGTCGGATTACAGAGGATAACAAGAATTATTTTCTTTATATAATTTCTATGGTTAATGTGTTATAATACATTAGATCAGGGGTTCTCAAACTGTAGTACGCGTACCCCTTGGGGGTACGCGAAAATTTTCAGGGGGTACGCAGGAAAGTTAATGAAAAATTAAACCATTTTTATTTCTCTTTTGTAATCACAAAAAATTATAATTTATAATGGAATCTAATTGAATACTTGAGTGCTCGAGCACGGGCGTAGCCAGGGGGAGGGTTTTGGGGGTTTAAACCCTCCCCTAAATGTTAAGATATGAACATTATTAATATTAAAATAAGGAGAGGCGAGAGGCATAACTTATTACTAATTATGCATATGTAATCAAATTAACCTTTTGTTTTTTTTACTCTTTAATTTTTTCATATAATTAATACGGTTAGTTCATGCACTTTTAGAACTTTTATTTTCTTGAACCCTCCCCGATACTAAATCCTCGCTACGCCCGTGTGCTCCAGTTACGCAGACTAGAAGTGCGGCGGGTGAAATGGAGTGGGGTGTAGGCAGCGGGTCCTTGACTCAGATCAGTGTCAGTGCAGCGTTTCCTATTGTCCTGTTGTTGTTTTGTTTATCAGTTTCGTTCTCGTTGTTATTATAATTTCAAATCTGCTCAACAATTTAAGACTGTTGTTATCGGATTATCAGTTTGTGAACACTATTAGGATTGATGTGGGAATGTTAGTGTGAACAGTAAGAATGGATAATTGGCTCAAACGAAAAATATCTCATGAAGATCTTGACCAAAATCCTGGGCCATCAACGTCTCAAAATATAAGTAGGCCTGATTCTAATCTAGGCCTGTCCGTCCGAATGTAAAAATAAAAACCCTGAAAAAGTGGCACAGGGTGTAAATAAAAAAAGGAAGTATGACGAATCTAACTTAAAACTTGGATTTACTTGGACGGGAAGTTCAGACGAGCCTTCTCCACAATGCGTGGTTTGTTCAGAAGTATTATCCAAAAACTCTATGAAACCTTCTATATTGAAACACCATTTTGAAAGTAAACATGGAAATTTAGTAAATAAAGATTTAGAGTATTTTAAACGTCTTTTGGAAGATCTTCATAGTAGGAAAAGTGCTATAAAACATTTTTCTGGAGCAGACAAAAATGAAAAAGCTCTGAAAGCTTCTGGGAAAAACCACACCATTGGTGAAAACCTCATTCTCCCTGCTGCATTAGAAATAGTTTCTTGCATGTTTGGAGAAAAAGAGGCAAAAAGAATTAAAAATATACCATTGTCAAATGACACAGTTTCACGAAGAATCAATGACATGGCAAGCAACACAAAAGAGCAACTCGTGCTAGCAATACGAAAAATTCCGTGGTTTGGAATACAAATTGACGAAACGACAGACGTTGCTGGCTTAGCCCAATTGATATATTTTTGTGCGTGGAATCCGAGAGGATAAAGTATTTGAGGATCTTTTATTTTGCAAGCCACTAAATATTTCTACATCAAAACCAGGCCTCAAAAATCTCGTGAGTTTAGGATCCTTTGTCAAGATATGGGTAGTCTTCATGATACACTGAAGTTCGCTGGCTTTCACGTGGAAACGTCTTGGCCCGTGTGTTTGAGCTCCACAAAGAATTGGATCTTTTCTTCACAGAGCACAAGTCTAATTTATCATCAGTACTTAATGACTTTGATTGGCTTTTAAAATTGGCTTATCTGAGTGATATTTTTAAAAAACTCAACATATGGAATAAGTCTATGCAAGGGAGTGTTTCTGATATTTTCTATATTGAAAACAAAACAAATGCAATGTTAAAAAAAATAACACTGTGGAAAAATGAAATAGAAAACAACAACTGTAATGCTTTTGAAAAACGGAAAAAACATATCTGCTTTTGATGGCCTTAAAACTCAAATTGAGCGTCACCTCAGCTCATTGAAGGCCAGTATTAGAGAATACTTCCCACCCACGGATAAAAAGTTGGACTGGATTCGTGACCCCTTTTCGTTTGATGCCATTGAAACTTTGAGCAACCTAACAACATTCCAGAAGGAACAACTAATTAAACTATCATGTGATCAGACTTTGAGTGCTACTTTATTAGATTTTTGGATCGGTGTTGGAAAGGAGTACCAAGAATTTTCAAATAATGCTGTAAAAATTCTTATTGGATTTTCGACTACATACCTATGTGAAAGAGGGTTTTCGAGCTAAACTTATCTAAAAAATAACTACAGAAACAAGCTGAATGTTGAGAACGATTTAAGGTTGTATTTAACAAAGCTTGAGCCAAACATTGAGCAACTTTGTAAAAATAAGGCAAGCTCATCCTTCTCATTAATGTTTTGTAATGCATTTCAAATATATTTTTAAATGAATCGTGTTTTTAATTAACCCCTCCTCCACCCACCCACATGCCCCGATAAACCCCATCCCCCATAACAAGGGGGTACGCAAAATTTTAATTTTTTATTAAGGGGTACAGTCTTTGAAAAAGATTGAGAACCCCTGCATTAGATCAAAGAACCCACCCCTAAATTGAGATTTTGTTTTATTGATTGGAAATAGAAAAGAAGGTTTCTATATCAATTTTAGACCAGTGGTTTCCAACCTATGGGTCGTGACCCCCCCCAAGAAGGTATTAAAGTTTTTTTTATGAAGTCGCCACGTTATCTTTACTTTAAATTCCAGTTATGAAATGCACTATGAAAGATGAAGATATCAAGGATAATAAAAATATGTTCATTGAAACTTGAGGACTGTAGTGAACAAATGTCTGTAGGGTTTGTTCAGATAAAGCACCAGTCAGGCTTTCAAACAAAAATGAAAGAATTTTCACATCAAACAACGAACATTCTCTACACTTTATTATCTGATCCAAATTGTGAATTATATCTGGAGCCATCCTACTTGTTTGTTTACAGAACTTTGTAAAGGCATGCATTTTGATCATAAGATTCTTCTTTTCTATACTATATGCTGGTTGTTGAAATAACAGATAAACATTTGATTGTTTACAAATGGAAGAAAATAATTTTTTACTTAGCAGACTTCTAGACTAGCTAAAAAAAAGAAAAAAAAATGCATATTATCCAGTTTCAAGACAAGTTTCATGCATTTGTATCCAAGCTCCAAAATTGGCATCGGAAAGTAAATCTTGGAAAGAAAACTATATTTGAAGAACTCAACCGTGTGGTAGTTGAATCTTATGATAAACTGGATAATAATGTCAAGAAAAATTACTGGGAACAATGGTTCACTTGAAAAAAGAAAATTTAGCGGTACTTTTTCAAGCAGAAAAAGAGTTGGAGTGGGTTTTAAACACTTCTTCATACTAAAAGAGGTCCACATGAGGTTGGTTTTAACAAACACATACACATTTTGAAGTTAGTTACCTAAATGCATAACCATCGCATTTAATATTGAAAATAGTTTAATCGTAAACCCACAATTTTTCTTATTTTACCAGTAACCAACTTTATGTCCCAACATCATATACTTAACCAATGGGAGAGTTACTTCTTCTCACCCTCTTAGCAGATCTGACATTGAATTGTGTTTTGTTAAGGAAGGTCTTACACTCATTATAACCCTTATTCATCTGGATACCAGGCTGCTATCTGTTAATGCAGATACTTCTATATTCGCAACTCGCAGATACCTTACCTAAGAAGCTTTGAATTAATGTTTTACAACTAACCAGTCCATCTGATCTGATCGTTCCCTCCTCGTCAATCGATACAGTTTTATTAAATTATCCATCTCAGCTACCCACACATTTTGAAGAGGTTGTACCTAGATATTTTTGTGCCCCTGACTGGTGAGTTGACCATATTTAGTTGGACTAATGGAGTTGATATTTGTTGTATTACCAACGTTTTCTCCTACCCACATATCTTTTCTATAGATTTTATTAGGTATAAGGAAAAATATAAATTAAGTTTTTAAAACCATGTCATAAGCTGTGTGAATTTTTTAAAGTTATTTAAATATAGCGTCATTTTGAGACGTCATAGTATTTGTTAAGCTAATTAATTAGTTTTTAGGTATGTATCACTTTGTATTTTTTTATACTTCGTTAACATCAAAATTTTCTTACTAAAATTTATTGTAAATAAATACAATAATATTAAAAATGTGGAAATACCTCGAATAAATTACTAAAAACTTAAATTTTAAATATTTATTCTTTAAAATAAAATATACAATATTTTAAACTCAAAAGGCAACAATTTTGTGTCTAATATTTCGATAATTGTTAGAATTAGATACATATCAATAATACCAACATGGTAAAATTTTGTTAAAATGCGTTTTAATAAAATAAAGTTAGGAAAACCATAATAAAATGGTTCTTCTTTTAAAGGAGTCTGTGAAATTAACTTTAAATAAAAGTTTCCTTTGGTTGTGTCCATATTTAGGGTTCGATTATTAAATTGGTTTTGTAGAAGCACATGCCACTCTAATTCCAAGTAACTGAGCTACACCAAACTTTTACAGTAAATAAATACAATCAAATTTTAAAATTATTAAAAAATAGTCATTTACCTAACTTAGATAACCTTATCACGCTCGACTCTCCGGCCTGAGTGGGGTAGAATGTGCTATAGGTGAGTTGGCTGTAGGCGAACTGGGCGACGAACAAGATGTCGGAGCCGTGGTAAGCAACGTCGACGATGGGTAATGACAGAAACTTTGAGGCAAGAACCAGGGCTGGTACAATGCTGATGTGTAAAGACTAGGATATGGAATTGTATGGTAGCTACATTGTAACGCTAAATTTGGCACCATTCTGAAATAATAAAAAAATTGGTATATTATTAAAATAAACAAAATGCAAATTCCAAATATTATAGATATTAACTCAAAATATAGACCCTCATTTAATATATATAAACCCTAATATAAAAAGCTGCCCCCCCTCCAAAATATGGAAATTTTAGTTTATACGCAGCATGCGTATGACCACCTATTGATTTGACCGCTCAGTACTTTTTTGACCACCCTCAAAAACATAAATATTTAAAAAAATAAAGGAGGCTGTCCGCTATCCTTTCAAGTTAATATTTTTCAAAACTGCCGTCACCATAGGTTTGACCACTTTTTCATCAAGTTTGACAAGAAATTATAGAAAAACAACAATATATTTCATTATCAATATGAAGTTTTCATTACCTAATTTAATAATCTCACATAAAATAAAAATCACGTTTCAATTACATAAATAATAAACTAAAATCAAAGCCAACGCTGGCAAATGCAGGAATGCCATTTAACGTATTTCATATTTCCAAGAAAAAGATTTCGTTTGGCAACAAAAACACATTCTAACAGTCAGAAACCCGCGCAAAATATATCCTTCTATGTTTGTAAAAAATTCCGATTAAATAAATATAAGCTCAGATGGGATAAAAGAGGAAATTGCAGAGTTGCCAGGGAGCTCTTAAGTTATTCTAAAAACACTGCAGCAAACAAATACTTGACTGTGACTAGACAGAATCTGCGCCTAATCACAGGCATTCTGACTGGTCATTGCCAAGTACCTTGCAGAGGGTGCGAACAAGAAGATGAGACCATCGACCATATCCTTAACGATTGCACGACGTTCTCAGTTATTAAAAGATTTCTGTTCGGCGAGTATCGCCTAACACCGGCCGATATAAGAGAAGCACCTCTTGACGACGTTGTCAACTACATTAAATCTGTAGGATCGCTTACGAGCTAGGAGGTGCCTATCATCTCAGGAGGATGCACAGTGGGCCTAATGAGGCCTAATTGCCGTGGGAGTAACCCACCCTCCACACATTACAGATACAGATAGTATCTAAATTCTAATAAGTATGATTAGACCAAACTTAGAAAGAATATAGGAGGTAAATATAGTTGCAATTTGGAAATTGACATAGAAATTGGTAAGGTAAAATTTTTTTTTCGTCTTTTATCAATGTTATTGAAAGTAAATATGTAAATAAATAACCAACCCAGAATTAAAATCAACAAAATTAAAAGTATATAAAAAAAATTCTGAGCTAGCCATTGCAGGGTGTTTTTGGAAGTAACAAACTATCACACCATTTTTTTTATATCAAATGTCGCTTACCAACGTGGGGCTCTCAGATTGAGATGTGTCAATTTTTTTTAATTTTATTTAATTTGATAGGGCATTAGGATAGACATATTGGATATATTTGAAAAGGAAACATTTAATAAAATAAAATAATTGCATTGGCGTACAATAAAATGTACTAAAAGTAGTTAATTAAATTGTGTATATAAATTTCTTATAAATTAAAATAGATAGTGTTAAGCAAAGTTTAACATGGATTTACGAGGGGGAAAAAGAATAAATGGAAAAGATGAAAAGGATAAAGAAATAAGAAAAATAGTACAAGGTGATGTGGAAGAAGTGGAAATACAGGATCTAGAAAAAACAGTTATCGAAGAAAATGATAGTGAAATATGAAAATGGATTGAATGGATAAGAAAATTAATGAAAACAATGAAATAATAGGTAAAAGGATGGGCGAAAATAGGAAGAGAAAAATCAAGAAAATAAATTATAAAGAAAGTTGAGGGAATGGTGAAAAATATTAAACATAATATGTTATGGAAAACGAAATAAAGAAGATAGAAAAGAAATTGGAAGTAGCAGTGAAATAAATAAAAAAGTCAATTTACGAAAATAAAATAGGATAGAAAAAATAGGAGAAGAATTAAGAATGGAAATGACTGGCAGAAGTATAGAAGTTAAAAATTTACAAGATAATGGATTTTAAATATTAGAAAAAAAGAAGAACTTTTGAGAAATGAAAAAGAGAAAGAAAGAGTCGAACAAAAAATTGAAGAAAAAGATTTGAGCAAAAAATAGAAGAGATAGGAATAGAAATTGAAGAAATATGTATAAGTAAACAAAGTATAGAAAAAACAAAAATTGAAGAATTAAAGAAAAATCGAGAAAGAAAAATGAAATTAAAAAACAAATCAGACAGAATGACAGAAGATACATGAAAGATAAAAGAAAAATAAATGGAGATTTTAGAAAAAAGTAATTAAGAAGACAAAGAAAGATAGGAAACAAAATGTAAAAAGGAATAAGAAATAAAGTATAAACAATATACTTATTGCCAAACAGAACACTCAAAAAATATGGCAGAGAAAAACGAAAATACGTAGGCAGATATTGGAAAAGATTATGAACAATAGCAGAGTATGGGAAAAGGAAAGAGAAAGAACTACAGTCTATTGTGAATTCTCGTTCTCGCGGCAGTTAAGCAGTAATGTCTCCGGTCACGTCTTGGATGGTGATTACTGGACCGACTAACGATTAACCATCGACATAGAATGAATGTATGATGAATGGGAAGTAAGGCATCTAAATGGTGGTACATTAGGCCATCTGCGCTGCAGTGCTGCCATGTGAACCTTAAGAGGAGGGAAATCAGACTGGACCCCAATGGAGAAAAAAAGTCAGGCAAAGAGCATACATTTTATTAGATGGACAGAAAAACATGAAAATAAAAAAGAATAGACTACGAAAAATTAATTGGAAATAGAAAATATATTGTATGTAGGATAATTCAATAACTTGATAATCAAATAATTAAGAGAATAATAAAAAAAAGATATTGATTAGAGATATTTAAAAAAAAAAACAAAAAAAATTATTGTATTCAAATGTAGAAGATTTATTTAAGAAAAAGTAATTCAGAAGAAAAAGAAAGATAGGAAACAAAATGTAAAAAGGAATGAGAAATAAAACAGTATAAACAATATTATTACGAAACAGAAGAGGGAAAAAATACGGCAGGGGAAAACGAAAATAAAACGTAAGCACATTTTGGGAAAGATTGTGTAAAATAGCAGATTATGGGAAAAAGAAAGAGTAAGAACCAAGTCGAAGTCTATTGTGAATTCCCGTTCTCGCGGCAGTTAAGCAGTAATGTCTCCGGTCACGTCTTGGATGGGTGATCACTGGACCGACTAGCGGTTAATCACTGAGGACATGGAATGAATAATTATGAATGAATGTATGATGAATGGGAAGGAGTAAGGCATCCAAATGGTGGTATATTATGACATCTGCGCTTCAATGGTGCCATGCAAACCTTAAGAGAAGGGAAAGCAAACTGGGCCCCAAGGGTGAAAAGAAAAGTCAAGAAGATGGACAGAAAACTTGAAAATAAAAAAAAAGAAGATTAAGAAAAATTAATTGGGAATAGAAAATATAATGTATATAGGATAATTCAAGAATAAAATAATTAGGAGAATATTAAAAAAGAAGAAGATATTGATTAGAGATATTTAAAAAAAAAACATAGAAAAAAGAATAATGTATTCAAATGAAGAAGATATATAATATTAAAGTAGAATAAAATAATATAGAAAAAAATAATGTGTGTTCAAGAAGAGATTATTTGGAAAAAGGAATTGAGTATAAAGTAAAAAGATTATGAAAGAAAACGGTTTATTCAGAAGGAGTAGGTATAAATAAAATATGTGTATTATGAAGTATATTATGTATGATGATTATTTATAATAAATAAAAAAATTAATGAAATAATTATGAAATAATGAAGTAAATAGGATTAAAATGAGAAACAGTGTGTAGAATGTGTAAAAATGTAATTAAAGTAATTAATTATAAATGGAGTGGATTAGAAATATTAAGAAAAGGTCAAGAACAGAAGAATTTTTAAACAAAATACTTAAAAGATGTTGGGAAACATTTGATGTGAAATATGAATTTTCTTTTAAGTACCTAACTGAAGTTAGCCATTTTATTTCGATATATAATTATAGCTAAAATTCGTTTTAAAATGGAGTTAAATAATTTGAATTTAAATTGAAATTTTGTAAAATATATTGAATTTGTTTTTGATGCTTTTGTAACTCTAAGAATGTTGAATATGAGTGAACGTGGAATGTCACCTATCAATAATTTATATAAAGTATAGAAATATACATATTTTATTAAATCATTGATTTTGCGAAATAAATTAGTTAAATACAAAATTTGGGGGATTTTGAAGTGAAAAATTAATGAAAATATGAAAAAATCAATATTTCAGGGGAAAGTCAATTAAGTCAGATTAAGAAAATGTTAGAATTTATGTATGGAATTAAAAATTGAATTGGGAAATATTGATTGTAGAGGAAATTGTTATTTTTCAAAGATTTAATAAATAGAATCTGAAACGGTAATTTCAGTATTACTAATTTTTCTACATACCGAATGGAGTACTGATAATTGGATTGGCATGTAAAAGTAAATAACGAACAGACAGAGCTGACAGCAAGAAGAGACAAGTTAGATTCAAATTAACAAATTTTATATATTTTTTTAGTATCTTAATTCTAATAAGTGTGATCCGACCAAACATAGAATGAATATAGAGCTAATCAAGCATGTTCGCATTTAATTGCATAAAAAGTATCACTCAAATGTAATGTGGTTATAAAGTACGAAATATATAGTTAAAATAAATCAGTAAAAAGAAGCTTTAATTTCTACATTCCACGACAATTTATCCATCAATTTATCACCGAGATTCTACAAGATTCACCAAAAAATATAGTCCACAATTCTACCCTCTAAACAGGAAAGAACCCTTAACGCAGGTAGTGAAAATTTAAGAAAACACACCGCTAGCCTACTTCAGTTGACCACCCCCTAAAATTATTATAATACGCTCAAAGTGAGTAACAATTCGAAAAATACAATTTCCAAATCGTAATGTTCACTCTACAGGAAGACACAATTAAGATCTAAACAGGTTTAGAACTATATCTCAACGTTTGAACATCCCCAAAGAGTGAAAATTAAAAATATACAATTTAAAAATCTAATTTTGATTTGCAAAAAATCGTTAATTAACAGTAAGGTGCAATAAAGATAAAAAGGTTTAGAATTATGTTTTGACAATTGACCTTAGCCCTTATTTTTTTTAAATACTTATATTTCTGAAGTTACTGGGTGGTAAAAAAAAAACAAATTAATAGATTATTACTGGACAGTCAAAAATGTAACACAGCTGCACATTTAATATCATGTTGCTTTCAATATTTAAGATCCAAAGCTGAATTTGCAACCACTTATGATTACTGAAAGTAATTAATTGTTGTTAATTAACATTATCTGATCTATTTATTGACCAAAATATTAACGTGTTTGCAAGATCGCCTTAAATGTCTGTGAAAATTTTCAATATTTTCCGATGATGGCACGATTTGTATTCATCTAAAAATTATTCGGCAAAATAGTAACATGTGCAAATATTAATGACGGCTATTTGCAACAAACGAAACTAGAAATAATACAAATTTCCAAAATATTTAATAATGTTAGTTTCGCTAGTTTCATTTCCCAGAAATATCTTCAGTTTTATAAATAAAGTTTTCCAAACCATTATACGTTTTTTTTTATGTCATCGGCTTTAACCCGCTGGTTATTTCGACTCGAGTTCTGTGCAGACTTTATTACTGTTTCCCAGCGCCACTTTAGGAACAGCACTGTTAATTAGAACCCAACAGTGAATGGTCGAGTGGGGAACCCTACCAAGGCACCAGAATTAATTTTAAATAATTAAATTAAATGAAGAAATCCCAGCCAACGGTGGGATTCGAACCTAAGACCCTTGGATCCGCAGGCAAAGACTCTATCACTGAGCCACCCACCACCCTATTATACGGTTTATTTTTTGTTCCGTTTTCACTAATGTTAATATATTGATTTTCAATATAATGTCATCCTAATGCATTTCTATAAAATGTCATTTGATGGAATACATTTCCGAACACATGTGATTCGATAAAATATATTTCCGATCAAATTTCCAAAATGATTAATTGTGCCACTCTAAACACTAACCCCTTAAAATTAACCCCCAAAGTTGACCTTCCAATAAAAAATCAACTTTTTAATTAACGTCTGTAGGTATTTGGGCCACTAAAATAAGCTTAGACTTTTCTAAACTTTCAATGTAATGATCCAATTAATTCTGATAATAATTGTACATTATTATAAGTTGACTCTAATTTATCTAATATTAAATAATAATACATATTTGACTAACAGGATAAATGAAAAGTATAGTAGAATAATTATAGAAACAAATTATAATAATATTAATAATAATAATATAATAATTTACCTTGCTTCCGTAAGACTATGTATTTCTCGAAAAGCTGAAAAAATTAAATTTAATTAATAAAATAGATATATTTTTAATATTGATGTTATTATTACTATTCATAAAGCCCCCCACAGACTTCGTTCTTTTTCATCCGTTCGTATCGCCGCGATTCGGAACGTCGCGTTGAATCGCCGAACATTTTTGCCCACACACTACAATCATAGTCAATATTTGATCGTCCTTCTCTCAACCTAGTTTAATACTACGTCATGAAAAAGAAGCACTTGTTAGCAGTGGCGGCGGCAGTAGCCGTTTTAAGCAAAGTAAATTAAAAAAACGAAGATCAATTTGGGTCAAAGAATGGCTTTTGCAGCGAAGAACGTATTCGCATATTAATTTATTAGGTAAATTAATTAAGTTTCTTGATCACTCAAAAATATTAACTATTGAAAATACCTCAAATTTGGTTGATAAATGTCATCTGTCCCTGCTCCTGATCTTTGAGACTCTTTAATTTTTTTTATTTCTTTTCTAAAGGAGAATCTATTGTGTTTTTTACAGTTTGTGTTGTTACATTTTTATCTATTTCTTTGTATTTCTTTAATAACACTGCATATGCTTCATTCTTCTCATATCGATCTCTGTATTCTACAGATTTTACACGCCACAGGCAAGGGAATAGTTTGTATTTTTCAATAAAATCAATAAGAAATTGTTTATATGTTTCTCTGTGGTCCATGGTAAATAATGAAATAAAAATAAAGCGAATTAAACAAGAATGAACTTGACTTCGCTACCCTTTATGCGCTACTGTATTAAAACTGACGATTGTAAACGAAATCCCCACACACTGTCGGTTTCGAACGATAACGGACGAACTGTCGTTCCAAAAATCAAGGGCCAGCAGATATTTTAATCGACGATGCGACACGATGGTTTTTTACCACACACATCAGTTTTTGGGGTTTTTGACACGTCGTTCCGAATCGCAGCGATACGAACGGATGAAAAAGAACGAAGTCTGTGGGGAGGCTTTAGGGAAGTATTTGTAAACATTTTTCTAACTACTAATTTCTTGTAAGTAGGTATTGTTTTAAAACAACACATCAACAATTTATTACTCTTTAGAGGACAGAGCATTGAGATTAATTTATAAAAATTATAACTATTGATTCCAATACCACCGCAATTGTCGCATGTATTGGTGTGAGTAGACGTGTTTATTTTTGTGCCACTATTTTAGCTAAAACTTTGAGAAAAAGTGCACTTAAAAAGTTATAACTTAAAAATATTATCGTACTGCATAATTTTCGTTGATTTTGGTAATGTCAACTACAAGGGATTAGATATCTAAAGAGGACGTAGATCAACTACATCTAGCAATTACGGCTGCTGAAAATAAACTATGTACGTCAGAATATTTTATCACTCAGCTAAGTGATGAAATTTTTAAGTCTGTTAAAGAAAAAATTTACAAGGAAATTGTAACTCTAAAACAAAAAACTGATAAGCTAGAAGTGACTATCTTGAGGCAGGATGAAATAATTAAGTAAACTGATAAGCTAGAAGTGACTATCTTGAGGCAGGATGAAATAATTAAGTCCATGATCTCTCTGTATCTGTAACGTGTGTGGTGTGGGTTAACCCACGTCACTTGGGCCTAACTAGGCCCAATGTGCATCCTCCTAAGTAGATAGGCACCTCTTAGCTCGTAAACCAGCCTACAGATTTAATGTAGATGACAACGTCGCCAAAAGGTGCTTCTCTTATATCTGCCGGTAGAGGATATGCTCGATGATCTCATCTGCCAACTTCATGACATGGATATGCTTCCGTAGTTGGCAGTGTCCAGTCAGAATGCCTATAATCAGGCGTAGATTCTGTCTACTCATAGTCAAGTATTTGTTTGCTGTAGTGTTGTCAGGATAACTAAGTATGAACTATAGTATGAAATAAAATTATATTAAAGATTGTTCAGTTGATATAATTAATAATTTCAACAATAAAATGAAATTAAATATAGATGATTCAGACACTAAACGATGCTTTAGGGTTGGAAAACCTAGCACAGGAAAATGCAGGCCTCTGTTAGTAAAATTATTTAATGGTTATCATCCAAGCGTAGTGTTTCAAAATAAAAAAATGCTTCAAGGTTTTAAAATTGTGATTCGAGAATACCTGATGGCAGAGCAATCGAAGCTATTAAAGATTGAAAAAATGGAAAAGCTTGGACGAAGTTTGGTGCTATATTCCTTAAATTTACAAACGATAATTATTTCTTCTAGAGATTTAGCTAGAATATATTATGTTAGTGTCAATTCTTGTTCATAAATTATTTTACTGGGTCTATATTTTTTTGGGAAATTATATGTTTTAGATAACCTCCCGAGCCATATCTCAATTTTTGTACAGAAAAGAACATCCATATAGAATCCCTTCCACCACACACTTAGCATCATCTCCAGCTTCTGGATTTGACCTTCTTCAGTCCCCTTAAGAATTCTCTTTACCAGATATATGATCTTTACTTGTCCACTACAAGACATAAAAAAATAATAAAATAGAATGTAGCCTATCTTCTTAATAAAGCTTTTATGAGAGTTGCTACAATGGAAAAGGCAGTTTCTGATTTTCGCACTCCTGGAATATTTTTCTAAAGATTACAGTCCTAATAATGAAATAAGAGAGTTCATAATTGGACGAACCTCGAAACCAGAAACGCCTACAACAACCAATTCTAAGTCATACACGAGTCATATACGAGTACATTAATAGATTCATCACCTGCTCAAAACCCTAAGCCATTTTTATCTACGGATAACTCTTTTTCGGCTATAGCGCCAATACCTAAAAGTACAGTTAGAAAATATGTGAAAATTCAATCTGGGAAGAACCAACAATCGGAAATACAAGCAGAAATAAAATAAAATTTTTGTTGCTTTAGTACTCGTAATTAAATTGACTTCATATAGTTTTATTTAACTTAACAAATTATTTATAATTATAGACGAAATAAAAAAAGAAATGCTACTATTTATTGATTCTACACAAGAATAACCCATTTTAATGTATGTTTAATGTCAATAACTGAAAAATATACTGACTATTAGTTTGACAGAATTGTCACTTATTTAAACATTTTAAAAATAATAGTCGTTTGATGAAAATATGAACGGTGATTGGTGGATTTCATTTTTTGCAGTGTTCTCACTACCTACAACGGATATGAAATATATTCGTTCAGTTGAAGGCAATAGCATAATTTTTCGTTTTGTAATCTGTGTGTAGATAAGCTAATATCCATGTGGATGTAAAAGAAAAAAATATTGCACCAGTATGCACTCCTAAGGCACTAATATGTATCATCAATAAAACTTTTTCCACCCTCTCCCTTCACTAGTTACAGCAATTTATTTACTGTGAAGTTAGCCCCCCAATGAAGTTATCACACAAAAACTATTGCATCGGTAAGCACTCCTGATACACTGATATGCACCAACATTAAAACTTTTTGTACCTCCTCCCTTTAGTAGTTACAGCATTTTTTTTATCGTGAAGGTAAAGTTACAGCAATTTTTTTATTGTGAAGTTAAACCCTCCTAGTGATATTTGCACAAAAAATCTATGGTACCGATATGGATACATCATTTTGACATTTTTAGCTCACTATAAATTTGGCCAGTACTGAAGTGAAGGGATGCAAAAAAAATCATTAGTCGTACAAATGAGTGCATGTCGGTGCAATTTTTTTTTTGCAAAAATATTCGGTGGAGCTAATTTAACGGTAAATAAACAGCTATAACTACTAAAGGGAAGAGGTGCAAAATGTTTTATTGGTGGTACACATCAGGAGTACATATCAGTGCAATATTTTTTTGCGAAAACTTCACGGTAAAGAAACAGCTATAACTACTTAAGGGAGGGGGTGCAAAAAGTTATACTAATGGTAAATATTAGTGCATTGTACGGGCTAACTGGTGTATTGCAGTAAATCATAAAAATATCACTGGAGGAGGGCAGCGTTTATCCCCCACACATAGAGAAAGTGGTGCAAAAAAATAATTACTGGTGCAAAATAATTACTGGTGCAAAATAATTACTGGAGCATATTGGTGCATCACTAATGCAAAATTTATTTTTTTTTTTTTTAATTTCACTAAAGTGCTGATTGAAACTTATGTGATATTTGTTTATTTTTCTAAAGTTGTCACCTCTTTGTTTAAAAGTATACCTTTTATTACAATTTCATAGAATGTGCTATGTATATCCTTAAAGAATGTTCTTGGTCGCGAGTCAAATGTATTTGCAAAGAATATGAAAAGGACATCAATGTTTACTGGGAAATAATTCCTGTTTTTTTAATCTCCATTTTATACCTACTCGCATTATACAGAAATCCTTATGGTTTTATTTATAATTTGACTTCGTCTAACAAAGTTATGCATAATTTATACGATCGTCAGTCGATTTTTGGTCTGGTCTGATCGAATTGGTAATTCTCAATATTGCGCTTTCCATTCTGACAGCCGAGAAAAGTTTTCCAGACGGGCCGGTATCCAGCCAACGACTTTGACGACCGTAAAATTCCTAACCCTGGAAGTATTGACTACAATGCGTATGGTTGAGTCTTCAGTATTCATGAAGCTTCAGTTTCATTGCCGGATATTATTCCAAACATACAATAGACTTAAATGCATTTATGTGAAATCAATACATGATGAAATCATTATAGATAAGAGCTTTATTCCGTAGGTATCACGTGACCTTTATTAGATCCAGTTGCAATCTTATAGTCGGGCTATAAATTTTATACGGTTTGACTCAGCACGGTTGCTTGCTTTTTAAATTAGGAGTCGTAAAAATAACCACAATTTCGAAGTCGGGTGAAAGATTACCTCTAGTCTTCCTCAAACCATGAAATGATAATGAAATTGCATTTTGTATTTTGTTTCATTCATAGTAAATAGTTCAGTAAAGTATAAAATATCGGATTTTGTATTCATAGAGGTTTAATAGAATGTCCAAAGTTTGTAAATTAAAAGTATTCAATATGAAATTAAAAAGCTGGTCGATCTACAAAATAAATATGAATCATTTAGGAAACAACAAAAAATATATGTTAGTAACATGGTGCGATACTTTACCAAGCCACGTTAGATAAGAAAAGATCAAATAATTATAAAATAGGTCTTTGTATTCTGATAGTTTTCTTGTCAATATAATGTGTAGAAACATACTTAATTTAACCTTATTACTTTGAATTTTACAAAAGGGAGGAAAGTAATTAAACACATGCTTTTGATCAAAAAAGAAACGACAAGGGGGTGGGTGATTACAAGACTTAATGCCGAAACCGATTGTTTGTCCCAGATATGTGGCCAGAGCCTATTACGCCGGTAAACAATTGACACAGCACGTGTTTCTTTTCGGATTTTCTAAACGTGTTTAGTAAAAAAAATGAGTGATGTTAGTACAAATTTTGGTAGAATTATTAGTAGTGGCCGCTTTGGTACGGAACACAAGCATTGAAGTAAGTCGGGAAAGCATACAAGACGAGAAAATTGCAGAATATGGATTAAAAAATCATCCCGCCAAATGAAACAAATTTTATAAATATCATTTTTGTTTCTATGTAGTTTATAAATGTCACTTTGCTTAGAAGTCTTAGTTGTCTATGTGGAAAATCTTGTTTGAAAAATTTTACAAGCAAAATGCAAAAACAAAAGATCTTATACCTACTAAAAGATACGTCGACATAGTAGTAAAGAATATGTCCCGATCTAAATATTAATAGATTATTTAAAGCTTTTTAAACAAACAATATGTGGAAACAAATATTGTAACGATTGTTCAATTTAAATATAGTTTGCTTATTAAAAACAGTTTATTTATAAAGTACTTATTGATTTATTTAATACTTCAGCACTGGCACTATTAAAACTCACAATTCTAATTTATTTATTACAATTTATCTTTACTATACAACTTTTATTGAATCTTCCCACCGACAAAGTCGCACTATTTATACAAAAATTTAACAGTCCAGAAAGAACAAACTCTGACTAGGAGCTCAGTCTAGAAGTTCTGAAAATATCCTCCATGCGTCAGGCTGCGATAGGAAACATTCGACTCAGTTTACAGAGTTTTGAGGCGGGTCTCGATATGGCCAGCGCTAGACTTCATAGAACAGAGTCGGCTTCAGGTGATCTCATAACAATATGTTTTAGAGATCCGTTTTTAGTAAAGAGTTTCTAAAACATTCTTATCCAAGACTGTAAATGGAAATATGTCAATAAGTTACTTAGCATGCGAGCTAATGTGTTTGCGTTTCAATGTATCAAGTTATTTATGAGTTTAGTTGTCACGTTACTGCACGTTGTCTTTTAGTGCAATTGAAACTGCCACCATTATTTTGGGCTGAAGCGATCAACACGGCTAAAAACATTCGAAACCGTTGTCCAACTACTAGTTTAAATGGGAAAACACCCTATGAATTATGGAAAGGCAAAAAACCCGATGTCAGTCAAACGAGAGAATTCGGTTGTAGAGTCCTTTACCTAAATAGGCTGCCCAGAAAGGGAAAATTCGATTTAAGATATTTGAACAATCTTCCCAGATAGCACACGACGTCCATTGGACGTCCATATTTTGTCCAAATAATGTCCTGGATGTCCATGAACTTTATATGGATGTCCATTGGACATCCATTTTCTGTTATCCAATGGATATACCCATTCAGACGTCCAATGGATGTCCAATAAATGTCCATGATGGACACTATAAAAATGACTAGCTTATAATAAATTATTATAATCCTTCTTGTATAATTTAATTATTTACAACGTTTTAATTAAAATAAATCAATTAATTTTCCTCTTCTAACGCCTCTGTTGACAAGATAAAAAAGTAAAAGGCCATTCAGATCAGAATCGAAAAAGAAGAGAAGAATGAGGTTAATAAGAAAACATCCCACATGTAGCCGATAGATAATGTTTATCTGGTAAGAAAATAAGTATAATTAACATTAAATTATTTAAAAATCCAAACATTAAGAAGCAAATCTTTTGTTTTAAACTAATATAACCTATCAATTATGATTTAAACTTTTATATTTGCGATTTACATTCAAAGAATCCCTTTCTTTTAGACCTTTCTTTCAAACGATTTACCTACCTATTTAAGAAAATGGCTTTACTAAAAGCTAACTAATATGCTGCAAATTCGAGATGATGGCAACTAAGAGGTGAGAAAACTTTCAAAGGAGAAGAAAAAAATTCAAGTTTCTATTTGTATGGATGAGACGTTAGCAGAAGAGGCTATTTAGAAGATACAAATATTTTTAAAGAAGCTGTAAGTTTTACTTTTATTAAATAAAATACAATCGTTTTGTAAAGTTTAAGAAATATTGCATTGAAAGTGGTTTCAGAAGTTATTTCTCTTTAATGTTCACAAATACATATTTTTATTGCAATTTTAGATTCAGCAGTTACCAAAACCAGGGACAAGGACATGACAAACTTATGAAAAGATGTTTTGTTTCCATAATTTCTAATATCCTCTCAAATGAATTCGCATAATATAATTATATAATATATAATGAGCAGTTTTTTCTTTATATGTAAGTATAGAGGTAAAGTACATTAGTCAATGCATATTTTCATATTAGTTAATAACATTTTATCTAAAAGTTTTACATTTTTAACTATCAGTTTTGTCTGATCAGACGTGTATTAAATGATTGATTTAAGACTCAATATTCGTATAAAATGTAGTCTTTTTTTAGCTGCTGCTGAGAGTGATAATGGTGCTGCTTAAAAAGTAAGCGAAATAGCCTTAAGAAAATGGCTGAGAAGGTCAACAGAAATAAAACTAATACATGTTTGATATTATTTATGACAATAAAAATAAGTCCATAGTTGCAATTATTTTATTTCACATTAATATAGGTGGTGATGTCCGTCAGATGTCCACAAATTGTCCAAAAGCAATACAAAAAGTCCATATATGGACCTTTCATGGAGTCCAAATGGACGTCCAGGAGTGGGACATTTGTATAGTCCAGTGGATGTCCATTGGATGTCCTTCGGTAAAATGCTGGACGTCCTTTGGACAGCCGATATGTCCATGAATGGACTTCCGATGGACATCCAATGGATTGACTTGTGCTGTCTGGGTTAAGGCTATCACATTTGGATGCCTGAAGATAGAAAGACTGTGATTAGCAGAGACGTAAAATTTTTTGACCACTCCGAACATAAACTTAATAAATATCCTAATTTTATGCCAATATCACATTACCAAACAGCAAAAATTGATTTAAATCCTCTTAAAATGACCAATGAAGAGCAAGTGGAAATAGAAATCACTCCTGAACCTGAAAATAGTCAAGTATCTACTACTTTTGCACCTCCTGAATCGAGTAGAGGACACGGTCGCCTTAAATTACTGAGAACTAGCTACCGCGGAAGAACCAGAAAAAAATACCCTTTAGGTAGGTACCGTGGACCCAGGACTAAGCTTCAAGTACGACCAACAAGGAGTAAATGGGTATGTAGATGCTGACTGGGGGAACAATGCAGACGATAGGCGTTCCTTCACCGGTTACATTTTTATGTTAAATGGTAGACCAATATCCTGGGATAGCAAAAACAGCGTCAAGATTTTCTTTTAATGCATGATAATGCTCGACCCAATGTAGCCAGGATAGTAACTAAGTACCTTCAGGAGGTCAATATTCGGGTTTTAGATTGGTCAGCGCGTAATCCAGACTTAAACCCGATAGAACATGTTTGGGACCATCTATACAGAAGGGTTAGAGCTGGAAACATTCCTGTGTGTGTTAAAGAAGGGTAAAACTGAAGAAAATTTTACAAAAACATAACTGCTTGTTCTGATGCTTCAAAGTATGGTTTCGAAAAATAAAAAGAAAACCATTTTTTAGGAAAAAATTCTGAAAACAGACGAACAAGCTGAAATTGGAACTGTTTTTATTTTACAATTTTGTATTTTATTTTTAGTTCTTTAGAAAATGTTATTAATTTTGCTGTTCTGGTAGGATTTGTTACTATGTTCCTATAATAATACTTTTTCCTTTTGTTATAAACATATATTTAAAATATATAAGCAAGTTATGAAGCAAATGTCTTATTTACTATTTCTTAAATATCTCACGATTTTTATTTGGGAACTGTAACTACCACTCTTCAATTATCCTTTAAAATAAATTATTGAAGTTCATTTTGTGATCAAGTAACAACCTACCGGATTAACTTTATTGTTTTTATCAGTCTTTTTGTTACATTTTTTTACATTTTAAATATACACCAACAAATTTAGAGATCTATGTTTTATAATCCTAGAGTCCTTAAAAAAATAACTAATATCTGGCTGTGAGTTGAGATATTCCAAGCACATTGATCATAAAAGAAACACGGAAATGAAACAATAATAGACGAGGAGTCAGACTTCCTTAAAAAGGTTCGAACTGTTAAGAACGTCGTTATCCAATAAAACAGAAAACTCTAAAAACAAGTTGAGTTCTTAATGATACACAGAGACGAAGAGACGTCCATACGAAAATATCCGACACACAATATTATACAAATTAAAAATATCTTTGACTATATTTTAGAAACATGATATTTTTAAATAAACAATACCAACCTCCTCATTCGTTCTCTGGCTAAGACACTGCAAACAGACGAACGAAACAATTTCTTTACCAATAGAAATAAAATTAAAAAAGAAGAATTGCAGTCACATTGTCACATATAGTTCCAGCAGTTCGCACACTTAAAAGCTCCATGCTACTGTTTCAGCACGTTCTTTAACAATGAAACAAAAGTACTATAATTATGTAATTCGCGGCTTTAAAAATGTAAACAGTGGACAGGTCCGTACCGCGCCATTTATACATCTAAGTACACTAGTCTCGATTTTTTGCGAATTTTCGAGTGGCTGTATCTTTGGTAAAAATGGTCATACGTAAATGAAAAAAAAAAAAGCAATTAGAAACTTTAGTGTCTAGTTTATACATCTTGCGCTAAAAAATTTTTTCAACCAAGCACAAAATTCTGATGAATATCATGGATAGAAAATTTTTGAATTTTTAATTTTTAGTGTACGGATTTAAAAAAAAAATCTTGACATAACCACTATATGCATTGAATAAGTGGTTTAGTTAGCTTCAATTCCTTTTTTTGATGGCCTCGAGATGACCCTTCCTTGCTGAGTTATCAGAAAATGAACGAAAATACGTCATTTCCTCTTCTCTCGTCAATATCTCAGGAACCAATGGCCGCTCAGAAAATGGAAGGGGGGTTTCGGAAATTTTGATTCATTCTCTACAAAGTTCTGGCATGTTCTTTTACGACAAAATGTTTTTTCATCCCTAGCATGATTTTGAAGAATTTCGTAAAACGGGTCTTTTTGAGGTTTTTTTAGAAAATCACGTGCCACATTGAGAATATTGGGAAAATGAATAACGTTGGGTGTGCATTTTACAGGCCATTGTTCCCCAGAAAGCTCTACAAAATTTCAACCTGATCCATTAAGCCGTTTTATTGTTCCATGCGAGTGACTTTTTGAAGAACTTGAACGATCGCGTTTTTCTATCCATGATATTCATCAGGATTTTGTGCTAATTGTTGGTTAAAAATTTTTTTTATCGCAAGATCCATAAACTAGACACTTCAAGTTTCCAACTGCTTTATTTTCATTCACATACGACCATTTTTACCAACGATACAGCTACTCGAAAAATCGAGATTATTTTTTATCCCTTAATTTTTTCCACTAGTTTATCATTTCTTAAATATATTTTTAAGACGATGAAAGTAATAATATTGTTAGTAGGTAAGAAACGACTCAAAATCAGTCCCACATAAATATACTTTATCGATCAAAAATTAAAAACCGGTTTCGGCATTGTGCCATCATCAGGTCTACAAATAAACGAACAACGATGTTAGAAAAATACAACTTATGGACTAAAAAGTTAAGTACATACCTAAAAGGTTAATAAGTATTGAATACACAAGCGTGGCACAAAAGTATACAACATTTAATGTGGAAAATAAAAGAAATTCAAAGGTGGAAAAAGATTGTGAAAATTAGCAACTATAGTAAAGTGGAAATAGAAACGTTAAATGTTAACAATACATAACAACCAAACACAAATCGATTGTTGCTAGGAGAGAGGAATCAAGTCAAGCAAGTTCATGTCAATAATGCCTTTAAGCGAAAATAAGTTGTTAAAATTGGAACAATGAAGGTAGTTCAATACTCTCCAATTGCAGACAGTCCAATAGTGGATCGGCAAGGAACTCAGGTGCGGGAAGAACGAGTTCGAAAAGCTATTGGAAGCAAAAACCACCAAGTTGATAAGGTGGTAGATCCAATAAAGAAAAGAGAAAGTGAAAGTGGAGGTATTGGGATGCCAAAAAAGGTATATAAGAAGTACATGATAGTTTAAACCCAGACAAAACCGGGACTAACTGTGAGTTTTCCAAAACAATTGTACAATATCACCTACAACGTGGTAAGTGAAGATAATACGACAGAATTCGTAACTGCTCAATATAACAGGTGTTTATATGGAGAGGTTGAAAGGTACACCTGTCACAGCAAAAAAAATTAAAATTAAAATACTTCCAAAAGCAAAATTGTTACAGTGGAGATAACAAAATTACAATACACGGCGTAGTATGACATTAGCATGCGCTTAGAGTCCAAATGACCGTAAGTTAGAATCTAAAATAATATACAACTATGCTATACGATATTACTATCATGAGAACCACTATAGTTATGGTGCAATGGTGTAGCAGTTATCAGAGCAATTTGGATCAACCATATTCCGCATTAAGAAGAACCACATTTCATTTAAAAGAAACGTTAGTAAACAGACAAGGATGGACACAAATAGAGAAGAAATTGCAGTCCATTAGGAGAAATGGATATTGTTAAACCTTGTTTAGAGAAGGAGTGGCGAGCGTCGCGATGCGATAGCGTTACATCGAGCGACAAATTAGATGTTTCACAGCATCGCATCACTAATTGCTCTCACTCTGAACGTTTGCGTTTGATAATGATAGGTTATTTTAGCGACGACTCGTCGCTCGACGCAACGCTATGCATCGCGATGCGCGACGTTCTTACTCTGAACAAGGCTTTTATATTCAGAAACTCACTTTTCCAAACTCGTTGTCCGTTTATTTCCATGCTATTTCCTTTGTACAATGTAGTTATGTTATTCTGTGCCAGCATTTAGAGAAATGAAGTGATGCATTAACGTAAAAATTAACAGTTTAACTTCATTCTTCACCGTAACTAACATATGTGTAGAGCATTCTTAGCAAAAACCTTTTAATTCACAAGACAATAAAATAAATTAAATCAAACTTATTTTTAACTACTTAGAAGCATTATTCAAAAATTATCTTTATCTAATTCAATTAGTGCAGCTATATTGTTACTATTGATCAAAATTAATAACTTTCTTTTATTGCAAATATCTCCATTCCATAGTTTGCGTAGTTACTGTGGTTTTGCTTATGATTTTAATTTTGAGCCATTCTCGGACAATTGTCAAGTCATTGTCTTTCTTTTGTCACTTTTTCAGGTGTTTTAGGGTGATTTCCTTTTCGTCACCTTTTGGCTTGATAGTGGTTGCATCAAGACTGGTTCCTCTCGTTCTTCGAGTCTTTTACAGTACCGGCATTGGCGTTCTAAACAGGGTCACCTAGAGAGAATGTCTGCGTTACTATGAAAACGGCCTCTTCGATGCTCTGCTTCCTGGTTATTGCTAGAAAGTCAGCTAGAGGTGGGTGACCGGCTTCTCCGGGAAGCATATATACTGTAATTATTTTTGGTCAGACTTCGTGACGGACTTCGGGAGATTAATCTAGGTGACTTTCTGGCATCATTCTCCGATTCTCGATGTATGGAATGAGCCTTGTTTCTACAGGTTCTTTGAAGGTGTCCGATTCTTCCGCAATTGAAGCATCTTCTGCTTTCATTTTGACTGTTTTGTTGCATATTTTGTACAATGTTTAAAATTTGTGAGAGAGTAGGTTGGGGAATATTATTAAATCTCTTCACTTTCCTGGAATTGAATTCCTCTTACCTTTTGCGAGAAGATCTAGATATGAGTTTTGCTGCTTCATATTTCTGTGCTGCAATCAGTTTCTGCTTCAGCGTCTTATGGTGCTAAGCCGAAGAGTTTGTTGCATTTGAATGCCTGTATGCCGATTTGTTCTTGGAAATCTTTGGGCACCTTTGGATAGGCCAAATAAATCAATCTTTCTTAGCCTCGAATTCATGTAGACTCTCATTATGTTTTTGACTACGAACCTTTAACTGGCTGTGGAATACCCGTTTCAAATGTTGCTGTTTATACCTCGTCTCTAAGGCTTGAACGAGAATGAATAACTGGGTCCTGCTTGGGGAAGTAACTGCAGACGGTTGCTGCCTGTCCTCAAAGCGACACTATCAATGAAGAGTCTTTTTCGGCCCAGCCATTGGCTCTAGTTACAGTTTTAAATTGAAGACGATACGTTTCCCATGTTGTCTGACCGTCAAATGTGGGTGGCTTAATGGCCAGTTTTGTGAAACAGGGTTTTGAATATGGCTTGGTTCGGTTATATATAAGGACGAGGTAGTATTTTCAGCTTCACTGTTGCTAACCGAAGCTAGGCTACTAATTCTTATTTATAACTCAACTAGTTCAGTTTTAATTTGCTTTTCCAACTCTATTCTAGCCGTTTCTTTTGTTTTAAATTAGTTTTTGAATTCTCTTGTTATGCTAAGCTGGCATTCCTCTTGCTTAAGGGTGTCTTGAATTTGAAGCTAACCATTTACAGTTTCTACCTCTACTTTTCTACGTCTCTCTTTATTCGCTTTTTTCTCGTCCTTTCTGCGCCTTTCCTTTTCCTCTTCTTCCTCCTTCCTGTACCTTTCTTTTTCCTCCTCTTCTTCCTTACGGCGCCTTTCCGTTTTCTCTTCTTCCTTCCTGCGCCTTGCCCTTTCCTCTATTACTTCCTTCCTGCGCAATCCCCTTTCCGCTTCCTCTTCCTTCCTGCGTCTTTCCTTTTCCTCTTCCATCTTTAAAAACCATGCTGGGGGAACTGAAGTATCCATACCTGTTTCGTAATACCAAGATAAAATAAAATGTTTAAAATAAACAGAAGGCATAGATCGAGAGCCCGTGACAAAAAATTGAAAGAGTTTTATGAATGCTGAAACGTACTAAGATATTTGTTTATAATAAATTGTTCATAAAAATTTTAGTCAGACCTTAATCTAATAGGATTTTTAAAAATAAAGTGTTTTTTCCAGCACTCACTAATAAACGAGTGAAAAGCTCTGCTGAATTTCAGCTCCTAATTTCTATTCGTCTGGTTGTAGGAATTTTTTAAATAATATTACGTCCGCAATATAATAAAAATAAATTTTCGGCAAATGTTGAAATTTCGTGAGATTATTTTGACTGAATGTATAAGTCCAATGACTGCAAATTAAAATGTTCAATTAATCTTATTTCAAGTTTTTCTGATTTTTTCGAGTATAAGGTACTATGTTTCTCTTAATAAAATTTCAAAAAAATAGTCAGACCGCACAATATTAAGACCGGTCGCGTCAGCAGTACTACTAACATGCCGAAATATTGAGGCAGTGCATAATTATCAGGCGTTTTATAAAAAACTTTATTTATATAAAAGCAAAATTTTATTTATATTAAAAAAAAAAACAAAAATTTTCTAATAGTGTCGTTAAATCATTATTCTGGAGCATAGTCGCCATCAACTTCAATAACTGATTCCCATTTGCTTGGAAGACGTTCGATTCCACGAGCAAAAAAGTCACGGTTCTTGGAGGCAATCCATGCTTTGACATCGGCCACCAAGTTAACCAAATCTTTGAAAACTTTCTGTACCAGCCAATTTTTCAGCGATTAATTGACATGGTAGTACGTTGGCGCTTCTGTGGGAGAATATGGTGGATGCGGAAGCAGTTCCCAACCCTTATTGGCGATGCTTTCGACAACACGGCGCTCAACATGTGGACGCGCATTGTCGTGAAGGAAGACGATATGGTTTTTTTGCGCGGTCTTTTCGTCTCGATTGCAGCGTGAAGGCGGTCAAGTTACGCCATATAGACATCACTGTTGACGTTGAATTACCGCTTGCCGTTTTTGTCTGGAATCCGCCATTTGTGACGCTCATCGTCGTTATTCCACCAATAATAAGTCCTATTTGAAATGATTTCCCAATGAATAATTCCGCTTCTATCCCACCAAAGACACCACATTGACTTTTACAGTGTACGTTTTTCGGTACTCGTTTTGGTGCAACACCTGACGAAACGCAAACCTTCTTTCTTTTGACATTTTTAAAGAGAAGCCATGACTCATCTCCAGTGACAAGATTCTTCAAAAACGGAGCTTGTTCGTTACGTTGTAGCAAATCAGTAAAAATTCGGAGACGTTTGGCTTTATTGTTTCCGGACAGTTCGTGAGGGACCCAACCAGCCACTTTCCATACCTTTTCCAGCTTCTTCAGGCGACGAACGATGGTTGAGTGGTCCAGATTGAAGTCTTCTGCCAGCATTCGAGTTGTTAAACTTTCTTTCCTTTCTACAGCTTATAAAAATGCCTGGTTATCGAAATCTGATGGTCCACCTCTTCCTGGCTTATATTCCAAGCTAGTGTCGCCAGATTTGAAACGGGCAAACCATTCTCTGCATACATTTTCACTTATTGTTCCTTCACCAAAAAGTTCGTTGAAATCACGAAATGACTGCGCTGCTTTCCATCCTTTTTCGAAGTGGTAAAGCGTAATATGACGAATATGAGTATAATTATCGACACGCATTTTTATAACCCGCGAAATTAAATATTATTTTGACAAAGCAAAAGTAAACAATACAGCAATTGTTTCTGAAAAAACGGCCACCTACAAAAACGCCTGATAATTATGCACCAGCCCAATAATTAGGTCATTATAAATAGTTTACCAAAACTGAAACATATTATGACATTTATTTATAATATATTGTTCATCAAAATGCCAGCTAAACCACAATGTAATAGGACTTCACCAGTCAGCAGTCACGAAAAGCCGGAAAACCGAGAGCACGCGAATGACAACATTCTTATTATAAAATACGGACCGGCAAAAATAACTAAAAACTTTTTTAGTAATATTTTTAAAAGCATTGACATGATTATTGAATTTTTATCGATTTTTAATTCAAAATTGCTTGAAGTACATACATCTGTTTGATTCTTATTCATAAGATAAAGTCTAAATTGTCGTACAATAAAATCCAGCTCTGACAAACGGCCTCGAACCAAACTTACAAATAAACCAATATGAGAATAAAGTGTGAATATTTTTTTTGCAAAATATAACCGGTAGATGTAACGTTGTAAAATGTTTTGAAACAACTGCACACAATCGTTAAACTATAATTTATAGCCGCATAAATGCAAAGGTTATAATACTTTTAGTATGTGCATATGCGTGCTTTTGCCATATTGACGTATTATGCGATACCAGCCATTAGGGCTCTATTGGCTGGAGTCGTATTTTGCTCAAGGGTTTATGACGGCCATTACCGGTAGAGGTAATTTCATAAATTTTGTTTGCATTTTGGACAAATTTAATATTTCTATCTAATAGCATTACTTGCCGTGCTTGTGATAACAGAAGATATTATCCTATTACTAAGAAAACAACATGTTTGTTCAAACATTATAAGCCGTATTTATTATTCCTC
This sequence comes from Psylliodes chrysocephalus, assembly GCA_927349885.1. Lineage (NCBI taxonomy): Eukaryota > Metazoa > Arthropoda > Insecta > Coleoptera > Chrysomelidae > Psylliodes > Psylliodes chrysocephalus. Next base: position 75,564,487 of record OV651816.1, on the reverse strand, counting down.
AAAAAATTACAGGATAAATCATAAGCCATTTAAAAAACTACACTCATACATACAAAAAGAGAAATACTGTTATAAGAGTGAAATAAACATTATATCTTTAAATAGACCTTATTAGGTTATTAATATAATTATAAATATCAAGAATTAAAAAAAAATTTTAAAGGGTCGCTCTCGGCTGGATCAGTTTTATTATTATTTATTGTAACTGAACAGAAGAGTGTTCTGAGACTCTATTTAAAGAAACAGAATATTCTAAGGTTTTTAATGTGCAACAGGTCAAATTTACATTAATATGATTTATCTCATTTAAAGTACTATGTCAGAGGGTTAAGAATATACAATTATTATACAGGTTGTCCGTAAAAGGTCTTTACAAAAATATACCACATATTCCTTAGACCAAAATAAGTCGATTTAAGTAAAATTACCTCAGTACAAAGTTGCTTCGTTTGGGCTCCAGAGGGCCTTGAAGTTACAATTTTTAAATTGTTATTCCCATATAAATTTAAAACGGCATATGCGATTTTGCTGAAAAAAATGGTATTAAAATTTTGTTCAATAATAATACATAGGCGTAGAACTTGATTTTTTAAATAATTGCGCCTTTAAAAATTCTACGCCAATGGAAGAAAAGGAGTTTGAGTATGAAATTTAGATTGCGCAACTCATTTACTTTAAAAAAGGTACTCTTGATAAGACTCTATTACTCTCATGGTTTTCGCTAAATTTCTGTTTTAATAATTTAGAGTGTATAGGTTTCACAAAAATATTTATTTACAACATAATCAAAATAGAGATTTTACAAAAATTGTTCAAAATGTTCACCATTTTCACGCATACAAAGATTTATACGTCGAAGAAAATTAAAATGTATCCTTTCCATAACTTCTTAATCACCTCTAAGATTGTTTATTGCATCTTGAATACGTTGCCAGAGTTGTTCCTCATTTTCTACAGGTTCCCTGTAAACTGTGGATTTCAGATGTCCCCATAAAAAGTAATCCATCGGTGTTAGGTCTGGGGAACGTGGTGGCCAGTTTACAAGTGCGTTATTACCTCTGCCTATCCATTTGTGTGGATATTGTTCATTCAAGTGGTTTCTAACGTTTAAAGAAAAATGTGGTGTAGCTCCATCTTGCATAAACCACATATCTCTTCAAAGTTGGAGAGGTAAATCTTCTAACAATTCTGGCAACGTATTTTGTAAAAAATCCAAATAATTTTCTCCAGTTATTCTTCGTGGAAGTATGACAGGACCAACAATTAAATTACCAATTATTCCAGCCCACACATTAATTTTGAATTCATGCTGAAAATGGTTTACCTTTATTGCATGCGGATTTTCAACGGCATAAACATGTTCATTATGGGTATTAGTTATACCTCTTCTTGTAAAACCCGCTTCATCGGTAAAGAGAACCTTCTTGACAAAGTTTAGATCTCTTTCTCTTTGCATATTAACAAATCGACAAAAACCCAAACTAATTTGAGGATCATGGACTAATAATTCTTGTACTGGCTTCTTATGGTATGGATATAGCAATTGTTCTCTAAGCACTTTATGAACGACATCTTTACTTACTCCTAGTTCCCTTCCAATTCGTCTAGTGCTTAATTCTGGATCTTCTTCAACACGTTCCAAAATGTCTTCTTCAACTTCAGGAATCCTTACAAAACGTTCTCTTCCATTATAAACAGTGTTGTGAGCAAAGGAACCGGTCTCCCGAAGACGCCTCTCAACAGCAGCAAAAGTTGGGTGGCGAGTATTTTTGTTAAAAGTCTCGATTAGAGGTGTTGAAGAAGATATAAAAAAAGTACATTGTTATGTTTTTCATCGTATAAAATTTTGTCCGATAATAATACATAGGCGTAGAACTTGATTTTTTAAATAATTGCACCTTTAAAAATTCTACGCCAATGGTCTAAGGAATATGTGGTATGTTTTTGTAAATACCTTTTACAGACACCCTGTATATTGATTTAGATTGTATAACTTTAACTTCATTAAGTAATATATTGGGGAAGATAAGTGATACGCCCTTTACTGTAAACTAATGAACTAAATAAAGTGGCCATTTGACATTTGACGTTCTGTCAAGTTTTGTTTACTGTTTATCAGGTCATGTCAATAAATGTTGTTTTAAAGTATTTTATTTGAAATATCTTATTTAATAATAAGCTATTGAATTAAGTTTTTATCATTTGTATTAAAATATTATATTATTTGGCATATAAGTGGAATATCAGTGGAAATACACTTGTTGTGTGCCTCAATGCAGCTCTGAAAAAGAAAAAACTGACTGCTCTTACACTTCATCTGCAAAGCTAGGGTACTTTTTATAAAATGCAAGTGGAAATTCTGACCTTGTAGATGCAAGAAATGCATGGTTACAAAAGTTGAAAATTGAGAAGCCAGTATCAAAGTATTTGAAAGTGTGTTCCTAGCATTTTAAAGATCATTATTTGCCTAGAGGTAATATAGATTTATTTTTCGATTGAATGTTTTTATTTTACCTTTTCTTTTGTTTCAGATGCCTTATCTTAAGTGAAAATAAATATTAAAAAAAAATCACTGCGCCTTCCTACAAGTTTTTAAGAAAATGTTTGACGATTCTATTCGAGCCACTTCAAAATAAAATATTGAGACAGCAGAATAAGAATAAAGAAGATCCAAACTTAAGCCAGTTCAATCAGTGTTAAATGTGATAGTGAGAACAAGTCATTTGAGAGTGATTTGTTTCAAGATAGCCTAGCTACTCACACCGAACAAGACATACTCTTTTGTTGTTAGTAGAAAATAGGGTGAATAGTAATGTACAAGGAAATAATAAAGATAAAGGTAGGCAAGTTTTAAAGTATATTGACATTAATGTGTCAGTGCATACTCTAAAAATTTAAACAATAATGGTTTTTATTTTTTTAGGCGAAAACTGTGCATCATACGAAACTAAGTTTATGAACGAAATTTGCTGCAAAATAATTGAGGATTTCAAAAATAGTTTTGGTTTTTAGAAAAAGCGGTGGCGAAACATTTTTATTTTTTTAAATATTCAGTTTAATCCTCGTACGGGACGTCAATGGTAAAAATAAATAAAAGTAAAAAATAAAATAAAATAATGATTAAAAGTGTCCCAACGGAACTCATTTGATTCAACCAATGGACGTAGCTGTCTTTAGAACTTTAAAGGCTAGGTGAAAGGAAAATACAAAAAGATTGAGAGTTGAACATAATGACAGTCCTTTTTTTTGTCCATTACTGAAAAAAGCAATAATTTATGAGAGGCTTAGACCAGAAATATTCAAGAATGGTTTAAGTAAATGTGGACTGCGATACACATGTAGAGGGTTTAGAATTAAAACATGATGAAAACAAATTTAAGTGTATCTGACCTATCATAAGGCGATGTTGAATATTTCTCAGGGGTTGTGTACTTAAGGGGATGATTACAATAAAAACTAATCGATTACCTTACGTGGTTTTATTTAAGTTGATTTCTTGGACCGGGACAGTCTGATTATCTTCTTTTTATTTCTTTTTTCTGGTCTTGCCATGTGGAAAATAGTGAGGTTATGTTACACGATGTTAAATGACCCAAATATTTTACAAATGATTATGTTTAAAAAAGCTAAATAATCTCAATATGGAATATTGCAACATGAGGTATTTATATATTATTATTACCCCTATATGTTATAATATTAGATTCACTAATTTCAGATGGACCTTAAATATGCATATTTTCGGCGTACAACGTGATTCGTAATCAAATATTTTATGAAGCATTCAATGCTTGAAATAATCGGACAAGTTCAATATATTGTTAAGACATGGTAAGTTTATACTATGAACTAATTAAGTTGATAAAAATTTACAACTAAATATATATGTACAAATTCGAGTAGCCTAATATTTCTCAAAATATATCACGCAGTTTCAGGTTGTTTCAATGTTCAATAACGCAATCCGGAATCCCGAGTTACCTTGTATAGCAGGTTAGGGGATGAGATTAGGTATACCTCCGGTATGAAACCAGTGGATGATTTTCCGTGGCTAGTGTCTGGATCTATCGCAAGGGGATGAGACTAGGGACTTATGGGACAAGTCAATGATTCCCCATGGATGGTCTGGATGAAGATGTCTTCGAAGGCGACGTTTACAGAGGAATATAACGTCGGAAGTTATGTACAATAATTGTGGATATGTTTGGAGAAATAAGAGGAAACATAAAAATATAAAAAAAGAATGCCTAAAAGATAGAGAAACGTAAGTATCTTTATATATTATTAATAATAAGTTTTTATTTAAAGTACCTGTGATGGGTTGTGACCTCTTAGATTAATAAATTTACTCAGGGCCTCCTGATCAAAAGTTTCTGAGACTAAATCCATCTCTCGGTTGTCGAATTTCTATTCAATGGAACAATTCGGATCTCTCAAATCGTAGAACTTTTGGAAAAATCCACAAAAATGTTTGGACATTTGTTCTTGACGAAAGCTCTCATAAGAAGAACAAAATGGCATATTCCCTTTTAATAAGACCCTCCAAATTATTAAATAATTTGTTAGTTTATAAGTTCCAATACTTGAAAAGAGACTAACTTATGTCTAATCTAGTTGGTAGACAAATACAAAACATTTTAATTAAAAGTCTAGTTTTAGTACATTTCTTTGAACTGGTAGATGAATGAATGATTACTTAATTCATATTACTAATCATTCATTCTAATTGTCATTCATTAAAATCGACTTCTGTGACTTATGACATGTAGATATTATGAAAATGTAAACAAAACCAATTTAATAATTTGGTTACCTTTCGAAATGATTTTAAGTTGTTTTGAAATGTAACAAATAGTAAAAAATTGTTTATTATTAAGATACTTATGTCCTCTTTCCTTCTAGATAAATTCTACATGGATTCCCAATTTAAAATCTACATGGATTCTCAAGTTTAAAATAGTAAGGAAATTTTAATGGAAGTAAACAAATGATAAAATATAAAATAATTCACTAGATTTATTGTAAGTAGCATTTATTTTAGGTTTTAGAAATGCAGTTTATGTTAAATTAGTCCTAAATAAATTCTATTAATCCTAAAAATCCTATAATTTCTTTTATCCTGTAACAACTGGTACTATGGAATTCAAACGCAGATCAACTGATAAACGAGCCTGCAAAAACAGGCTTAACAGAAGCAGGAAACCTAAGCCAACTAAAGGAATTGGAACAAGGGATGCGTTTTTTAGAGAAACACATTGAAAAAGACAAGCTGGAAGAATTTAGAAGTGATTTATGGGAAGGTAGTGCAAAAGATATTTCATTAGTTAAATTATATAAAACAGTGACTGATGATATTAAAAAGTTCAAGAAAAATTATTCATACTGAAAATCATGCACAGGAAAAAGAAGGAGAAGAAGAAGGCGAAAACACAGCAGACAGACAGCAGAAGTCGATGATAACAACAAAGAAAACGTTGAAAATTAAAAGAAGACAGCAGACAGACAGCAGAAAACGGGGAAAACAACAAAAAACCGTTAAAAATAGGAAATATTTAGAAATACACAGTAGACAGACAGCAGAAGTCGATTATAACCACAAAGAAAACGATGAAAACAACAAACATTTAAAAGAAGGGAGCAGACAGACAGCAGAAGTCGATGAAAAATCTTGTATACATACAGATGTTAATTCGTTTGCCATACCATCAACCAGTAAAGAAATGACGCTCATTAATATTATCAGCAATATGATTATTTGTAGCCCGGATTTCAAATCCAGCATCAGCCAAATTGATAAATTAATACCATCTCCTTTTAAAAGGGCTTTAATTTGGCCAGAACCAAAACCTATTAAAAAGAAAAGACAAGTGAAGGAAAAAAATCTCTCAGTGATAACATCAAGACAATGGCAAATTTACTATAAAAACAAGGAGAGAAAAAAAGAAAGAGGAAGATAAAAAAAGAAAGAGGGCCGAAGAAAGACAAAAGAAAAAGTAATTGAAAGTAAAAACAAGAGAAGAAAAAACTTATAAAGAAAATTAATCAAAAAAGAAATTGAAATTGCAACGAAGAAAAAGTACATCTGATTCTGATAAATCGAAAGAGTGGGAAGCTTCTGAAAACACTGATGATGAAGTATCTTTCATAGAAAATTCGGATGAATCTTTTGATCTACCTATTATAGAGTCCAGTGAATATAAGGAAAATAATTATATCTTGGTATTTTCCCTTTGGAAAGAAAAGAGAACATAAATAGGTATGTGTTATCCAGACACTGCTGCCGGATGGCAATGCTGAAGTTGTAGGAATGAAAAGATGTGAAGATGGAAAATCTTTTAAACTAAATGAATCTGATGTTAGAGTCGTTAGTATAAATCAAATAATAGAAAAACTGGCTTTTCCTAAGATAACAACTAGGTGATGCAGAATAATGACGTAAACAAAAGCTGTAGAATAAGGAAAGTAATTTATAAAGTTAATACTTTTTATCAATCTTAATTAGAGAATATTTTGTAAAAAACGTAACTATATTTTGTTAGTGATAGATTGCGCTACCTAGCGGAAAACTACGGATCTAACCATTTTTAAACTTTCTAGGATATAGGGTTTCCAAGATACGACCGGTCGCCACACTTAATGAGTCACCCTGTATATAGTAAACGGAATAACTTTATAGAAATCGATGAAATGACTTTAGGTAATAAGTATGTAGTTGCAGATTCTTTTGAACACAATTAATTCCACGAGACAAGCAACCATACGGTGTTCAAACAAGTATTAGAAATTAAAAATTTACACACAGACACACACACACTCAGACACACACACACACACACACACAGACATCATCGCGAAAATAGTCAAAACGGATTCAGGGGACCTCAAAACGTAAAAATCCGTCGAAAACTCGAGGTCGAAAAAAATCATGATTCCTATACTTTCCTTATATCTGTATACAGATAGGAAAGTAAAAAATATCGCGACGAATTGATAACCTTCTCCTTTTTTGAAGTCGGTTAAAAAAGTACCTATTAATAACAACTGGAAAATCTTTCATGTAAATTTGTATCTGTAAACTGTAAACACCCGATACTACATGAGCTTATAATTATATATTCTGAAGCACCGGTTTCTATTCGCAAAATCTATACATAAAATAAATCACCTAATACTTAATACTTTATACTATTAATGTTCGCAAGATTTATTTTATAGCCTACCTTCAAGCGAGCTTTTCCTTTAAAAATATTTAGATTTTATATCTCAATGAATTATTATAATCGTAAAAGTTGGCTCTTAGATTTTAAAAAACTTACAAAGACCTCTTAATAGAACAAAGTGCCGTACCTACAGTAATAAAAGAGATATCATAAGATTGTAAATTAAGTAGACACTTTCATGCGGATATCCAATATTAATGAAAGGTTGGTGGCTAGTTGTTTTACGATCGAATTTAGGCTTTAGGCCAGCTATTATTTTAAATTTAATAGGTACGTACCAAGCTTTCCATTTAGAAATAGTATTGTAATATGTAATGTAATGATATTAAGCAATTTTAATCAATCTTCTCCATAAGCCCAACTAGATGGAGGGGACAAAAGGAGGAATAACTGCCTCCCCTGAAAAGGGCCCCACCATATTTTACTTTATAAATTTTTTATTTTATAAATTTTTCACTTTATGAATTTTTTAGTTTATGAGTTTTACGTTATGCATTTTTTACTTTATACATTTTTTTTTTATGATTTTTTACCTTTATGAATTTTTTACTTTATTTAAAGTTTCTAATTGCTAATGTTAGCTACTTGCATTAAGATAGCCACATCATGTTTCCCTTATTTTTAATACATATTTGTTAAACAAAGTTTGTTTTATTTTTAGAAAACATAAACACACTGTTTGGAAAACCCTTTATGTACAAAGGCATTATTTTTGAATAAATTTGAACTTGAAATTATTAGATTACCTTATTATTTTTCTTATGTACCTTTCTTAAGTTTGTGACCTCTTTACACAACGGTAACTGAAACGAACCGCATTCAAGGCAGAGAGATAATTTGAGGTATTTAATTAAAACTGTTAGTATTTAAAGAAAAACTCCTCCAAGGAATGGCTATAAAATAAATCTTGCGAGCAAGCATTAATAGCAGTGATTTTTAAAGTATTAAATTATTTATTTTACGATTAGTGTTTGGATAGTTTTATGTAGGAATACCTATTCATGTAAATAATTAATTTGATTTTTATTATATCAAAAATCAATTTTTATTGGTTGCTAACAGTGGCGGCTTGTGATGAAAATATGGGGGTTCACAATGACAGAATATAGATCTCTCAGATTTGGATAAAAAAGTTTTAGTGTTTTAGAAAGGTATATTATCCTGATATAACTCTTTGTTGTGAGGAGGAAAAGCAATTTAATTTTTTGTACGTAAGTTCAGATTATGGATGTCCGTTCTTAACTTAATTTTGTTGTAAAAGTACAGGGGACTTTTCGTTTTTAAAATTTTATAGAAAAACAAGAGGAATGAAGCTTTCTACGGTCATACATACTTATTTACTTATCCAATCTAGTTCCTTCAATTTATGAGAAATTCTATTTCTTCTCCCAGTGCCATAAATTAATCATAAGCATGAATTTTAAATTTTCTAAATACGTTATACATCCGACTTTCTGAGAAAAGGACCATAAACAGTGTCACAATAAATAAATTGTAAAAAGAACTAATGAATCCGTTAAAATTTTTTTTCGACACCAACAAGGATTATTAGATTAACTACGTACAGACTGCAAAACGAAAAAGTATGCCATTGCGTTTAACTCAACGAATATATCGCTGTGCTTGAACAATACTAGGACAACTTAAAAAAAGTCATTTCGAGAAAATCGACTTTTAATGCCGTAATTTTACTTAACTTTTTTATTACTCAAATTAATAATAAGATCTTAACGTAGTTCGTTGTGATTTGTACATAAACATTTACAATGAATGTTATTATTGTTATTAGGTGTCAACTTTTTTTTTAAATAAATATTTTGTAAGATGTCCTTGTATTGTTCTAGTAAAAAAATAATTTAAACACATTTTCAGAAGTTGTCTGAGTTTTTGTTTTAAGTTATCTTAGTATTGAATTGACTTATTGTTTATTTATTTAAAATTATACCTCTTTTCGTTAAAAGTATCTTTGTATTGTCCTATATTTTTTAGATAATTAGCAAACTTATCTCTATTTTTTAAATTTTTAGTTAACCTTGTATTGCACGGTTTTCACTGTAAATTATGTTTATTGTCTTTTTTTTTAATTTGTAAGTTGTCTTTCGAATATTGCGTTAAAGAAAAACAGTTATAGTAAAAAATAATATTTATTTCCACAATGTTATTCTTGAATAAAAAAGTGCTTATTACAACAAAATATTAAAAAAAACAAATCTCCGCTCTAAAAGTTAACCAGGTACTATTTTTTCTATTAAAAAAAATATTACTAAAAAAACTACAAATAATTGCATAATAAACAACACAAACAAATCGGGTGATACATTAAATAAAAATAATGGAAACATTTAAACAAATTTATTCGCTATCTTCATACTCTTTTTGGCCCTTTTTTAAGGCTTTTAAGTTTTTAAAAAAATCATGGTGATCTATTGGTACATGTTTCAGCAAACTTAACAAGTCCTCTTTTTTTATAAGTTATTTTGGGCCTGTCAATATATGCTGAAGTAAGTATATCATCGTCATTTTTTTTACTAATATTAATTTGTTTGAAAGTATCCGTGTCAAAGGTATTTTTATAATAAATTGTATTTGGATCATCTTTAGTTATACGCAACATTTTTATATTGCTCCAATATACTTTCTCACCATCCGTATTTTCTTACAACGTAAATAAACATAATAGCCATAAATTTATTTTTATTTTGACCCCCGCAGTTGTCCGAATAAAATGTAACATTTTTTCCAATGCAGTTGTTTATAAGCAAATTATAAACACAAGTTGAAATTTCATTACTACCTCTACGGGCTTCCCCTTCGTGCCACAAATAACATATTCCAGCTTTATTAATGAGATCGAAAGCAGTGAAATTGAGACAATTTAGCTTACTTTTATAGTAAAAACTAGAAATATTTCCGCAAGGTAACGGTATTACTGCTTGCAAATCAAAGACATAAACAGCGTTTGTATCTTTATTTAATGTTGCTAACTCAATATCTGTAGCTTTTTCTTTGCGAGATAGTTCCTTTTCAAGTTGATGCGAATCATATTTTTCTTGCAAAATTGACTTATCACTGGCATGCAAATATTCATCACACAAGGTACATAAATCTTTCTTTGGGCGAAAAAAACCAATGTTAAAACAGGTGTTAAAGATGTGAGAATACATAGAATGTTTTACTGCTGCATTACCTTTAATCTGGCAGTCCTCAAGGTAAAGCCTGTACATTTCTACAATAGTAAGTCCCCCATCAATAAATTCCCTTTGATTATCTTTGCGGCAATAGTGTGATTCGATTCGTGAAAATGTATTTATGTGATCAATTACACCTTGTCGTAAATATTCATCAAGTTTTTTATGATTATCGTGACATCCTCTAGCATCTGCTAAAACCAGACCGATATCATTTTTTTTTTGAAATTACGGTACTAATAGCTGTATTACTTAGGTCTAAAGTGGTTTTAAAAAAGAGTTTACAAACTTTTATCTTTTCATTGTCAATTTTAAAATGATAAGAATAATTAAGCGATCGTTTGCTCTCTTGTTTAGCATTCCGATATTTTCTTGCTTTAGTTGGGCTTATACAAGAATTTATGAAGTTCCTCTGATTATTCTTATCACCACATTTTTCATAAAAACTTGTAAAAATGTTTAGTCTCTTTTCATGATTTATTTTCTGGCTGCACTGTAGCCTACAAGTTTCTGTGCAACCCTGCTGTAGTCGTTTACTTCTCTTGATGTTTCCCCCTTCGAACAAATATTCTTTTCCGGTATTAACCTTTTTTTTTTTAAATTTCGGCGCCATGTTGATGGATTTCTGATATTTTTTTTGACTTTTTTTGGTAACACTTTATCATTACTGCGCGAACTCGTATTAGAGTCCTCGTCTTCTGGAGAATAATCCATATCGGCATCACTAACTTCGAATGGACTAGGAACATCTACCTCTTCGGAATCATCATTAAATTTCTGGTTTTCTCCAAAAAATACCTTGAGGTCCCGAAGGTTATTTTTTACATCTTTTTTTTCTATTCTAAACAAATATGTTTGAGTTTCGTTTTCTCTTTCAAGCCAAACATCACCAGGCTAAAAAACAACCGATTTATGAAAACGACTCTTAGAAGTTATACCTATATACCGGCAAACTTACCATCGTGATGTTCTTATTACCGCTTATTTTTGGCTTAATATCTTTCCGTATTTGAGAAGAATTATTCGGATTCTATAAAAGAAATAATCAATATTCTATGTATTTAGAACACCCTGTATATTTACTTACTATATCTACAACAGGTCCACTTTCTGGTGAAACAATACATCTTGCGGCTTCTTGGAGAATTTTTTTCGTTCTAATTGATTTCATAATTTAAACTTAAACGACCCTACCCGCCGACAGACTAAATTCAGACTGAAGACTGACAAGTTTGAACAAAAATATTTGGTTCCATCAAAGAGCGCCCCACCCTATGGTAGATATATTTGACAGTGTAATACTAGGACAACTTATAAAACCGAGATATCTTAAAATATATAACTTAATACTTGGGAAAAGAGTGAGACTTCTTAAAATATCCTACTATTTCACCAACAAAAATGTAAAATAACGATTCCCAACTCAAACGAAAGAAAGAGACATTTTAATATATCTTACTATTAACTTAAAAACTAATTAAAATGTATAAATTGCAACACTAAGATATAAGTTAGACTGTGCCCAAATAAATGAATTTTGTATATCTGACTATAGCACCAGAAAGAGCTTTTTTTACATTGTAATGATCCGGATAACTCAAAATCGGCATTTTTTAAGTTGTCCTAGTATTGTTCTAGCACAGCGATATTTTATATCCATTCTACCTAAGAAAAGGCAAAGTCCCTAAGACCAATAAGTCTTATGTCCTTCGTACTTAAGACTTTGGAAAAACTGCTAGATAGGCATATTAGAGACGGGATATTGGTTCAAAGGCCAATATACCAAGACCAATACGCCTATAGAGCAGGGAAATCAACTGAAACAGCTCTCCATCAACTAATAAAAAGGGTGGAGAACACACTGGAAAACAAGGAGGTAATGCTGGGAGCATTCTTGGATATCGAGGGTGCATTTGACAATACCTCCGTTGAATCGATCATTAGATCTCTCAAACACAGAGTAATCGAGATTTAAGTCTTTTTTATCTGACTGAGTTAACAGAAAAGACGCTTGAAAATTAGGAAGATTGGAACGAAATTTATGCAAATGAAACCCTGCTTGAGAATATTTGTAAGGATGATTTGTAACTGATATATTTCCTCTTCCGAATTTGCTCTTGTGGGAATATCATCCACATATGTATGTGCCAATAAAGCTTTTTGAGCTGAAGCATGCTGAGGGTTCCTAAGAGCAATCTCTTTCAACACTCTGCATGCAAGATAGGGTACACTTTTTTGACCAAACGAAACTGTAGGTAGCTCAAGACAGGAAAAATTATCTGAGGGGGAATCTCTCCAAAGGGCATTTTGTAAAAAATGGAATCTTGGGTTAATATTAACTTGCCTATACATTTTTTCTATGTCCGCAGTAAATACTAGCCTAAAGGTTCTGAATCGGTTAAGAATGTCAAACAGTTCTGGTTGAACTCGAGGACCTTTTAATGAAATATCATTAAGGGAAAGCGAACTAGAGGATTTGCAAGAGAAATCAAATACAATTCTAATTTTTGTAGTAAGACTTTGTTCCCGAACCACACAGAAAAGAGGCACAAAATATTTGTTCTCTTGAAGAGAGTTAGTGAGTGATAGTGAAACAAGTTTTCCATGCCCTAATTCGATAAATTTATTTAGAATCTTTTTATATTCGTCTTTGAGAGAAGCGTTCTTTTCAAATTTTTCTTCTAGAGAAAGAAAACGGTTTTTTGCTGCACCAAACGAATCTCCCAATTCATTATAAGCTTGAGATTGTTCGAGGGGTAAATCTACCTGATACCTTCCAGTAGGAAGTATTAAGGTAGTGTTCTGAAAAATACTTTAAGCAAGTTTTCCTTGTTCTTTGTCGCAAGAGGGAGAGGAAATATTTTCCTATTCTAAAAATCTTTCCAAGAGTAAGTCGGGATTTTCTTCTACAGAGAAATTGACAATATGGAATGAATGAACAGTGGGAGATTTCGAAATTAGATATTTTCGAAGTATTGCCTCAGTTGAGTTTGAATTAGTGTAGGACACCCTTTGCCTAAAGAATAGGATAGATTAAATGTTTTATCTGCGAGCTTTTAAAATGAGGCGGTATATTTAACATTTGACTATTAATATAAATCTGAGGTAACTTTTGAGTAATATTCTCCACTATTGCACATGGTACTTTATAGGAGGTAGAGGAATCAAAATGAGGGAAAATGTCAATATCTGTCATTTGTTGCACATTACTTTAATTATTGCAAATCCCAGAGATTTGAGATCTGTGAGTGTATGGCTTAACACCTATTTTTTGAACAAGATAGAGAGTGATAAAAGACAATTGACTACCAGAATTAAGAAGGACTCTAGCGATTATATGACGGCCAGTTTTTGGATACAAGCAAACTTGAGCAGTTGTCAATAGTACGTGAGCACCTTTTGTTGTTAATAACAATGAGATTTTCTACGTAGTGACGGAGTGATTATTTGATTGGGAAGAGGTTAAGGGCATATTATGATCTAATATTTGCGATTAACATGTTTGTGTGGGTGCAGAATTATTGGGAGATTGGTGGTCGTATGAAGCTTGTGTTTGATTTTTGTATTTTGATTGGTGATCTTGAGAGCTGAAATTTGTTCCATGCAAAATAGAGTGGTGTTTCTTATGACATATAAAAGTTGAATGAGATGAATTGAATGTCGCGTACATAGACAATTAATACAAATATTATTAGATTTAACAAAATTATATCTGTCAGGTATTGACTTAATTCTGGACAATTGTATATTTTATGGCTATTGACTTCACAATAGATACAAATGTAATGTATTGAAGATGGTCGAGAAGAGGTAGAATTTTTAGAATATTGTAGTTGTGCGTATAAAGATACTTTAGGTTATTTCGTCTTGCCGTAAGATTTTTCATTGTAATCCAACAGTTTAAAAGATTAATTAAAGTTTTCTAAATTTGTATTTTCTAGGATCACACATCTTTCTTTTAAAAAATTTAGGAAATTTTGAAGATTTGGCAGAGTGCCGAAATCAGAAGTTTCTTCAAATGCCCTTCTCGTATTAAAATCTATTTTATGTTCTAAAATGTAAACTATAAGCGATTCAAACAGTTGTGATTTGGAGTAATTTAAATTGTCTAGTGCATCAAGAGTTGCTTTGGTATTTGCCACAAATTGCCTTAAAATTGACGCTTGACGTTCTTAAGTGGGCACTGCTTAAGATTTTTGTAGAGAACTTCGACTAGTGGGAATCTGAATATGTTTCTTATTTTAGCGGATACTGGTTTAGTGGAAATCTTCTGTGTGAAAATCTGCTGGGTCTTTTTTCTTTAAGTGGACCCTGCTTAATAGATCCAGATCGAAGGACCATGAATCAAAAGAGAAGGAAATTTTTTCTCAATTGTGATTTGGGGTGCTAACTTAGATTTTATTAAAACTGTGACTGGTTGTGATAAATCAATTTATTCGCTGGTCAGCATACAACTAGTGAGTAGCGGGAAGTTTAGGGCAACTACTGCTTTCTTTTTTGGTGTTGGTGTGGTTTTTTTTTACATAATACTGCTGTCACAAAAAAATAATATATCATTATGACAGTTACCAAAGCAACTCTTATATACAGGTTGATTACTTTTCTTGTTAAAAAGTGAATTTTTAGTCATTATATTAGTTATTGTTTAGGAATAAAAATTAGGTCGTAAACTTATTATTCTTTTATATTTTATTTTTTATTGTTTATATAAAAAAGTATTTAAAATTAAAAAAATTAAGCAATGTTGTTGAATTTAAATAGTTTCTTGGTCGTAGAAAAAATAGTGTATGCAACTCTCATGTAATGGCAATTGATACATGATCGTTGCATAATATACTATTATATAATAATTATTTTATTTACAATTCACAAAACATTTCTGTTTAGTGTTAGAATGTATTTATACTTTTGACACAAGCCTACTTTACATTATTTATAGTTGTTAATTTCGTTATGTCAAATCATTGGTACTAGAGGTGTGATATTTTTATCATCACAAGGGTGATATGTTTATTAACACGAGATAGATACCTACTTCTATTATTCAAAACAGTGTGCTATGTGTAGTATTCGTAGGTGGTCGTAGGAAAAGGTTATTATTATACATGGATCGGTGGTAGGAATCAGAACAGCTAGTATACTTTTTCCATTTTTTCTTTTTAGCTTTATTTTGCAATTGAATATCTTTGAATTAATATTAACGTTGAAACCATTCGGATATCGACAATCTACAAGCTTAATTTATTTCAAATTTTACGAAACGTCACACATGGATTTGGTTCAAAAAACCTTTCTCAGAGTGTATAATATTTTAGCAGATACAAGTAATGGAGACACTTAGTAGTACTATAGTAATATATAGAAGTATCTTAGTGTAGAGAGTTCTTTATACTTTTTGTAAAAGTCGTAAAATATAAAAAGGAAAAAAATTAAGTAATTATTGACTCACCTTCTTCTATTCTAGTAAAAGCATCCTCTTCACTTTGTTTGGAATATTTTAATACGACACTAACTAAAGAAATCATCCTCCAAGATAACTGGAACTTGTCCTTCACTCGATTGCACAAGTTCAGAAGAATATCTACCGTCTGACCTGTTGAAAAACGAATCAATTAAAAACAATATTTCGTTAACATTTTTCATAGGCATTTTTTTGTAACAGATTTGATATCATAAAATATGAGATTCGAGACAAAACTAGGCCTAATCAAAAAGTACACGGAGTCGACTTCTCGAGTCAATGAGAAATCGAAAATACAATTTTAGGTGCATATTTAGTGTCATATCCAAAAGAGCATAAACTTTTGGTAGTTTGATTAATTATTGGAATTAATTCGAGTACGGTCGAAAACATTGACTAGTCCCAGATGTACGAATGACCTTACAAATTTGTTATGAAGGAGTTACAAAATGAATCTGGTTACTTTGAAAAACATTTATTTCTTACTAAACTTGTTAACTTCCAAGAAATAATAATAATAAAGTGCCTTTATCTTTTATTGCCAATACATAAAAATATATAAGCAAAGTAATATTTATCTCGTAAATTGCTAGTCCTAATTGTACAAAATTTGGGGTACATCTATTGTGGGATAGGGAGATTCCAGATTTGATTTTTGCAATGTTGCCAGAGTTTCTGTTTCTCTTATATTATTAGTCACTTTGGTTGTTCAAACTGATCACATTGTATATTAAGTCATTCTTGGAATCTCCTATTCAATACGAGTTCAACCATATGTAACACTTATGATTTTATGTAGTCTAGAAGGTCTTAAATAAATAAAATAGAAGTCTGGCAACGCCTAATTGTCTCATAAATTTTTTAATACAAACTATTTTCAACTACGTAACAATTGAAAGAATACACTATTTTTAACATAATGGTTACTTTATCAAGTGTTTAAAAAGTTCTTCATTTGTGAGTTGACAGTACCCTAATCGATGATAGAGTGCATTTACCACATTTCTCCATGATTGTTTTATTTATTTAAGACCTTCCAGACTACATAAAATCATAAGTGTTGCATATGGTTGAACTCGTATCGAATAGGAGATTCCAATAATGACTTAATATACAGGGTGAACAATTCGAAAAATCAAAGTTACTAATAATATAAGAGAAACGGAAAATCTGGCAACATTGCAAATATCAAACCTGGAATCTCCGTATCCAAAAATAGGTGTACCCCAAATTTTGTACAATTAGGACTAGCAATTTACGAGATAATTGGCCGTTTCCAGACTTTTGGGCCACTCCGTATATAACAATAGCAATTTAATAAAAAATATTAAAAATGAATTTAAGAAATGGTAATAAAAAAGTATAAGTCAGTAATCATAATGTAATACAATGTTCTTATTGATTAGGTAATAAACTAAATTTTAAGCGGTTTTTAAGATGTTTTAAAGAATGCGTCCTTATTTCCAATGGAACAGTGTTGTAAATGTTTACAGCATTGTAAGTAAAACAACGGTTAAACCAGTGGCGGCTCGTAGTAATTGAAAATGGGTGTTCACTTTTTCCAATAATTTAATCATATGTAAGTTCGGATCAAAACTTTGAACAAGAATCAATATCGCTGTTTTTTATTATTATTTGAGTTTGTATTAAGAGGAGTATTTACTTGGCTGTAGAGCGGAGCATGCAAGGGTTTCGTAGTACCCCCACTTTTAAAGTTTATTTTTGACTTATTCTAAAAGAAAAAAATATATACGTATAGATAAAGGATAAATCTATGCTCCTCTGGAGACACTTTTTTAAAATTTGAAACTGTTTTTTCTAAAAAAAAAATACAAAACTCGACATTTTTTACCCATTTCCTCAATTTTTTTTAGAAAAAACTAAATTGAATTTTGAAAAAGTGATTCCAGAGGAGCATAGATTTAACCTTTACCTACACGTACATATTTTTTTCTTTTAAAAATAGTCAAAAATAAACTTTAAAAGTGGGGGTACTACGAAACCCTTACATTGCAAGATTTTTCGTCTGGAAAGTGGCGCCTCTGATAGATTTTTAAGAAATTAACATTTGTGAATGAAAACAATTTACTGATGTTTTACGAGGGATGAATAAATTTTACGTATTTGTACACCTTATTTTTTACGTAATTTAATTCTGTAATACTAAGATTGGTATATATATTATATGCAAGTGTTTCATAGTACACCAATTTTGCGGATTATTTTTTAATTTTACTAAAAGAAATTTTATGTACAGGTAAAGGCTTAACCCATACCACTCTGGAGTCACTTTAAAAATATGAATCAGTCTCTTTGGAAAAAAATCTAAGAAAAGAAACAAAAAGAAATAGAAATGTTAAAAAATGCTAGAACAATATATTTAATTTTTGCCTACAGGAGCATTTATTTTTATTACAATAAAAATAGAAATACGTTAAAGCTTTTTCGTCTAGAGGGCAGAGCTGTGCGGTATTCAAGTACATGTACTCGATAGCTGTACTCTAAGTACATTTAGTGTACTTGGTACTCAGTCCAGAGTACATTAGGATCCTATGTATTTGTACTTGTACTTTCACTGTATTGAGAACGTTTGTACTCAAGTACATTTTAGAGTACTCTAAGTACTTTTGAATGTACTTAAGTACTTCAGACAAATAAGTACTTTAAGTACTTTTAAAAGTACTTAAGTACTTTTGAATGTACTTAAGTACTTCACACAAATACAAATATTGCGCAGTTCATATTTGTTTAGACTTGTCTCAATCTCAGTCTGTCTGTTCCAACTGCCACGTGCAATGTTTGATTCGATTTGTCGGTAGCCGGAGAAGGTAGTGTTTTAAAAGTGCCGATCAGCTAAAGTTAAGTTAGTGAACTTCATCGTATAAATTATTCAATCTTTGTCGTGTAAATTTATGAGACTCAATTATTTGTAAAGGTAAGTGATTACGTATTTAGGTACTTTGTGCCTAAAAAATACCTCTATCTACGGAAGGCTGTAAAGGTTTTAATCATTATATTATACACAGATTGGTTTGGGTTTATGCAGAAAAATAATCTGTTTTAATCTAACTTTGTAGGTTAGGTATTAGCAGTATTTTTATCTTTGAAACTCAAACACTGTTAAACATATAAGAAATGTTGGTTTTTGAAGGGAGGAATAAATCTAAATAAAACTGAATAAAAAGCAATATACCGGGTGGTCCATTTGACTTGAGACAGATTCCCATTTCGACTGCATATCTCGGATTTTGCATGAAAATACGAGACCAAAACTGGCTACTTTACATCAAAGGCTGGGCCTCCTCCATTTTAAAGAAACTGAAATCCAGTATTTGGAAGATTATTGTCAAGTATTAAAGCCTTTGGCAACAGCTTCGGACATATTACAGGGTGAAACTAATACTTCCTTTGGTTATCTACTTCCAACATTGACTTCATTAGCCAACAAATGGAAGAATATGAAAGTCGATTTCCAGGGCCCTAGACATTACAGTGCAAATTTGATTTTGGACGCATGTCTTGAGGCACTGTTTAAACAGTTTTCCTCTGTTTTTCATTTAGAATGTGAAGAAGCACTAATAGCCGTAGTTTCTTGTCCAAAATTTAAACTTCGGTGGTTCAACACCCTAAAAAGTGAGCTACAGTCCCAGACAGGAATCTCACTGGACAGCTAAAACAAACATTTATTTCATGTGCTAAACGGCTGTTAGATTCTGAAAATGTTGATAATGACAATGACAGCAATGATAGTAATGAACACGATGCTGAAAAAGAATATGACGTTTTCTTTTTATTTTGACGAAATCGAAACATCAGAATCTAAGAAATCTCAGAAAGTAAACAAACACGATAAAAGAAGATCAAAAGTTGAGTTGGAGCTTTTACATTATCTTAAAGATAAGAGAACCGATCTGTCCATGCTGAATGACTATAAAAAACAATAAAAAAAAGTTTTTATACGGTATAATACATGTTTACCATCTTCTGCTGCAGTAGAGCGACTTTTTTCATTTGCAACAATGTTAAACGACCCTCGCAAATTTTGAAAAACTTGTAATATTAAAGGCAAATAAAATTGGTTCCTAGAAAGGTATAGATTTTATTGTTTTATTGTGCTCATATCCAGAATTAATTTACTAAATACAACACAAAATTTTCTGTACTTAGTATTTAGTTGCCCGACTGTGGATATCTAATATATTTAATCCTATAGTAGTATATACATATAGTATACAAAAGCCATAAGATTATACAATAAAAAATTAATTATTAATGTACTTGGTACTCTGTACTTATAAAAGTACTCGAGTAAGTGTGCTTTTCTACGTTATGCACTTGGTACTCGAGTACTTTTTGGGAAGAGTACTTGTATTCTGTACTTAAGTACTTTTTTCTTATACTTGGAATAGCTCTGCTAGAGGGTGACACCAACAAAATATATATCTTTGTCTACTATTTAGTGATTTGAATTCATGTTATTTTTTACATACAGTAATTTCGCTCAATTATATTAAATTAATTTTATTTATGTATTATAAAATATATATCCGAAATTGGAAGGTATACACTGAGATGTGAATTATAAATATGTTTTTGTTTAATGAATACCTCTTCGAGTCAACAATAATTATTAATTCCAGCATGTTAATATCTCTTCAATCCGTTAAAGTAATGTAAATATTTTTTCTTGCTTTCGCACATGGCTTTGACTGTCGCACCATTTGAGGCGCGTTGCAAGAGAAATTTTTCTAAAAAGTTAGCCAATGTCTATAAATGAGAGAAAAACGATTGTGACAAGCTGATTTTGTATTGTGGAAAAGACGGAAATGAGTCACTGCTTTAAAATTTTGAGAAATTTTTAAAAAATCTCCTAAAATCTTTTATTTAGTTTTAAAGCCACCCGATATGGCATGGACCATAAATTCAGAGCAAAATAAGATTTTTTTTCTATATAACTTCTTATCGAGACATTGTGAGATAAAAAAAACAGACAATTAATTAAAAGCGTACTCACAATTTTTTAGGTATAGAAGTTTCAATGCTATACTGTTTTCCAAATTATGAAAATACTAAAGAATATTAAAAAAAAGAGCCAATTAAAGAATGTGTTAATATCTACAGAAGAACATCGTATTTTTTTTTGAAACAAAGAGTGGTCGAAAATTGTGAAAATAACAACATATTTTTATTTCACAAAAATAATAAGTTAGTTTTTGTTATTTATGTAAATCATATCATTTTCAAGGCAATAAAATAGAAGAAAAGTCCGATTTCAAAAAGGTCTATTAGTTTTTATAGGAAATGGAAAGAGAAAGAACGCTTTTTAATCAAGTTAAAATTCTTTACTAATTTCGCGGTTTCTCTTCGACGATGTTCGGTCTCCGTCTTGTTTAAAATCAATAACTATAAACGGATTAAGGTATTTTGTACCGTGTTAAAAAATGTAAGAAAAATTTTAAAGGATATTTATTTTTTTTAAAAAATTAGTAAACTTTGACAAACATATACAATATTCTAAAAGATAAATCACATTTATGTGATTATATAAAATTTTTATTTATTTTTCTAAAAGTCTGCTTTCTATATGTTACTTTTTTCAGAAAATGTTATTTCTGATAAAACTTAGTGTTTAATTAAACCGTAAACTTTATTTATTCAAAAAATTCTGTATTATAAATATAAATTTGGCTGCACAGTGAACTAGGTACTCTTCTAGGAACCGAACCCACGTTTTTACATATAAGATTAATTTAAGAAGATATATATATAACTCTACATAGTAGTTTTTTAGTTAATACAATTAATATAGATTATTATTTAACCTTTTAACCTAATTCAAAAAGGGGGAGGTTCTCAATTCGTCTGTATATTTTTTATGTATGTTCAGCGATAATTCTTTAACACAGTCCGATTTAAATGATTCTTTTTTGCTGGAAAGGGGGTACTTCCGGGATGGTCTCATATAAATTTGGTCAAAATCTAATAATTGGGTCCATGAGAAAATCCTCAAACTTTTTATTTTTTATGTATGTTCAGCGATAATTCTTTACCACCTTGTCCGATTTCTATAATTCTTTTCGTTAGTAAGGGAGTACCTCAGGGGTGGTCCCATATAAATTTGGTTAAGATGTAGTGATGGCATCTGCACGATTTTAAAGTCGGTTTTTTAAAATTACTTTTATTACTTGTTACGTTAATTAAAAGTTTAATAATTTGGTGCTTTCTTGATGCGTCGTTTTATGATTTCACTTTGTATATGTTTAAGTACAGATAATTATTATTACTGGCAGTTTATTTTAAATCATTAAAATAATATTTTGTTAATCCAAAAAAGGCAAACAAAAAAGCCATGTCACATTCAGTGTAATATTAAAAATTATATATATAAATATAGTATATTATGTACCAACAGACTAAACTTTCACTTTCAATCCCGCCTTTTTGTCGTAAAAGACTTCTAAATTTTTACCAGTGACTTCCGTACCAGGTTTGAACTGAATATTTTTGAACAAAAATATAATACGCCACTGCTTTTTTCAAAAACCAAAATTATCTTTAAAATCCTTATTTATTTTGGAGCAAATTTGGTTTATAGACGTACTTTCGTACGACGCACCCTTTTCGCGTAAGAAAATAAAAACCAGTTTATTGAAACTGCTTTTGATATTTTGTTGAAATTTGGTAGGAGTGGAAACACTTTTTTTTGGGGCAAAATTTCATAAAAATATCTAGAGTGATAAGAAACTTATGATAAAATAGTTATTTTTTTCTTAAAACTTTAACACCCAAGGATTCACACCCTTAAGTATCGGCACTCAATTAATAAATACCCTGTATTAATTGATCCTATTACCTTATTCGAACCAATCGTCTATTTTTCCGTTATTTGTATTTATATTTCACACCTCTTTACTCCTAAATGTAATTTAATCTAACTAAAGGTGCGTTTAGTCAGCCTGATTTAGTTTTAAGCATTAACATAGACATTAACATAAAAGTTAATTTCAATACATTTCAGTGTACCTGTTTATACAGAATAACATAAGCATAAACATTAACATAAATTTAGTGAAGATAAATAAAATCCAACTTAATGCTTAAATTTATGTCGAAAATACAATTGCGCATGTGCGTTCAAAAAGTGAGGTTAAGCTATTTTTCTAACTTTTAAATTTTGAACTTCTAAACTCTTTTTCTGCACTTTTATTAATAGTAATTGTGAGATAGTTAGCAGAGCAATTTCAGAAGCAGCTCCCATACGCCTTTTTTCCATTTTGTATGATTTGTCAAATCTTATGTTAATGCTTAAATTTTCTGTATAAACGGTTTTGTTTTAAAATCCTTAAATTAATGTTTATGTTAATGTCTATGTTAATGCTTAAAACTAAATCAGGCTGACTAAACGCACCTTAAGTCTATTCACTAAATTAAAATATAAAAATAATGTAAAACCCTCTAAAAAATCGAACTGCGTTATAACAATATCTCGCAATGCACCGAGAAAAACAAATACGATTCTGGTTCCCCTAATTTAGGTAACTCTGACTCACTCAAGAAATGATGAAGGTCGGTAGCCGTGTTGATTTTTCGGTTCCTATATGTTCCAACTTCGCGTTCGAGTTTGGAATACGTATCCCTCGTATCTACATGCAATTGTTAAAATTATGAATGAATGCGGATTTTGTTTAGTCTCGGAAGTAATTTTGTAGTATTTAGGCTCCACCCTTAAGTTGTAATTTTATGGGTTGCCTAAGAAAATACGGTCCATACTGTTTATTTTCTTCAAGTAAAAAAATGACACCCTGTAAAGTATTCCCCAGATGCTTCGACTATGCCCAAACTTTAATTTCCTCACCCCAGAATGGATTAAAGCTAAACTTTAAAATTTTGTGTTTTTCTCTTCATCCGTTTTTGAGTTATTTTCAAAATTCTAAATTTGCATTTTTTCTCAAATATCTCGAATTAGGTCCATTTTAGGGAAATCATGTGTAGGAACAAAATAATAGAGAATAACATCATAAGCAATTTTAAAAATCAGCAATCAATTTAGTGATCTAACTAACGTAATGTATAATGTGCCTCAAGGAACTATTTTGGGCCCTCTTTTATTTTCACTTTATGTTAATAGTTTGCTAAATCTGGAAATATCTGGAGAAATTACTTGTTTTGCTGACGACACAGTTATTCTGCTAGCAGCATGTCTGACTATCAAATGCTAATGATTAAATCAATGGGTGCGTTCAGTCAACGCAACAGTCAAGTATGGTGACTTGTTGGGTTTTCTGAACGTCACTTGTTGAGTTTTTGTTAGTTTCAACCGTTGCTCAACATAGGCACCAGGAAAATTTTATGGTGAATTTTGTAAACGAAGTATTGTACTCAGTGTTGCAAACTAAAGGAATTTTTAATTTAGAGATTTCTAGTGTTTTTATTGATTTTTAACCACTCCAGGAGGATAAAGCTGATTATATGTGATTATTACCTCACATTTCTTAACTTTGAACATGAATTTTGTTGTTTTTTAAATTCTAAAGTTAAACCAAGATGAAAAATGTCCGTTATGACTGATTATGACTGAGTATATTTTTACATGATCTTAATTTGTAACCGAAAATGATTTTATTTATATCACCACTAGAGGTCACCACTTATATGTGTATTGTCTAACCGCTGAACCAACTTATACCATTCAGGTACTTTTAATTGTTGACTTCCACCATATCAGAAAAATGTTTTCAGTTTTAATCAACGTTGCGTCTGCTGAACGCGCCCAATAATACTGATATTAATATAAACCAAACGAATCATATCAAATACTTAGGGGTTATTATTGATTGTAATTTAAGGTGGGAAAAGCATATTCAAAATATAAATACATTAACATGTCTACTTTTTAAATTTAAATGTTTTAGTACAATCTTGAGTATAAATCACCTAAAAATAATTTACTATTCACTTGTTGTGTCTAGGCTACAGTATGGAATACTAGCATGGGGTAGGATTTATCAAGTTTATCTAAGAGCATTAAAGATAATCCAAAAATGTGTACTGAAAAATGCTCAAAAAATCTCTTATTTTCTTAACAGATATACTTTTTCAAGAATCTCAAGTGCTTGATATTCGTCAACTATTCGCCCATTCAATCTTAATTTCAGCATTTAAAAATAGAAATAAAGTACTACACGATATTGATCACAGATATAGTACTAGACAAAAAACTTCCCATTTCGTTAAAATCTCATAGTCAAGAAAGACTCTAGGACAAAGGTGTTTTACTTTCTGGACCCCAAGGCACTACTAGAAATTTATAAAATATACCTTAAAACAATTAATTCTAAAATTTTTATTAAAAAGTTTTCAAAAATCTTCTAGCTAATACCAAAAGGAAATATATACATAATTTGATAGATTCAAAATAATCATATGCCAAATAGGTACAAACGTTTTTATTTATTTTCATGTCGACCCTATATTGCCACTATGCATCCGCAGTCTCTAGAATGATTAAAATTTCACACTTCTCAAATTTTTCCATTACGGTCCATTTTAGAGAAATCATATATGGAGTAAAAATTATAGAGAATGATATCGCAAACAACAATGAGTAAAAACATTTCAAAAATGTTCTGACCAAATGCCCCTCGGCCAGTGATAAATACTCATATTTTTTTCAAATAACTCAAGCACGTTTTTTAAGGTAACTTCCCTCCGCCTACGGCATCGGAACATTACTATGAAAAAGTAATTCTAATAAACCTGAATAACAGTTATGTGAAATTAAATTTTTCAATAAAATAAAATACTATAAAAACATTATGTTGACATTCATATTTTAATTTATGTATATGTTAAATATAATTACAAATTATTATTCAATGTGAAGTAAAAAAGCCATTAGATTCTATAATAAATGTATTATTGTTTAACAGTATTTATTGTTTTATGTATATTATAAATTTATATCAAAATCTAGTGAAATCACCAAAAAAATTGGTATAATAGTACAATAAATAGTATATATTACATACCGAGCATCAAGTTGCGAATTACCGAGGTAAGCTACAGACCCGAGGCTAGAATGAGTTCCCGCTAGGTATGTATACGGTTTTACTCACAATTTACTAATAACAAATTTAAATAATTTTTTGAATAAGAATAATTTCTTGACCGTAGCAGAATTTTATATAAATAAAAATGTCCTTGGTTTATTCAGTCATTTTTATTTTCTATTGTTTAGCACAGCACTACATATATTTTGGAAAAATTTTCCATCTTCGGGTGCAGTCAAAATTTAAAAACAACATGGGGACGATTACAAATAAATTAATTTTTTTTTTAAATAGCAAAGTGTTTCAGCGTGTGAAGGTGTATTCGAAATATCTATTCATTATCAATAATCATTATTTGCACAGAACAGGTAATTAGGCAACAGTACTTACGAGAATGTGTATGAAAAGTTGCCTAATGAAGTTGAAGCTTAATGTCAAACGTGTATTCAAAATTTAACCCCAAAAAAATAGATGTAATATTGTAATAATTTCGAATGTAATTTAACTTATCTTCTTTATTTTTAGTTCAAAAGAAAACAGAATGAATTATTAAATTTTTTCCAGCTACGGACAATAATCAGATTCAAAGCCAGAAATATTTCGATTTTGAACATGTACTTAAGGAATTTTGAAGGACATCGTAAAATAATAATAATTTAAATATATAAAACCGTTCAGTTTTCTCATGTCTACTAAAGGTTTGTAATTACTTTTCCCTTCTTACTGCAATTATAGGTATACGTTTATTTATTTGATTTAATTTCCATTTTGGTACTGAACATTTATAAAATACACTGTTTTTTTGGTAGTATTTTTACAATCTACAACATAACAACTCCGTTTGCTCATTGTATTGCTTTTAACAATTTTTTTTTAATACGTAAAATATATACGTATATTTGATAAGCCAAAAATACCAAATATCGCCCTAAAATGCACGAATTATCCGGAGCTAGCGCTAGTATCGTTTTTGCTTTCCCTACCATGATTTCGCACTGAGCGAATAGTAAGTGACATTTGCTAGCCGGGAAAGTAACATTCGCTAGTCGGGAAAGTGATACATGCTAGCCAAGAAAGTTACTTTCTCGACTAACAATCAGCATGTGAGCAATAACTCTTTTCCTGACAGTTTAGAAGGGTTAAAATCCACCGATTACTAACTAATTGTAAGTAAAATCAATTTCAATAATACTGATATATATAAATTGATAATTCAAATTCAAGCAATTACAAAAATAAATTTAAAATTGATTCAAAACAAGAAAATACTACTAATACTTTTCTCTTTGATTCTTTTGTCAACACAAATATTAATCTTTATCATTATTGATTATTGAATTATAAAATAGTAGAGCCAAAAATATCGTCATTTAACAAATTTTTATTCTAATAATAATAAAGACAAATATTAAGACAAATTTTTTATAACTGATGCCTCACAGGAAATAGGCCCATAAGAAGACCTAGCTCTGTGGTACTCCAGCAAGTAAAGTAAATAGGCCTGACATGGCGTTGCCTACTTTGTCTGTAACAATTCTGTCAGTGAGATATGACTTTGGAGATATTGGGGGAAAACCTATATTCATGATCTTTTTGACTAGTCTAGCATGCCAGACTTGGTCAAAGACTTTTTGAATATCGAGAAGCATGGCTAAAGAGATTTAAAAAGGGAGTTAACTGCTGTGACCGCAGTAATATGAAGTGAAGATATTCCGTCGTGAGTGATGAGATCTGAAACTATGTTGGGATTAAGGAATTATGTTTCGTTCCTCACAAAAGGGCCATATTCTTTCCTTGATCAGAGAGGTTTTGAGTTTACATAGCACTCATATGAGATATATATGATGGTAAGAGTCTAACGATATAGGGTCCTTGCCTAGTTTGGGAATTAAATTGGTGTTGGCGGATTTACAGGCAAGTGAATAGAAGGAAAAGGATAGGGAAGCGTTCAGAAGTAAGGATGGGAAACAGTTTTAGGAAAATGTTCCAGCGTTATTCTTTATATGGAATTGGACCCATAGGCCGTCTTTTTGCCTGATTGGCAGGTATTGGATGTGTTGAAAGGTGAATAGGGCGGCAACACAGTGTGCAACGTCTGGTCTCAAACAAAAAGTCCAATCGACCTGAGATTTTCACTTTACTTGATCATTTCTTCTAGCCTTACAATCTTATTTTTTGTATTTCGGCATAAGAGATAACAAAGTTGTAGGCTCGGGTATGGATTTAACAGGTTAGAGACATGTATGTCAACTGGGGAATCAGATAATAGTTTTCTTTTGTTGTGTCCAGTAAAAACTTCCTCATTCAACTTAGTTTCTGAGAATTTTAGAACATGTAGCACAGATATCTATAGAATTTTTATACAGCGATTTAATAAATTGCTTTAGAAGCCCTTAATTAATGTCATTCCTTTTGCAAAACCAATCTGATGTAATGGATTTTTTTAGTGACAGAAATCTATAGAAAATAGTAAAAAAATTGACCTTACCCATTATTCGATAATTTGGCCTTACTCATGCGCGAAAAAAGCGCTGGAAGTTTGAATCTAGTAATTTTTCAAACTCTTTTTGCTGTCTCTCTTATCCTCGTTCTACAACTACTATAACTATTACAACTACTACAAGGTGGGGTTGAAGGTGGGCAGGAGCACGATACACAAATACTGGTATGTTCCTGTGCATATTAGGTCTAACCTTGTCACATGACATGACGTCACGTGGCATATAAATCTGATGCATCTAAATAGATAAATACAAGTTACAAGATTTTTCGATAATAAACAACTGTTGGGTTGGCTACAACAATTAGCCTCTGTCATCGTTACTTTTAGCAACTATCCGATTCTATATAGTAGGGAGCCACTAAAAGTTTTTTAATACACATTTGCAAAAGGCTCAATTACAAATGTATCGTTAATTCTTAACCTGTAGAAGCAGCAAGCAAGCAGGTATTGTGACGTTAATTTCAAGCAGTTGGCAGCAAACTTTTTTCTACTATTAATATAAATCATATCTTAAAATTTCAAGATTGCAGCAATTATTTCCTTGTAAAAATGAACGAAATATTGGTAATTTTCCCTAAAAGTGTCACTAGCTCCCTTACCAATACTATCAAACACACAAACAAAACGACATTTACGGATATATAATTGGAACTTAGGGTAGGAAATATAACAACAATAAATTTTTATGATTTTAAGCGGAAGTAAAATTTGCGCTAAGTAACAGAGATCAGAAGTAACGAGAAAGGTCTATTATTATGCAATTTTTTCGTTGCAATTCTGTGCTACGTAAAGTTTTTATCGTCCATCGTCCCTCAGTGCAAAAAAAGCAATTAATTAAAATATAAACATTGTATGTGTAAATTTAATTAATATGTACCGATTTACAAACCGATTTGTGTGTGGCATGACTATCGAATGAATCATTCATGGTTCAGTTCGCCATCAAACCATAAATCGAGTTATTAAGACAGGAAGGCGAACGAACCTACTAATAAAATCTTCTACATGAGAATGTGCCATGGAAACAGACAGAACAGGTGTTGTCTAGTGTCAACAAACAGCAGACTATCGTGCGTACAAGAAATTTTACAATAATTATTAAGAGCTATAATTCAATAAAGTGATTGATTTATTATATTTTACGTTGTTGATTAAAATTAAAAATAACGAACAGCTGTGAAAAGTAAAGATTATAATATTATTAATTAAAGCTGATTATCCGAAACTAAAATATAGTAGTAGTAATTAAAAAAGCACCAATAAAATTCAGAAAGAGTTAGGTATACCAAAAAAAAATTAATACTTTCTTAAAAAATATTTTGGAGGACACAAGGTAAAAAAAAAATGTTGCATATCTGATACAAAAAGTCAGTTTGCAATTTAGAATATCTGTCAAGATTCTCTTTTGAATTATTTAAGTGACAAAAATTACTTAAGTGAAAGTGTATCAGAAGCAGATCAGGTATCTTTGTACCTAATTAAAATAAGTGTAATTTATTTTGTGACATAATAATAAGTTATAATACAATAAATATCAGCTTGGTAAATAAAGTCAATGACAATAAAATACTATGTTTGTACAGATTTATTACCTATTAATTACAATCATGTACATAGGCGCTAAATCCCCGGGGGTCTGGTTGCACAAGCACCCAGAGCAATTTTAAACTGAGTGCGGAGCACCCATAGTACGAGGACAAAAAGTACCAATAAGTGAAATGAAGAAGCTGTCACGGCCCAAGTTGGTATAGCGACAGGATGCCACGATAAAATATTATCGTCAAAAAAAGACTAATAACGGTCTACAATTATCAAGACAAGATCTTTGTCATATGCTATGCAAATGCTTTAGGGAAAAAGGGAGAACATTTGAAAGTTGCTCCCGATCAAGCACCGTTAGAAAAGAACGTTCATTTAGAGTCACAAACAGATCTCTAGTATTGCTGGCGAGAAACCAGGTCATCTACTAAAGAACGCTTGGACCCGTCAATTTTTGATTTTAGGGGGAAACATTTTTTTGGCAGTTTCACTCTGCTCCCCTGAGCGGAAACCCTCTATTGAGGTGAAAAAATGGGTCGAATGATCTTATTTTGAAGGTATTTTTACCTAGATAATAACCCCCAAGTTTTACATCGCTACTGTCTGCTCACCAAAAGTACAAAACCGGTTTAACATACTTTTTACATAGTTATTAAAAAAAAAGGAATTCTTTGTCACAATTTTAGTTTTATTCCTGTGGTTTTCAATTATTGTTATCAGATGACATTCTTTAGTCGCCGTAAAGTAGTAAGGTTTAGTTTATTTCGTTGTAGAGTCGGCATAAAAGTGGCATATCAGTGATAACAGGTTACTCTATTGCTTAGAGGGTGCAAATAATTTCACTTTTTTTGCACACAATGAATGTGCTAATAAAACTACCCAATTCTTTAACAATCAACATCAAAATCTATAAATCCATCGAAAGTACATTTTGGGAAACGGAGTCAGTAGCTAACAAATAACGTGAAATGGAAAATTCTGTAGTAAATGAAGCTACAGAGGTAGTAATTTTAGGACATGTTGTTCAAGAAGCCACATTGAGTACAAGACAGTTGGCGATAACATCTGGTATTAAGAGACGTAGCGTTCAGAAGATATTGAAAAAACACAAGTTTCATGCCTACAAAATACATCTGGTAAAAGAACTTAACGAAGACGATTTTGATAGGCGATTACAATTTTATGAAATTATGACTGAACGGGCATTAAATGATCAGCAATTTCTTTTAACGTGTGTTTTTTAGACGAATGCACCTTTTTCCTAAATGGTACGGTAAATCCTCACAACTGTCGTTATTGGTAACATTCAAATCCAAGAATATTTCATGAAGTGCATATGCAACATCTGGAAACACTGAATGTTTGGGCTGGCATTTTTGGTAACCGTATAATTGGCCCCTTTTTCCTGAAAATTTAACTGCAGAAATGTATTTGGATTTATTATAAAACGTCATTTATCCAGCATTACTAGAGTTAATTGAGAATGACGATCAGTACATAGCAAACAACTTAATATTCCAGCAAAACGGTGTGCCACTGTTCGTCAGTATTTGGATCACGTTTCCAGGTCTCCAGGATCGGAAGAGGAAGTATTGAGTGGCACCCACGGTCTCCGGATCTAAGCCCGTGGGTTTTTTTAATAGGGCCACTTAAAAACAAAAATGTATGCCACCCAGCCAACATCACTGGAAAATCTACAACAACGGATAATTGATGACTGTCATCAAATCGCCCCACAGATGCTTCAAAATGTCCTTTACAGGTACCAGGTAATATTAATAATAACAATAATAATACATTTATTATGTATTGAGAAAAATTGTATTTTTAATTCAAATACATACATAAATGAATTCTTCATATTGAAGTAAACACAATGGGTTTTATAAGGATTATTTTTGTTGGTATTTTCAATAATCCTAATGGTTAGGTTTGGAAAATAAAGGTAATTTTTATGATTAATTCTTGATATAGTTGAAGTTGAAGGTGGTTCTTTACTGTTTTATTTAAATCAAAGCTAAAAATTTGTTTCTTTGAATAATATAACTAATTTTAAATAATTTTTTAAATTTCTTTATTACATTTAATATTATTTATACTTTTTTCTAACAATAATCAGTATAAAATAGCCACTTTGATTGAGCCAAAATATTTAGAAGGGGAAGTTTTTAATATTATACAAACATACTGTGTGTCCAAAAAAAAAATATATGAATGTGGCCATTCAGTAACCTTTATTTCTAAAAATAGGAGGACAATGTTACTTGAAAAATGTATTTAGAATCAATATTTACCGTCAAATCCCAGATTCGAACATAATTTTTTTTTAGCAATACGGGAGAAGAAGAAATGACATTTTTACAAATAAAATTAATTTGGGCAAATTTATTTGAGATCATGTACAAGATTATTCATTATTAAAGACACCTTTTATTGCCACTATTGCATATTCAAAAAAAAGTTTTAAATAAAAATTTGTGGATATGACCGACTTTTCTTTTAGATATACCATAAAAACACATTCGTATTCAGATTTCACGGAATACAACACAAATAAACTTTTTTAAATGGGATACCCTCTATGTTATTAAATTTCTGGAATATATTTTTTTTTTTCTAATTTCAAAAATGTATATTATATGATAACCCTTATAATCTTATACCGACTGTTCTTGAGTAATTTAACGTTGATAATGTAATTATGAAAATAAAGTAAAAGCTATGAAAATCACAACTAATATGTTTGATAATAAAATAATCCAAATAGGTGGTTTACAGTGAGGAAGAAAAAGTGTAAATATTTATCTAAACTATAAGATATTCGACGATTAATTAATCAGGAAAGAATACAAATCATTCCAAAAATTGAATAAAATATATATCTATACTATCCCTATTAAAAAATATTATTCATATTGTATCCCGTGGGAGATGCACGCCACTGATATGGTCATTGTATTCTTGAAGACATTTTAACAAAATTCGGTGAATGTAAATATTATACAATAATAATTATGGCATAAAGGGTGGGTAATTTATAAAGAATAACCCTGTAGGTACCAAATAATTTTCAGTAAAAATGTAATTTTGCGACACACTGTTTATTCAAATCCAAAATGATGTAATTTTCTTTTAACACACACCTAATACAAATTTATTAGCAAAAGTCAAATACTTGTTATTTTCGGTATATTTCTCCTTCAGACAAAGACATTTTTAGTTTCATTATCTCATAATTTAAAAAAAATTACCCGACCTTATAATATTTTATTATAATTTGATGATCCCGAGTGGCCATCGCACGAAGATGAAATTTGAGCATTAAGATTTAGATGTCATTAACATTAAATTAATGTTTTGAAATTAATTTATGAGTTTTACCAATTTACCAAATAAAATTAATAAAAAAAAGTGTCGGTTCGTGGGTTTGAACTCTGAACCCCTCGATTCATAGTTTCCGTTATTGACCCTCATGAAAAAGTTTTTCTTTTTAACGTTGATAATCAGATTGGTTTTAGTTTCATTAAAATCTCAATTTATTTCTAAATATAGACAAATATCTTGTGGAATGCTATTATTTATTGATTCTTAACAAGAATCACTAATTTTTAATTTTATTTAATCTCGATAACTGAAAATTATACAGGGTCATTCTATATGGGCGGAACGGGTCATTCTATATGGGCGGAACGGGTCATTTTATATGGGCGGAACACTTGATTTATGGTTTAACTATGACTTGTACGATAATTTGACTTACATTACTTACATAGTTTTTCTACATTTTATGGACTATTTATTGACGTTTACAGATTTCCCGCATACGTAATGGTTTTCAAGATATGACGTCATCAGGCAATATTTTAAATAAGTCTGGGACCCACTTAATGTACCATTGATGAAATCAGACAGATCATACGAACTCGAAAAAAATATAAATACAGGGTGATCCATTTAAAATATTGCCCGATGACGTCAGATCTTGAAAATCATTACGTATGCAAGAAATCTGTAAACGTCAATAAAAAGTACATAAAATGTACAAAAACTTTTATCAAAGTCAAATTATCGTACAAGTCATAGTTAAGCCATAAATCAAGTGTTCCGCCCATATAGAATGACCCGGTATATTGACAATTAATTTGACATAATTGTCGCTTGTAAAGTTCTAACATCTGACGTGGAGGGTGTATCTGCCCAGCAAATAAAATCGTTAGTTCAATTATTGTACCAATAGGTGTCGGGCGCGATTGCCTTATTAACTTTTACATGAGGATTATCCTATTATAGTTCTTTATACAATGATGTTATTAATAGTAATAACTACATTTAATACAGCGATATTGGCGCTTCTACAAAGTTTTGAACCAAAGTTACAAATGATATAATTATTGGAAAAAAGTGAACACCTATTTTAAATTACCACAAGCCTCCACTGGCTGGGACGAATACTAAAAAAATAAGTTTCGATTCATAAATCCGATTCACGAGGTGTGATGATTCGCATCACGGACCCCGTATTAGAAACCTTTTTACTAAATATAAAAAAAATTATTCCCAATATCATCAAATAACACCTATTTTCTTACTGATACTTCTTTAAACTTTGTTAGTTTTCAAGAAAGTGGGTTATTTGGTATACATTTTGACACTTACTCCGATTAAGATGTCAATTTATATGTCAAAATTATAAATATTTATTTAATTTTTAATAAAAAACCGTGAATTTTTTATAGATATTCGATTCGTTTTGATAAGACTTTATTCTCATATTTTCCTTAACTTTAATTAATAATGTACTAAGTATTTAAATTTATGTAAATACACACTCATGATTAATACAAATAATAATCATGTAAAGCGAACTACAATTATTAAAAAAAAATTAAATCAATGTCCATTGAATAACTCATATCAGAACATTATCTATAGACACTTAAAAGTAATTAGGTTTGTAAGTTAAGTTGTAATAGGACGTCTACATCGAACAGCTGATATCCAGCCAACATAGTAACAAATTAGGCACGTGTAGTAAATTCATTGCCAAGAGCAAGGTCGAGTTTTATTTACGCCGACGGAAATTAGTTTTGATATCGGCTGCAATTGCGCTTTCACCGACTGCATTCTAGATTTATTGAATGAGATGAAAGGAAAGTGTAAGATTTTGGAATATTTTTACTTTTCCGATGTATAAAAACACAAGACAATTTAGTAGCGCTGATTTAATTTCTTTTCTTGAATAGATATATGTGTAGAAGAAATATAGAGAAAATATAGAAGAAATATAGAGAAAATATAAAAAAATAGATAAAATAAATATAGAAGAAATATAGAAGAAATGTAGAAGAAATATAGAAGAAATATAGAAAAAATATAGAAGAAATATGGAAGAAATATAGAAGAAATAAAGAAGAAATATACAAGAAATATAGAAGAAATATAGAAGGAATATAGAAGAAATATAGAAGAAATATAGAAGAAATATGGAAAAAATATAGAAGGAATATAGAAGTAATATAGAAGAAATATAGAAGAAATACAGAAGAAATACAGAAGAAATATAGAAGAAATATAGAAGAAATATAGAAGAAATATAGAAGAAATATAGAAGAAATATAGAAGAAATATAGAAGAAATATAGAAGAAATATAGAAGAAATATAGAAGAAATATAGAAGAAATATAGAAAAAATATAGAAGAAATATAGAAGAAATATAGAAGAAATATAGAAGAAATATAGAAGAAATATAGAAGAAATATAGGAGAAATGTAGAAGAAATATAGAAGAAAAATAGAAGAAATATAGAAGAAATATAGAAGAAATATAGAAGAAATATAAAAGAAATATAGAAGAAATATAGAAATTAACATAGAAATCAATGTAGAATAAATAAGGAATAAATATAGAACAAATACAGAATAAATATAGGATAAATATAGAGTAAATATAAAATAAATGTAAACATAGAATAATTATTAAATAAATGTAAATACACTGTGTCCCAGATTTTTTTGTTTATATGACTATTTCGATTTCTAAATATATTTTGGCCTTACAATACGAAGCTTTTTGTATCTACCACTTTTTTAATGAACGATGAATGTTGACAGGCGTGTACCTTTTTCGGAACAAGAGGCGTTTTAACGAAGGATTTTCGAACTATCTAGTTAGTTTTCGGAAAACTAGAAAACGTTTGAAGAAAGTTGTCAATAACAGTTTGTCGTTGATGTGTTTCATTTTGATCAGCTTTCATACTAAATTGCGTAGAATATTTTTCCGATTCAAAATCGAGATTCTCGATATTTCCACAGTTTATTTATAATACCTTCTAAACTGGATTTATCTATCATTTTATATACTTTATAATATATGTTCATGCTCTACTTTTCACTTTATTAACAATTTTTTTTAACATACTTAAAAATGGTAGGATATTCTCAATTCGTTGAAATATTTTTTTATGTATGTTGAGCGATAATTCTTTACCACGTTGCCCGATTTCTAGGATTCTTTTTGTTAGAAAAGGAAACAGTTTTATATACATTAAGTCAAGATCTGAAGATGGGATCCATAAGAAAATCATTAACATCTTTATTTTTAAAGTAGGTTTTTTTTTTTAATTTCTTTAAACCTTACTGGTTCGAATGCGGTAAGGAATGAAGAAATGTAAATAATTGCTGTGCCAGCCAAAAAGCGAAGAAGAAGTACCGATTAAAATATCGAGTGACAGAAGAGTTCCTAAGATTGTTGAGATCGGGTTTATGTTTTAAAATGCCTTAAAACCGATATCGATAATGTCTCCTTGTCGCTGGGCAGCTTGTATATAAATATACAGCTCTCTATTTACATAATTATAATTCTTAGGTAGGTTTAGATTTGCAGACATAAATCTTGTAATAAATATAACAGCTGCCTAATACATTGATTACATTTTCATTAGCCAATGTAAAAATGTCTTTTATTGTACCTAGGATTTGACTAAACACTACACAAAACTGAAAATAAAATGCCACTTTCATCGTGTAATTAATGCCGCGTTTGAGAATCCACATCGGATGCATTTTTTACATCTCGAGCGTTTTTTATCGGACACATCTGTCCCATTACATTTACGTATACTGAATCACGTGATCAAAGATTTACTACTTACTACATCTCAGATGCATCCGATGTGGATTCTCAAACGCGGCATAAATAATAAACTACAAACGGTCCTGTAAGGGTAGCGTCATATAGCCTTGAAACACCGGATTTTAGTGCTATTGCCAGGTCAATATTGAATTTGTAGGTGAATCGCTTATTGAACATTAAAAATACGGTATTAATGACATTAATACGGTATTTGTATATATTTTTGGGAATGTAATTACACATAAATATTATTAGTTGATTATTTAAATGTTTATAAGTTATTTTGTGGCGATATTTCGTAGATATAAACGGTTTAAATTATATAATTTAAAAATTAATTAATTTAAAATTCTTTTCTGTTAGGTATGTTTAATATATTTGGCAACACTACAGGGACAAGTCATGCATATTGCGCAAGCTGCGATGTCAGGCGCAGAGATGCGTTTTTATACACAGTAGGTTTCAATTTCTGCTTAAATGTTATGTTTATATTGGTCTTCTATATTATTTCTATGTACAGCATCGGTTATAAAAATTGGTAATGAAACGGATATCCCTAAGTCATCCGCTGATCGAATAATGGACGTTAATAAATATCGTCCATATAAACTTAGGATTGTATAAGGTTTATCGGCAAATGATTTTCCCCGAAGAGTAAAGGTACAGTTACATCTGACATTTATTGCATGATATTTATGTCTGACAGTTATTTAATCCAGTGTAAACACAAAAATTTCTCTCGGACATATATTTTTGAGTGTTTACACTGGAATAAACAACTGTCAGACATAAATATCATGCAATAAATGTCAGATGTAACTGTACCTTTAGATTTTGCAAGAAAATGCCAATTTTTCCATGAACATATTATGGACTGACGAAACTCGATTTACCAATTGCGGAGTTTTCAACAGGCATAATACCCATCACTGGGCTATAGAAATCCCAAAACTAACCTCACAAAGAAGATTCCAAACATAATTTGGATTTAATGTTTGGTGCGGCATAATAGGCAAGTATAAAATGAGATTTACGTTTAAATATAAATTTATTGAAATTCTTACTTTCAGGAAATCAATTAATTGGACCAATAATTTTTAGTTTTAATTTAAATGCACGATATCTTCAGCTCTTACAAGAACAAATAATGCCCGCTGTGAGGGCATCTGTGAGGAACTTGGATCAAATTTGGTATATGCACGATGGTTTTCCAGCTCATAATGCTGCCGTCGTAAAGAATTATTTGGAAGAAAACTTCCCCAATAGATAAATGGCGACATTTTGTGGCCTGCTAGATCCCCTGATATAAATCCCATTGACTTCTTCTTATGGGAACACATTAAAAACGAAACTTACTCATTTAAACCTCCTGAAAATATTGCAGTTTTAGAAGAAAGAGTTCGAAACGCTATGGGTGCAGTGAATAGAAAACACATTATTAAGGGCAATACACTCTTTGCAAAATCGTTGTCAAATGTGTTGTGATCAAAATGGTGGCCACAGAACAATTTCTTTGAATTAGACAGTTTATATCTGAAGCTTGTATTGTAAATTGTCCCAAAAATTATCGCAAAATCCTTATTTTTATATGGTTTTATAAAGTTCAAATTAAACCGACTATAATTTGACAGTTCTAAAACATATTGTTGGCTCGCCTACTAGACCAAATTGAGCAGAGCAGCAAAATTAATTAAGAAATTTTCAGATTTGTTTATTTCAGCATTAATTTGAAAGACAGTACCATGTTGTGATACATTTTTGAAAAGGGAATTGACAATTGTATTTAATGCAATAAAAATCCAATATGGCGTCCTTAAGAAAAAAAGTTATAGTCAATATCTCGAAAACGGAAGGAGATATTCTTTTGTTTTGTTTTTTATTGTAAAGACCTTAAAAAAGTACCCATAGAATGTCGATACCAAAATACTGTATGTTTCCAAATTATCGAGATACGGAGGACTGTTAAAAACCCACCATTTTGGTTTTTCGCTATTTATTCAAAAACCAAAAATAACTGACAAAATGTAATAACAGTTCTCAAATGGTAATAGAATCCTGAGAAACACTGCCCATTTAACCGATTTTGTAGCTCTTATAATAACCGAGATAGCAGCACCAATTTGGGACATAGTGTATAGAATAAATATAAAATAAATGTAAATACAGAATAAATAAAGAAGAAAAATAGAATTATAGAAAAATTAAATAAAAAATGAAATATAGAAAAAATGCAAGGATCTTGATAATGACACTCGCTTCTCGTACTAGGACCAATCAGGACTTTTTTTACCACAAAGAAAACTAGGCTACAGAAAAAAAAATAAGTAGATGTGAAAGACAGGAAACGAGCAACAAGCATAATTAGATTTTACTTAAGCCTTGTTCAGAGTAGGAGCGGAGAATAAAGCAAATGTTTGCGTTTTTAATAAATAGCTTATTAATAAAGGTATTTATTAGGATTGTTTTTGATCAGTTTAGAAGAGATACTATTACTGTACCTTTTGACACGCGCCTATTTGTTATATGATGTATGATTATCGGTTATTTATCAACTAAAAGTATAGGAAATTAGTACATTGTGAATGATATCATTTTAATGCTATTTTTGAAACTAGTTCAAAAGTTGCATTTAACGATACTCAATGTTTCATTTTACCGTCGGTTTTAGTTTGACATATCCGTCATTTTAAGTTTACAAAGCTCAGTTTCTATTCGAAAGTAAGAGAAACAGTCAAAATAAAATGCGAAAAACACATTTTATCAATTTCGTTTATGTCAACTGAAAGCGACAATTGCTGAAGACGTAACAAATAAATTAGGTCAAGAAATAAAAAAATCTATACTATAAGTAACATACCATATATAATACCTGTTAAAATAAATCAAAAATAAGAGAACGTATCGTTGACGTATATACTTTTCCATCTGTGATTAGCGATTACCAATTGCAAATTACGTATGAACATGCTTATGCGCAAAAAAAACATTATTTCAAGTACTTGTATCATTAAATTATTATTTTTATAAATTTGCTAATCTTTGCACTTTAATTTTCATTATATGGGGTATCCAGACATTTTAATCCTCGTCCTCTTCTATTTAAAATTATCTCAGGTGCCATATATTCCGAGTAAAATTTTTCTAATTTTTCAACCATATTTTGAAAAAAAAAATGGGTTGAAAATTAATTTTTTCAACAAATAGTGGATTTTCATCTCCAGTATATACTACAAAGTAGCACAATTTTCTTTGAGCTATACCTAGCTGTCCTTGAATCTAAAAGTATATAAAATCATTATTAGAAAATCAAACATAAAAAAAATATTAATATTGTAGTATCATTTCTAGCACATTTCTTAAAAATCATGAATTATTTTAACATATTGAAATTTTTCACCTGGTAAAAGTAGTTATGGTTTTCTTTTAAATGAATGTCACCATCTTCTATTTTTAAGCATGGAAATGGGTTTGAATATTAGGTAATGTGCGCCAATAATGTCAAATTATGACAATTCGCAGAAAACGTCAACTTTTTATTTAGATTTTAATGTGCAAAAGCCTACCTACTTTGGATATTGATCGTAGAAAAAATATATTCAGAATAATGGAACATTATTATTAAATAACAAGTTTTTTTTATTGTCAATTTAATACGTAATATTATTTTTTAATTGCAAATATTTGAATGTTAAAATTATAGCGTTTAATTTTTTTATTCAATGACGAACTCGAGAGTGATAGAAAAAAAATACTACCTACCTTTAATGCAGGAAGTCGATGTCAATTTATCCAAAAATAAAACTGATTAAAATGTACAATGAAACTCACTAGGACACTTGGCACAAATAAATAAATTTTCTATTAAAGAAAATAACACTTATTAAAAACAAACAGCACAATAAAACACTTCAGAAACGTGTAATGTAATTTTGAAAACTAAATACCCGTAAGCTTGTTTGTAAATTTATAGACTCTTAACTCCTTCCCCCAGCCTTCATTAAGTATATTAAAAGTCGTGACGTCATATTAGCACAGATATACGGTAATTTGTTAATGACAATCAGGGAAATAACTACCTAAGATAAGATAAATGAATGTTAAATACCTACTCATAATATCTATTGTAGGGTTTTTGTACTTAAATAGGATAAATATTTATGCGGGCCTGGAAATTCCAGGAAATAACAGTCAAAATTACCCAAAAACATTAGGTTAGTACCAACATCAGATAACAGATAACTTCGGTGTTTAACCAATTAATCACAATTAATATTCTTGAACATTCAAATGACAAAAACGTCCATCTTTAACCAATGAGAATATAGTTTTCATTCGATACTTCAAAATCACAATTTATTAATTAGGTAGAATAGTTTTAAAATATATTGCGAATTGCAACACGTCAATAAGCGTCCCACTCCGACTCAATGTGACGCAATTATTGTCGCAATATATTTTGAAACGACTCTATATTCGTGACTTGAAATTATAAACATCCCTCGTATTACTACCCGTATATAAACCAAATTATTTATTTTAGGAAATATTTATATTTAATGTGAGGCAAGATATCGTTTTTGTTGTTACCATCTACATTCTTTACTTTGGTCCAGGAAACAAAGTCAATTTTCGATAAAAATAAAATGTAATAGGTAGGTAATATTTTATGAAACAGTACAATAAAAGTATTGAAATAAAGTATGCTCATACTCCAAAATGAGTCCTAGAGTTAACATTTTTATAATATTATAAATGGCATATAAAACGATTGGACCGTTTTCACAATCGCGAAATAATTTTTTTTTTATTTGGTGAAATCCCGGCAATTATTGAAAAATAGATTTTATGTTCAGGACTATTATTATGATTCTTCGAACTCAGTCTACTAAAAACCGGTTTATAATACAATATCCCCTAATAGCTAGTCGGTCGATATTTATAGTTACTTAAAGATTTCTGTAATAATTTGCACTAATTCAATCTCTAGTCGGTAGGTAACAGCACCTCCTTGATTGAATCTAAATTGACATAATTTTGTTCAGAAATTCCTAGGAGACGCTGTCCTTAATTAAACTTTAGTTTATCTGTAATCAGTTATGAGGAAACTGTTGCCATAGGGACGCATGTCATAGTAATGACTAAACAAAAATTCAAATCTCGAATTGAAAAAATGCATATTTGCCAAATTATAGATGATATAATCTAACTTTCGTTTAGCTGAAAGGCATTTTTCATATAAGCCACGTTGCATGAGAATTGCCTTCCACATATTACCTACTTTAATTTTTCATTTTATATTGATATTATAAGAAGTGGAAAAAAGTTTAATTAGATCAATAGGTCTTTATTTAAGGGATACTTTTAATTATCGGTAATACGTTTTCAAAAACATTCAGTTATAAAAGTTTTTGTTTGCATTTTGGAGTTACATGTTATACAGGCTTAATTTTTGTGGAGTTATGTAATGTAAGCAATGTAGTAAGCAATGTAAAGTATGTAATGAAATTTTTCGATTTAAGTGCTAGGTTTTGACAAGTATAATTAGATGTAACAAACATCTTTGTTTAAGAAGTCATTTAACAAAACGGGATATTATCTTGGTAATTAGCTGGAATTACATTTTTAAATTCTTTTATATCGACATTTTTTTACGACGCTTCGTATCTATATAGAACTCTTCAAAACATGTACTTATTATTTGTAATAAATTATTGTTGATAATACTTGATATATAAAGTATACTTTAGTTTGTATACATTTATGTTTAAATTACTCCATCAAAAAAATATTCCATATGCTATAATCAACATTTTTCACGTCTGATTAAGAAGTGTATTGGAGAATATTTTGAAAAAACAAAAAAAAATAAACAAGTCGATTTTTGTGCCAAGGGGGACACATTTCTATCATATCCTCAACTACCATAAGTCATTCCCTTCCCCTCCTAAATTCAAACCAAGACAATTTAAATAAGGAAAGTACCAAGTTTATATGATACATCACTTTTGTTTATAGTATCCTATAACGGAATAAAAAACTGTAAGATATTGCACATTATGTCACTTCATTTGAATTTTATTGGTAATTCAATGCATCACATAAAATTAACCTAAAAATCTCCATATCGCACTTGCAATAAAATAAAGTTGTTAATAACAAACAATGCTCTTTTTTTATTTTAAATTTATTTTTGATTTAGTTTACATAATATTATGTAGTGCATTTAATTATTAATAAAATTAGCTTTAAAATGAAGTGTCACACTTTAAAATTCGAAACACTTTTTTATTCCGCTAGAGGGCGTTAAAACAAAAAAAGCAACTTGCTGAATTTGGCATAAAATTACATTTTCAATGATGTGTAAAGACCGGACAATTTAATTTATTCTTATCAGCGAAGTAACGGTAAGAGCGGACCTTCGATTTGAATAATACATTCTGAATAAAACAAGTTATTTACTGAACTGGTCGACACAGTAGATAAGATATTGGATTTTTATCGCCCGGGCGTAACATTTGGGGCGGGCTTATTATTACATTTACATTGCAATAATTATTTTATTAAATTTTAGTTCAAATTTGGTTGGATATTATTATATAATTACAAATGATATTATTATTTATTTTTTTATTGTGTTGTGGGATAATGTTGTTGGCTTTTTCTGTTAATATATTATTGACTAATAAATATATCAACGAGGATACACCATCATTAGTTTTATGTTTAGAGTGTTCCAATATACACTCTTTATCCTAAAGTAGCAAATATACAATTATATACAATATATACAATACAAATTAATATCAATCTTCTTCATTTGAAAAATATGTTTGTATGACTGTATATTTTTCTAAATTGTCTTCAGTGAAATTACTTCTTTTAGAAGTCAATAAATCTTTAAACCTAGAAAACGATCGTTCTACGTCACAACTCGTTACAGGAGCAAATGAAAAATGTGGAACAAAATCACAATATTTTAAAGCAGTTTCATAATCGTTAAAATTGTTCAGGGAGATTTGTTTCAGAGTCTGTAAATTTGGATTTCTTTTAATAACACAATCTATTTTATGGTTAAATTTATCTTGTAAGGGCCACTTTACGTTTTTTAAGTGTAACAATGTCGATTCAAATTTTTCCATAGCAACCGATAATTGTAAGTTACGGGTTTCAAGGAATTTTATAGTTTCTGGGAGACACGAAAAATAAGTCGCAAGAAAATTTAACTCCGACTGCAAAGTTGTTTTTGTTATTAAACCTTTACACTGAGTGATAGAGAGAGCGTCCTCTGATAAGTTGGAAATAAATACTTTTAGTCTGTCGAAATGCTCCGAAAAAAAGAACACAGCCTGTAACCAAGTTCCCCATCGTGTAATAACTGGTTGTGGAGGTAGGGGGATATTCGGACATATTTCTTTATATAAAGAAACTCGGGACGGTGCTTTTAACAAAATTTTTTTAAAACAGCT
Organism: Psylliodes chrysocephalus; assembly: GCA_927349885.1. NCBI lineage: Eukaryota > Metazoa > Arthropoda > Insecta > Coleoptera > Chrysomelidae > Psylliodes > Psylliodes chrysocephalus. The sequence continues at coordinate 75,519,929 of OV651816.1, read as the reverse complement.
AATCAACGAATTAATGTCTGGAAAGCTGTCACGGATAAACTCACAAACTCGGTGTAACGCGTGAGCAAGGCAAGTTACATGCAGCATGTTTGGAAAATGTTCTTGTAATAGTTTCCCTGTTTTCAACATTACACTTGCCGCGTCTGAAATAAACAATAAAACTTTTGAAACGTCATTATCAATTACATTGTTCAATCCACGTTTCACTATTTCATAAATCATTTCAGCGTTCACAGTTTCACGAAACACACTAGAAACTAAATACTGTTGTGAAGTATTTTCAGCACTTAATAATCCTACAACAACATTAACAACACATCTACCCTTTATGTCAGTCGTTTCATCTGCACTAACCCAAATATATTTGCTGGAAATTTTCGTTTTTATTGCCGTCATTGCTTTATCGTACTGATTTTGAATATAATGTTTTCTAATTGTGGATTCATCCGGTATTTTACGTTTAGTATATTTACAAAGAAAATTTTTGAAAATTGTATTATTTAATTTTGTTAATGGAATATTTGCAGAAACAAATGCGTTGCATAAATCTTCATAAAAGATTTTGTCTGGACATCCCTCTAAAGATTGCATGTGTTTTTGTGTTTTCACATGTTGTGTCATACTTGACTTTCCATTAAAAACTAACACCTGATCACAATTGCGGCAGTATAATTTGTTGTCATTAAAACGACGAAAACAATCAAAGTCCGATAATAAATTTTCCATATTTACGTTTCCAGTTTCTATCACTTTTCCCTTTGAACTAAACAAATATACTCATTGGAAAAATCTAGTGATATTTTTACAAGACACTTTCTTCTCAAATCTCCTGTTTATCGACTCTTTGTTATCTTTTTACATTTTTTCAACCAACAGATACCTATATAGAGTGAGCAATTGAATTAATACATACATTACAGAAATTTAACAGACATTTATTTTATTGTCTCATCGTGTATAAGTACCATAATATCCACAGGAAATAAAAACATAAATGTTTTGTTACAAAAAATCGGTATGTACGGTATCGATAAAAGCCAAAATATTCATAAATATAATATAAGGATTGACTTTATTTGAATAAAAATATCACCGGCAACTAACCGACAATGGATCGAGAAAGTATAAGACAACATATGATGGGCCTATTTGACATTCATTTTAGGCCCTCTCTACAGCGTCTTAGTCCAAACGCTCGTAGAGTCCTAATATTTGGCCCCGATGCAATTTCTCCAACAATGAATCGGGACCAGCTAAGGCTAGAAATTTCCAATTTTCTGGAGGAAATAACAAATTCGGGGGAGGCAGCTGGGGTCCTCGATCCTCATTTTAGGCAGGAGAGTAGTGTACCACGCCAAAATATTGAGGAATAGATATTTTGTAATTATATAAGAGATAATAATAAAAAAAATATCATACAGAATATCGTTTACATTACTACACCTTAAACTCGCTTATGAAAAGTTTAACATCTTCATCAAAAAAGTTATTTTTTTTTAAGGAAAATTTCTCAGGCCACAAATTAAAGGATCTGAGGTTACTAAAAACTTTTGTAAAATATCCTACATATCCTCGGCGTTGGTGAGAAGAAAACATTAAATTTGTTTAATGAAAATGATTCAAAAGACAAAGAATATAGGTACACGATAAAAAAAAATCTCACTTTTTTGTATTAGTTTTAATGTCTATGTATATATCAGTACACTTTTTTTATCTTGTTTTAATAAAAAAAAGAGGTTTGTCCTGATAGTATTAGAATCTGCCGCACTGTCTGCCGTCTTAAATAGCGAACCCAGAATGAGACGCCTATGTGATTAAAACCAATTATTTGAACGCGATTAAAATGTCCGGTCTTTAAATTGATGTGTCATGCTTGGTACTTTCACTATTTAAATTGTATTGGTTAGAGTCATGGATGATGGGAGGGGAATGATGAATGATAGTAGTGGTTTTGCTCTTTTAAAATATTTTAAAATACAGCCACTACCTTAATGAGACGCTTTACACTCATTAAAAAATGATAGTTTTTATCAAAACGATTTTGAAATTTTTTTGTTAAAAATATGCTATTATTCTTTAAAAATTAAAAAGTCTGACAGGGTGGGGAGTGAAGTGACTTATCCTTGGGGAGGGGAGTGACATTTTTTCATCTCAAAGTCCAATCTAGTGTACCCAAAGTTTATTTTCTTAAGTCTAGGGGTTCTATATGTTCTCAAACACAAAACAAAATGATACTGAACTATTTTGTTTTTGTCTATTTATTTTTTTTGTATTAGGTAATTTACTGTAAAATAATTTTTTTTTTTAGAAAACTGTGATTATGTGAATTTGGGGCCTCTGTGGAGTTTATTATACAGAGCCTCATGGCAATGGAATAAATTGGTTAGTTGACAAATTTTCAAAATTTGACATCTGCTTGTTTTATATTCAATATGATCTTAAAAAAAAGCTAAATAAGCCAAGGAATTATCATTTTCCATATTGACATGACCCTGTATAGTAACAAAATTTTGAAAAAATAATTATAATTTCCCTCCTAAAACTATTGAAACAAGACCTTGAATTGTTCAATGAATTCAATATTTCATTACCAATAATGCAATTTATAAACCATAGACAAAACTATCTTCCTTTTAAAATGTATAACAAAGTGTTACCAGGAAAATTAATTCTACTTTTTTAAATAAATCCAATTATAAAACAATTTTAATACGGTTGTTTTTAATGAACAATACAAAACGATTATCATTTTATATAGAATTAATATAAAATGTATTATTTAATTTAGTAAAAGAAGATATTTTATTTTTGAATTTAAAAGTTTATGAGGAGATTCATATGAATCAATCAATTTGATTCGAAATGTTGGTATTATAAATAATAATTTCTATAATAAAATATTCTAAAATATACATTTAAAAATTAAAAATTAATACCACGCGTATGAAAATAACGTGTGAGAGCATGTGATATTAACGGGTGATATTCATAAAGTTAATTATAACGTGAGATAATAACGTGCGATATTCATAAGGTGAATTATAACGTGTAATATAACTCGCTTTCAAAAAACCGTAAACACAGCTGCTGTAAACTTTTGCATGACAAATGATAATACATACAGACATACCTGTGTATCAATATAAATACTACTACTCATTATATCTACATATTATAATCTCTTAGATATCGCTAGTATACTTTGTTGGCTGAATTACATACTATTAACAGATTTCACAGATTTCAAAAGAAGTTTTAATAAATTTTTATGTTTATCTGTATATATAAGATTCTGCTGAATCGATGACGCCTCTCTTAGCTCATGCTAGCCTACATATTAAATGTAGTTGGCAATGTCGCCGAGAGGTGCCTCTCCATGTTGGCAGGTATTAGCCAATAAAAAAACTTCTAATAAGTCATATGCATTTTTATCTAGTGTTCATTAAATTATTTTTCGCCCCAATTCACCAATCGTCCTAAAGCATAAGCTCCTCTGAGCCAACCCCATGCCTAACAAGATATTAAGTAAGTAACAAAATTATTGGTATATAGTCAAGAAGTCTCAAAAGAAATTATCTGGTTAGAAATCAAAACGCCACTAGTAAAAACAGAGCTATATTTTGAACTTAGCTTCTAAAGGCTTTTGTGAAATTAAAAGGTCGATGAATTGCCTCGAAAAGGTTCAAAAAGGACTTGACTAATCCGAACAGTTCATTAAAGAACAATTAGCCAAATTTACCTATTGTAGCTTGAGATATATTAGATGAATACGTTTCATCAAAATAATATTTATAAAAATCTATCGGTCAGCAGAAGCAAATAATAATAAGAAGAAGAAAATGAAATATCATAAATTGGTCAGAAGCAGCAGCAGCAGCGGCAGCAGCAGCAGCAGCAGCAGCAGCAGCAGCAGCAGCAGCAGCGGCAGCAGCAGCAGCAGCAGCAGCAGCAGCAGCAATATAATCAAAGGATCAGAAGTGACAATATTTATATTCTAGAAGAAGAACAAACGTCAATACGGTAAAGGCTTGACTAGATTGAGATTTGTAACTCTAATCGAATAAAGCACAGTGACAGAATATAGGTATCAGTACAGATGTATGAAAAAACTTTCAGTGTTTTAGAAAGTTTATAATATACCTAATAATATACCCATGGGCGAAGTTAAGGGGAGGCTTGGGGGGGCTAAGCCCCCCCAAAAACCAAATTAGCCCCCCCAAAAATAATTCGAACATTTATCCCACATCCACCCAAACATTTCAGATTTCAGAACAGAAATTAAAAAATAAAAAGAATCGTGCCATTTGATTGATTCTGCAATTTTACATTTAGTTCAGGAGGCAGTGAATTTTTTTCGTATTCATTTTTCCAGTCGGTATATATGAAAATAAACTGTTCTCTTAGTAACAAAAAACAAAATTTTTGAGTCTGATACTTATTTTCCCAGACATAATTATTTTACATTTACTAAACTAGAACATAAAGCTTATAAAAATAGCAGTTTGGATTATCTCGGATAGTGGAAAGTGAGTGTGGCAGAAAATTGAGCATATAAATTGATACAATCATGAACTGTTTATAATAAGTCTGGCTGATTTACGAAATTGGCTAATGGTCTGGTAACATCTTCTAAATCGAAAAAATATTATATTTTTGCTTTTATTTTTCCGGGTTTGAAAATTTGTCACGTGTTAGATTTTAAATTATAATTTTACACCTCCATTTTATAGCCAATCAAATGCTGTTATTTTAAAACACTTCCATGACAACCAGAAAAATTTCCGGAAAATTTTCTTTTGGTGGGTACCCTGAACGAAATCACACTGAAAATTTTTTTGACAGTTGTGCAGCTCTTTCATGCATATAAAAAATTTGCCATTTCAGTGGTTAATATTTTATTTAATACCAATTATAACTAGGTAAAATACACGTTTTAATGCATGTCTGTCAAGTTTGGAAATTTGGATATTTTGGTGTAAAACTTTCTTACCCAATACCAAACGTGTTTAAGTTATTATCAGTAAATTTTATTTTATTTTAAGAAAATTATCCATCTACTCAGGATAAATTTCAAAATATTCGTAAGTGAAAATACACGTCTGGCTGACAATTACAATTACGGAAACCTGCCAGACTCCCAAGTAGTGTCCGACCGAAGGTTCGGTTACGGTTTCGGCCAACTTTGTCTTTAAATAAGAGTTTCGACTACAGTTTCGGTTTCGGCGGAAAACTGGCCGAAACTGCAGCCGACAGCGAAACTGCTTTTAAAAGTTTTCGTATCACAATTGGTTGTGTCCGGCACAAGGGGGACTGTGCCGGGTGCCATTCCTACACAGTGCACGTACACACAAACTTCTCTGTTTTGTTTCAAGTGAACATGTCAATAAATTTATTAATGGCTTCTTTTGATCACATAAATAAATAGGTAATATGTAAATGTAGCTAAAATTTATAATACGAGTTAATTAGTCTAAAACAAGGATTACAATAAGATATTGCAAATTTCAATAAGAGATTGCCTTAACAGAAAGTTCTTGTTTCTGTTTCGGCCGAAACTAAGAAAGGAGCCGAAATTTGGTTTCTGTTTCGGTTATAAAACCGTATTTCGGTCGGACCTGACAAGCCAGGTAGTTAAGCGAGGAGAGGAATAGTAATCGAACGTACCGAATTTAGCGCGCCTGACGGTCATTAGACGAGTCTGGCAACGCTTTCGGGTTGTTCCACATTAGCCAGATTGTATTTTAAGCTGTTATCATTATATACATTTTTCTAGTAGTGAGAACACTTGTAACAGGGATTCTTACTGGGCATTGCCTATTAAAATGACACCTTAGTAAACTGAGAGTAGTAGAAGATTTTGTGAGGAGGAGGAAAAAAACCTTCATTCACATTCTAACTAAATGTGTAGCACTTCAGAATCCAAGGGCACTATACCTAGGAGCACATCAAATAGAAGAGGGAGATTTACCTAACTTGAAGCCACTCCAAATCCTACACTTCCTTGAGAAGATATAATTGGAAGGGTCTTTATTCGCGATTCAAGCTAAGTGATACGCCCTCCGGAGGAAATTTGTAGAAGGTCCCTATAAGTAGGATATCGTTTAGTGTTGCCAGAAGTAGCAAAATTTCGCTACGTCGTCGGATTTTAGCTCTTGAAGAAGTGGATAAGACCTTTTATTTATGAATCAAAATTCGTGTATATTAATATGTAATCATACTCTATATTTATTTAAGGATTTTTTTATAAAACCGATTTATTATATAATTTTTTTTTAAATTTCAGTTCATTTATTAATTTTGTTTTAAAATCAGTTCATCATTTGGCAACGTGTTCATTGTTTACATTTTAATTTGTATCAATTATAATTCGAGTTTTTCTTACTTTTTAGTTTTAAATTTGTTTATGTTAAAAATGAAATCTGCGAAAAAGTCCCCATCAAATTGCAATCTATATGGTGTTAATGTCAAAATCAAAACTGCAGTATTCATTATTTTCCAAGTGAAAGTCGTAAAATTTTGTTTTTTATCATAAATTCACAAATTCACAATATTGAAATTTTGCAAAACTTTGTTTAGAATCGAAACTGTAATCTGATTTGTGACGGTTTTTATTACCATTTACATGTATACAAAGTACTACATAATTCACTTCATAATATAAGAAGAAATCTAGTAAGATTTTTAAATAAGTTCATCAATAATAAAAGTTTGGTACTTGAAATGTCCTTTAAACCATATAATAAAACATGTCCTGGGTTTAGTAAATATACTGTATAACTCGAGTGGATTGCCCTTATCTACTCTTGTTGCACAAACTACTATTTCAGGACTGCGAAAATGAGGGAAATTTTTGTGATGAAAATTATTGTGATGAAAATTTTTCAGTTTTTTCACTTAATATAAATATATATTATATATGATATTTTATCCATTTTCATAGATTCGCCAGAATTTTTTTACTTAACTTCAGTAGGTATACCTCTAGAACTATTATATATTATATGACTAGGGCTAGGGCTTTAGCCCCCCCAGATCTGATGACATAACTTCGCCCATGAATATACCTAAAACACTGACAGTTTTTTACTTATATTTGTACCGGGATCTATATTCTGCTACTATGAACCCCCAAAATTTTGATAACAAACCACTCCTACTGAAAAGGTAGCCGTGCAGGAGTACAAGAGTCCAACTTCTATAAAAATCTAATCTGATCCAATCTAACACTCGATTTTGGTTCACTCGAGTAAAAGTTATTAAAAGAGTTAAGAGCAGTGATAAATTGGATTAAAATTTCTAGATAAATTATGCCTCGTTTATCAGCTTTTGTGATAAAGAAAATAATAGAAGCTTGATGGTTATCTCATACTTACAATATAAAATCTTTGGATAATATAAACTTAAGTACTGTAGTACATTTAAGGAGTCAAAGTGATTTAATTTGAATACCTTACTACCTATATTTGGGCAATTTGAGCCATTTGGACCAAATAAGTTGATGTATTCATGAAAAATCCGTAGATGCAGTCATTAGAATATGAGATGAATTTTATTCCATTACATTTTAATACATACGATCGATTTTTATAAATAAAGAATGATCTACAAAAAATGATTCTAGAGCAGGCCATGGCCGACAAAGACAGAGATACGAGTCAAGTCCGTGATATCTGTGCATGGCTCTAAATTAAACCCAAACTGACATTTAAAAAGAAGAAGACATGCGTGAATTTTTTCAATGCCTACTTTAGAAATATTTTTTATGGATCACTCCTTACAACATTGAATGTATATTATTATACATTAAGATACAAAAAGTCACAGAATTACGAGTATTTATACCAAGCCTAATTTATTAGCGATGATAGTGTATGTAGTGCCTGAAATTATTAAATCCAGACATAAAAACATAATAAAATAGATGTTATACCAAAAAAAAGACTAAAATGACAGACTAGATTGGCATATTTAATTGACAGACTAAATTGACAGATTAAACTGACATACTACATTGACAAACTAAATTAACAGACTAAATTGATAGACGCTTTAATTTGTAGAGAATCTCTTCTAGATCTGCAAATGCTATACTTTGTGATCATTTTTCTAAATTTGACAACCATATTTTGCAAATTTTATTTCAAAATTCTTTTTAACCAACTTTTTGTTCAGATTTCTTTGGAGTGTGGGAACATATGAAACGTCAGGAACTTGTGCGGATAACTCTTTATTTTACTGTTCAAAAAAGTCAACATGACAATTCCAACAATTAATTTTATGATTGAGGGTGACAAGAATTTGAATTTTTAATATGACATGACGCTCCTGAGTCTACCAATTCTGTACATTTCAATTCTAAACAAAACTGATTATCTTCAACTAAAATTGAGTTTTGACAGTTTCTTGTGAATATGATTGTGAATAAAGACAATTGTATTCTTCAATAAAATTTGACTGGACCAAATTGAGTGTAAGATCAATTTCAGATAAGAGTTCCTAGAGCGGTGATAAGTGTGTCGTAACTTTTAGGTAGGCTGCTCAATGACACAGCTACCGACACTTTTCAGAAGGGCGGCTAACTTTTCGAAAAATGTATTTTTTCGATATGTACCTCAATTTTAGTCTACATATTCTTCTTATAAAAGAAACTTTGTTGCTCAAGGATGATCTTTCATGATGATTTTTTAAGCGGTTCACGGTTTAGTTTACCTTACGTGAATGAGTTGGTTGTCCTCAAAATCAGTAAACAAATGATGGCTTGCTTGGTAATCTTTAGGTTTCTATTCTTCGTTAGAATATTAAGTTGTTGTTTTTTCCACTATATCCCACAATCCTTCCTTAATTATTAGAATTTCTACCTTATATTTATGAACGAAGTAGTTTTTTCCACTCAACTTAGAGATAAAGAACTTGGTCTCATCCGCCATTTCGCTTGATAAGATTCTTCATGCTTCGGTATGAACTGCTATGAGCGTATTGTATTTGGGCACCAAGTTAATCACCTACGACCTTTTAAAAATCCCTACATGAAATCGATCCTTGATCTGGGCACTCTACCCAAAAGATGCAAATTTTCCACATCTCGATTTGGGCTTTTTGTACCTGCTAGTTTAGGAAGAATGTGATGGTCAAGGAAACTAAAAATCATTGTTCAGATGTAATTTGGTCTATTTATTATGGTCTTGTTTATAATAATTTTCCAGACATTTTCCAAATTAAACCTTCCTAATCCTACATATTTCTTAATTTTATCATCTATAAAATTAATTCTATTCAAAAGTTTCACATCTTTGACTCGTACAGGTTCATTAATATTAATACTATTTATTTTAACATAGGTATCAATCTGGAACATTTTTAGCCCATCAATAAATAAATGAAGTGAAGGATGCGTTTTATAAAATGAAGAATTAAATCCAGCGTGAAAAGACTCTCAAGCATCTCAAGTCACATGAGAATACAATTATTTTATTTTCTTTATCGACTGCACAAACAAAATTTTCTCCTTTGATCGTTTGGTAGACCATTGATGATAACAAGGAAATTGTTTCTGAGTGACTTTTTGGTAGTTTTCTTCTTTCATAATATGTGTTATTCCTTAGGCAAGCAATATCCTTTTGGGTCAGCGTATCCAGAGATAATTTGCTACTGTCAATAGCCGTTCTTATGACTTTGGCAGGTTTCTCAACTAGATCCTCTGCTGCACGTTTTTTTGCAATTGAATTTACTACAACAAACATACTTAATAGTGGAGACAAAATACGACAAAATAAATAGGCAGTATAATTACAAAGTGTAGAAAACTTACCCATTAGACGATTTATCGTTCTCTTGGAGCTGTCATGGTTGTGATGTAGTTCACTTCTTGATACGATTTTGTTATCTCCACTACCAACAGTCCAAATTTTAGCGCTGCAAGTTCGCTTAAAACTGTCATACACCAAAATAACTTTTCCACGGATACTAGTCATAGTTTGAACATCCACATTTTCAGAAACAAAGGTGGTCTTTACCGTATCGCAAACAAAACTTAAATGATTTCATCAAAAACCGATAAACGATCTTTAACATTCCATCCCTCTAGATTATCTAATTAATCTCGTTAGGATGGATTTACCTACCTATTTAATCTGTGATTCTCGGAAAACAAGTCATTAGGTACCTATAAAAATCTAATTATTAGATATGTAGTTACATTATAGTAACTTTAATTACAATATAAACAAATAAAAACAAATTAAGATGTCGAAAATAAATGTAGTATTTTAACATTATTTAGTTTCGTTGAGATTGTGCAATTTACGTTTTTAATGCTTTCTGATTATCACCAAATATGTTAAGTGTATTTTTTTATGCGTCCTTTACTCTTTTTCCAACTTATCCATGTCGGACATCTCAGGTAGAGGATTAACAAGAGTGCCCTAATCAAGACTTCCTAATTGGGGCGAAATAGAGGACAGTTCCAAATCAAACATATTACTTTCAGCACAAAAGTGCCCAGATTATGACCGCCGCCTGCTATTAGGCTGGGCCCATAACCAGTTAAAAGTAAAGCAGTGACTATGTGGGATATACTCGTAAATATGATAATAAAATTTTTGAATCCTATCAATATCTTTATGTTCAAAATTAAAAACATCAAGGCAAACAAATATACCAGATAAAAACAAAAATTCAACAATAAATTAGCATTCTAAATTCTTATGATAATTGTCCAATGCCCAACATGGTGTTGTTTTACTTAAAATATAATTTTACTTAAATTTGTTCAATACTACATCAATTTAGTATGCCTAAATAGAATCACCCTATATATGTACAAATCGTATACTTCGTTACTTTTTACTTGCACTGTTACTTTTTTTTTTTCTGTTTTTTCTACTTTTACGTTTACTCTTTCTTTACTTTACTCGTCTTTCTTACTTTTACTATTTTCGTTTGTTTTTACTATTTGTTACTCCTTTTTTTTTACTCATTTTACTTCGTTTTTTTTTATCTTTTTTACTTCTTCTCCTTACTATATTATACTCTTTTTTTTTTTACTTTTTACTTTTTTTTTATTACTTAATTTCGTTTACTATTTCTACGTTTTTTTTGTTTTGTTTTTTTTTTACTTCGTTACTTGAATCCGCATCGTCCGCATATCGCACAAACATACCGGTTTGGTGTGCAAGATGCGAAATGCGAGTGTGAGTCTGATGCGAATCGAGCTATCGACTATCAAGTCGCACGCCGACTGGGATTTATTTTGGTTTTATAGAATAGTATAATAGTTGTTTTTCTGTTAGCGTGTTGCAAGAATATAATATGTTTTTGTTTATTTAAGTTATGATTTTATGGAGTATTATTATTGTTTCTACTAGTGTGTTAGAAAAATATATATGTTTCTTTCTGACGATATTTTATTTTGCAAAACTTTACGTCATTGCTCATGCTCATTGAGCTACACGACTTTGTTACTAATTACAAATTCGCTACGTATTTAATTAACCAACGATTCGATATCTAATCTCATCCGCACCCCCTGTTAGACAGTACCAATCTAACAACCGAACCAATGCGTACGTACGATTAGTTAGACACCAATTCCGCATCCGCATTAGACGTATGCGAGGCCAATGCGCCACTTGTTCTGTAGATTCGCATCCCAGTAACGAAAGTAACGAGTAACGAATATTTTTATACGGGTAGTCAGATCTGAAGTAACGAATACATACGGGTATTGGTTTTCTCGTTACTTTTACAGCTCTACTCAATATATCTCATTTTGTTGTTATTGGGTGTTAGAAATTAAAATTTGAAAATTTGGAGTAAGAGGTTTTTGGTCAGGCCCAATTGAATCACTCCTGTATATACCGGAAGTTAACCTTAACTTTCTTATTTTAAATGTAACACCCTGTATATTATTGCAAATCTTGAATTAGATCTTATAATAATGAGTTGATTTAAAAAAAATAATAATAAAAGTCCAACAGAAAACGAGATAAAAATTGTTAAAGTTTGTAAATAAGTGCATTATTATAATAAGGGTGTAGAAAAAATAGTTTTCAAAAAATGTTTCATCTACACTACAAATTAATTGTGAGATTGATGCGATTTTGTTTAAAAAAACAAATATTTTATATTATGTATGACTGTATATTAAAGCACTTTCCAAAAATCTTTACTTTAAATAAACCATAAATAAAGCCATCCAAAGCTTTCGCCTGGATATTATGTATATTATCGAATATTAGTTATAATAACAACAATAATGTTTATTTACAAACAATACCATTATTAATTATATGTAAGGGGGTGGGTGTCTAAGTGGTAGAGTCTTTGCCTGCGGATCAAAGGGTCCCAGGTTCGAATCCCACCGTTGGCCGGGATTTTTTCATTTAATTTATTTATTTAAAATTAATTCTGATGCCTTGTAGGATTCTCCACTCGACCATTCACTGTTGGGTTCTAATTAACAGTGCTGTTCCTAAAGTGGCGCTGGGGACAAAGCCTACACAGAACACGAAGCGAAATAACCTTAGCAGTTGAAGCCGATTACACACAATAATTATATGTATAAAAATCCTTTACTATATCACCTAAAAATATAAATAACATCAATTTAAATGTAGTTAATCATTTATTTAAAAAATAAGTCCACTAGATGACCCTCAAAAAACGTTAATCTGTCTGAATAATAAATAAAAATATTCTTTTCAAAGAAATCAAAACAATAGTTGTTACAATACAAAGACCAGTGGTTCTCAAACCTTTTTGAAAAGCGAAATATTTTACGGTGCCCTAAAACAAAAAAAAACAAAAAAAAACAAAAAAAAACAAAAAAAAAACAAAAAAAAACAAAAAAAAACAAAAAAAAAACAAAAAAAAAAACAAAAAAAAAAAAACAAAAAAAGGTCCTCAGGCTAGATCCTCTCTTTTGTGGCTGTGGCAATAGTACCGTCAGACGGGGTGAAACCGATCAGCAGGGGTGAAACCAAAAATCACGTATGTCTTGCCTAATGTTTTTAGTACTGTAAGTATACATCAGCCAGCGCGCGGCGAAAGCCCACAAGTTACTGCAGGAAATATCAGTCTATGGGGTCTATTCTGTAAAAATTCCTTTATATTTAACGGCCTTTAAAAATATTGGCGGTCTTTAAAAGTATATTTGTATTCGTTAATTTACTTCTGTCATTATTTAAACAGACTTCTTTAATATAGTACTCTAATGTATTTTAAAGATCCGTTTAAATAATGGCAGAAGTAAAGAAGAAAATATTTTTAAAGGCCGTTAAATATAAAGGAATTGTTACAGAATAGACCCCTTTACGAGAGAATATAAAAGGAAGGTTTATTTTCTCAGACCGTCGCAATACGTAGGTTGTTTTAGAGGTGTAAAGGAAGTTGTTTTTGGAAACTTGTGAAAACATTTGGTTGTGTAGAGTCACAGAAGATAGCTGAGATAACGTTGTGAGTAAATTTGAGTTTAACTATTATCTGGCCCTAGTAATAAAGACTTTTAGTTTTTTTATCAACATTGTTTAATTTTTTATTTACATTTTTATTAAAAGTGGGGAAATGGTGGGGTGAAATCGATCACTAACTATTTGGTCTAAATAAAGCTCTCTTTGTCATTAAAGTTTGTTTGTGACTTTGTTTTGCAGTTCTTTTAGTAAGTCCTTTACACTAAGCCCTCTCACCCCCTCCCAGCCTTACCCTTTGTGTTATAAGTTATGTTATAACCTAGGGAATAATCAAACTTATATATTTTAAATTTTTCTTTTAGATTAAAAATGCCCCGAAAGTATACGAAAAAATTGGGCCCTACAAGAAAACAAACATATAACCCAGTCTACTTGAAAAGGGCGGTTGAGACGGTCAAACGAGGGATGGCTATAAGAAGGGTGGCAAAAAACTTTGCAGTGCCATACAGCACGGCTCTATCTGCTGTTGAAGAACGTAAGCTAGCAGACGCTCTTCTTCTATGTGCCGACTGGGGGTTTCCCTTCAAAAGCTATGATGTGAGGTACATGGTACAACAATACTTAAATAAGGCTGGAAGAACCGAGAAACGCTTTGAGGATAATTTTCCTGGAGTCGACTGGTATACTCGTATACCCATGTACAAGACATATCTGAAGTTAAACAGGACAAAATATTGAGAAAAATATTTGAAAAGTCCTCAAGAAGAGGGCAATATATTTTTAAAAATATTTTTGATTATAATCTTGAATAGAATATTTTTAATTTTTGTTGTAGGTGTATTTATTCGACCATTTTTTTTATTTTATAGAATTAAGATTTTTATTTATCTGTTATTAAATTATTAGTCAGTAGAAATCATTTAAAAAATAATTTAACATACATAATATGTATACTATTAATAATAAATCAGAGTTGGGTAGTATCCGGATACTTCTGTATCCGGATACTTCTGTATCCGGATACTTTATGTGTATCCGAAAGCTGTATCCGGATACTTTTCACATTTTTTATTCCTAGAGGTTAAACTTTCATAGCTTCCTTCGTACCCTGTAGCTTCTCTAAATTTAGTCAGAATTGTTTTTAATGTTGGAACAATATTTTCCGAGTTAACATGAACAGAATAATTCTTTTTAAAATACCTTTGTCAGCTTCATCTATATCATTAACTGTTTTTGGTTTTTTAATGGTTTTTCTTGGTGATGAAAATTCCGATATCTCACGGTTATCGATTCTTTTTTTCTCTCCAGAAATGCGGACGACAGTGTTTTTAGATACTCCTGTGGCTGCAGCAACACGATCATTTACATTTTTAAATGGTATTGAAGGTGAATTAAAGTTTCCTTCTCTTCTCATAAACTCTATAACATTGGCTATTATTTCGCGAGATTAACTGTTAATCACGCGGCCTCTTAATTTGCTATTAAACTCCATACTTAGGTTCCTAAAAAAATAAAGTCGCTTAAGCTCTGCCTTCGAAGGGAAAAGACGGTTTTGGTGTTCAGAAGCGTACTTAGGTAAGGTGTTGAGTCGTGCGTATAATTTCGTTGATTGTATAATTTCGTGGAGCCTATAATTTCGTTGATTTTGTTTGAGTTAAAGGTACTGTTATTATTTTGGTGACTCTTTAGCTGTGAGTAGAATGAGTGAAAAAAAAAGACATCATTCTGTTTGTGCAGTCAAAAGCTGTTTTAATAAGGGTTATACCTGCAAGAAAACATTCTTTAGTTTTCCCAAGGACCCAAACCGATAAGTACCACATTATAAGAAATTTTCATTGTTAAAAATATAATTTATACAGGGTATCCCATTAGTGCGTTATTGTTCATTATTTTGTTATAGACATGCAAGAAAGTTTTAAATAAAAGTTATATGGATTTGAAAAATACCTACATATTTTAAAAATATCTTTGGATATACAGGGTGTCACGTTTTTGCCTGGCAAATTAAAATGTATGTTTTTTAAATGGAACAACTTGTATTTTATTTTATGATAAAATTATTAACACCCTAAATTATTGTAAAGACGAATTGATACAGAAAAATTTTATCAGGTATGTGTGTGGTTACCTTTTAATAAAAGCCTTGCGGATCCACTCCTCTGCGATACCTGTCTTAAATATAACAAAGATCACGTTGAATTAGATGATTTTTCTTTTTATTGCTTTTTAAAGGCATATGATAACGCCAATCCAGATACATTTGGAAATCTGCAACTGTCAAATGATGAATTTGTAGAACTAATATTCAATATTGAAAAGATATTTCAAAATAATTTTGAAGAATTGGCTACAAAAATAACATTTGTACCACACTTTTAGAATTAATTAACCCAATACCCTTTAGTCATCCATGCTAACGTTTTCCAAAAGAATAACTTATTTTATTGTATGTTTAATCTCAATAACTAAAAAATATACTGACAATTAGTTTGACAGAATTGTCATTTATTTAAAATTTTAAAAATAATAGCAGTCGGTTGATCAAAATATGAACGGTGATTGGCGAATTTATTTTTTTTTTGCAGTGTTCTCACTACCTAGAATGGATATGAAATATATTCGTTCAATTGAAGGCAATAGCATACTTTTTCGTTTTGTAATCTGTGCATGGATATTAGCCAATCTATGCACATACTACAAAACGAAAAAGTATGTTATTGCGTTCAACTACGAATATATTTCATATCCATTTTAGGTAGTGAGAACACTTTAACAAAATTAAATCTACAAATCACAGTTCATATTTTGGTCACCCAACTCCTATTATTTAAATTTTTTTAAATAAGTGACAATTCTGTTAAACTAATTGTCAATATATATTTTAGTTATTGATATTAAATATACATTAAAATTTTTGTGTAGACTCGATAAATAATAGCATTTTTGTTTTTATTGTGTCCACATTTAAAAAAAAATAAATTTTAATCAAACTACATGATACTAATTTAATTACGAGTATTAAAACTAAAGTCCTGAAAGTTTCGGTGAAGATGAAGACAGAGCATCTGCCTTCCACGCGAAAAGCCCGGGATCGAATCTAGGCCGAGGACTAATTAATTTTTCATGTTAATTATATTTTATAAATTAGTCAACTTCGTAAATTATTTTAAAATTAGTTATTGTGTCTAAATAACCTAAAATAATTTTTTAAATTTGTAGATTTTCGTTAGTGGGTCGTAGAAAAAATATACTGACCATATCGAGTGGATTGTTCATATCACAATCAGACGATTGAGTACTCCGCATACGACTTCGTGCTCAAACTTCGTCTTTGTGTGATATTGCTAGCATATCCACCCTTGTTGAACAAACTATAATTTATTTGTTTTCTTGGTTTAAACCAAAACTTAAGTTTTACATCAGAAATAGGAACTAAATTAATTTACTTTTCAAGTTTTCTTGTAAAAATCGATATTACTTTCTCCAAGTACAAATTTAGTACCTATCTAAAATAAGTACTAATTATGTAATATCGTGTAATATTGTAATTCAAATTTCACATTACTATAAAGTTTCAAAATTCCCTACTTCGGTATGGTCAGATAAAAATTGAATATATTATATTAATAAAAACTGTCAAAGTATTACTTCTACAAATCTGTATTTCAATTAATAAGAATACATCTAAATATAACCAATATTGTTAAAATAAAAGCACAAATTCTTTATAATTCCAAAATACCATAGAGTTCGCAGACCTCAGTCGAAGCATTCGTTTATCTAGGTATAAACCTTTTGCGCGAAGAGTAACACTTGCCAAAGACACGGGGTACCACTTGATTTGCATCCACGAGCGTGACACAATTCTTTAACAATTGAAGCTTTTGGTGTAAAAAGAATCCAAGCCACAATTTGTCGTGAAGTGACTGTTTTAGCTCAAAACATTTGTTAACGAGGATTTTACTAGCCACATACAAATTATTTTACCTCTAATCCGAAAGATGTGCTATTTTTCGTAATATTTATATTTTAATAATGTTTCTAATTATATTTGACAGATTTAAAACAAATTAAAAATTTAATTTCCCAAAACTTACTTAATATGGCATGTAACCAACCTTATTACGCCAAGGTTTTCAATTTTTTTAATAATAAAAAAATTGTTTAATCCGGGCCCGACTTTTCCCTCGAATCTAACAGAGATAGCACCATTCCGTCTTGCTTGGTTCTCGACCGCCAGATCAAAGACGCCGACACGGAGTTGTGGAGCTGTATTGTATAAGCTGTGCTAATACTTCAATAACTAAACATAACCTATACTATACATTCGCTATCAGGCGATATTAATAAAACCTTTTTAAAGCAGTAAAACATAGGCGTTCCAACTAATAACTGAAATTCTTTTTTTTTTCTACTTAGTTCTATAGATGACTCAGGTAATTCAATATTAGAGAATAATGTTATAAAGAAATAAATTAAAATACATTAACCAGCACTTTATAAATTTTAATCCTGGAAGTGCTATTTTTAAAATATAAAGGATTAGGATTTCAGAAACACTTATGAAGAAAGTTTCTTAATTCATTAAATTAAATATCTGAATTATTCTTGGAACTATCATAGGTTACAGTGGGGGCTGGTGCATAAGTAGTACTGTAGAGTAAATTATTTTAGACATTCTAAAATATACGTATAATAAATCTTATTCATTTTAATATAATTTAGATTATTAAATAGATCCATAGCCCGCGAACGTATCTTACTATCATCTCGTAACTGAGAATAAGTCTAGAACAGACCAGTGTAGAACTCGCTAGGTCATATTTATCTCACCTCCAGCGTTTCTCTAAAAAGTAACGCCGAGACTAGCAGTAATTGGGCTGCATTTTTGTCAGATCGGCGAGCTTTGTTTATCGCAAATTCACCATGTCAACATTTGACAGTAAACGAATACGTACTCTATCAGTGTTATTTCAACCCCATACGATCCAAGATAAGTAAATTTTCAGCTAAAGAGAATAAATTTATAGTATTAAATATGTGATTTCGGTTTTGTAGATTATTAGTTTGTCTTAATTTGTCTTAATTTATCAGCGCGCGTTTGCGTTCTTAGCGAATGTATCTATTTATCTTACAGCTTCGAAAAGAAAAAAATTATAACTAAGAAGGTCAAGAAAAATGCTGGGAAGTGTGGAATGTTAGATGTTATTTTTAATAAAAATTTAAATGGTAAGCGATATTTAAGGTTATTAAGAGACGAATTGTCTGTTTTATTAGAGGTACGCCATATTATGTGGATACAGCACGATTGCTGCCCAGCACATTATACAAATGACGTAATAGTATTTTACGTTACAAGTCCGGTAGGTGACTTATTACAGTACGAGTAGTTTTACGGACGAGGCGACGCAGGAGCCGAGTCCGGAATATAAACGAGTACTGTAATAACACCTAACGGACGTGTATCGTATGATATTTTATTTCATCCTTTCTTTATAATACTCTATAAAAAAATAAATATGTTGATTAAAACTAAAAAGAAAATAGTTGGCAATTTCACATCATTACTTTGCAATTGCAATTGAGCAATTGTTTCCATAGTTACCTATGATTGCCATTTGCTTGTCACTATAACAAATAGACAAGATTGCAATATTTGTGTTTCAAATTATGGAGGTTATGGATGATATTTTAAATAAGGCTGCAGAAGCAACAAATAAATTAGTCCCATCAAAATCTTCACCAAGATATAACAAAGAATATAAATTGTTTTGTGAATGGAAACAATCTCATAAAGTGACTACCATACAGGAAGAACGAAAATTGCAAAAATGATTCAAGGTGGTGAGAATTTTGTACAAGTATTGCAACAAAATAAGAATATAGAAATAAATACTATTGTTTCTGATGAGAATATTCCATCCAAATCAGGAATCAATATTGTTAATAATACAAATTGTACTATAACGGTGAATTTTAACAAATAAATTGGAACTTTGTCATATAAATTTAATAATTTATTACTTACTTACTTCTGAATGTTTTCATATTGTAGGTACTTAATTAAAATGGTATTGTGTTTAGTAATAGATATAATTGCTGACTTGTTAATAAAATAATACAATAAATACTAATTTTGGTTAAGAAAAATATTGAAAAAATTGTTTTTGTTTAATAAAGTTAGTAGAAAGACATTTTTCAACAAGAACTATCTAAATAGTTTTAATATGCATCAAGAGATATGGTCCAAACTGAATAAAAATTACTAATTTTAGTTAAGCAAAATATTTTTAAAAATGTAAATAAAAGCATCTTTTATAGTTACAAAATATTCTTCGTTTACTAAAGTTAGTAGATAAACATATTTTACAACAAGAACTACCTAAATAGTATTAATAGGAATCAACAGATATGAGTCCAAACAGAACAAAAATTACTAATTTTAGTTAAGCAAAATATTTAAAAAAATGTAATTAAAAGCATCTTTTATAGTTACAAAATATTCTTCATTAACTAAAGTTGGTTGAAGAGTATAATTTACTGCAAGAAATGCTACCTATAATCTGTGGACAATTTTCTAATAAAATACCTTATCCGAACGCGGTCGCATTTTTATAGTCGGCTATGACTGTTTATATTTTCTTTGAATTATGACAGTTACTTATAAAACTTGTATAGTTATTACCTATTATATTCTTAGTTTTAATGAATACATGGCAAAAGTAGTATACTCAGCTTGTACATTATGTACAGAATTTAAAGATATCGGTAATTGCCATTGTCAGTTAACCTATTTAACTGATTTACTTCGTAATTATGCTTTAGACGCGGATGATAAGATGTTGTTTCGAAAAATTGAAGAGGCTCTTTTGGACCTTTCTGTTAAATTTCGTGTCCTTCCTAATAAGAAGAAAAATCAAATTGTTTCAAAATATTATATATATTATATGAAACATAAGCATTTTCTAGACAACGAATTCCATCCTATATATTCACCATTAAGAAGAGAAGAAGTTCTAAAAGAATTTGAAGAACATTTAAAAATTGCAGCAATAAATAATAAATTATTGATTTAAAAATATATTTTTGATGTTTAATATATTTGCTAATTATGCATATTTGAATATTTTATTTCTTATAGTTTTATACATATAAGTGACAATTTGTCAAAAATCGAAAGTAATAAGTCAATCGTTTCTAAAATCAAAACAAGGTTGCTAGGCAACACATTACAGTATCTGATACGGTAATGTTCCATTTACCGGCCGCAAATGTGTACAAGGTAAGTTGATTTACTGGACAGGATGAAATAAAAGACTTTTGAAATAAACGTTTTTGGAATAGGTGGATTTTTATTTATGGAGTCGACTTATCCTAAGAAGACTGAAAAGGATGAAAATGGAATTAAAACCTCCAGAACTCTTAAACACAAAACGAATCTTTGCAACAGGTTAACTACTTAGATCTCACCTTTGACAGCAAGTTAACATGGAACTCGCATTTAAAAAACAGAGTCAAAAGAGCATACATTGCTTATGAACAATGCCGCTGAACCGTGGGGCGCACCTGGGGTTGTA
Source organism: Psylliodes chrysocephalus (assembly GCA_927349885.1). Classification (NCBI taxonomy): domain Eukaryota; kingdom Metazoa; phylum Arthropoda; class Insecta; order Coleoptera; family Chrysomelidae; genus Psylliodes; species Psylliodes chrysocephalus. The sequence continues at coordinate 75,498,946 of OV651816.1, read as the reverse complement.
ACAGAACAAATAGAAGACCCGTAAGTGGCAGGTACGATTCATATCTACACCGACGGTTCTAAAACAAAACAAGGCTCAGGATGTGGAGTATACTCCAGATCCTTAAACCTTAACATAAAATGGGCTGTGAGCAATAGTGCTAGTGTAGTTCAAACAGAGCTGACGGGGATTCTCATAGCAGCAAAAGAAATTACCATAAACAATATCACTGGAAGGAACATGCTCATAATCTATACAGATAGCAGACAAGCACTACTTAACTTAAACAGACCACAAATTTATTCAGGGTTAGCACTAGAATGTCACGAAGTTTTCGTCGAAGTATCCATCAACAACGTGGTCACCTTAAGATGGATCAAAGGTCACGCCACATCGAAAGATAACCGTCTTGCTGATTCACAAGACAAGAACGCAGCCAACCAAATATTTTTTGGACCTGGCCCTTCCATTGGCCTGACAAAATCGGTAGTAACAGACCTAATTAAAAAACATTCCCTCCTGAAATTCAAGGAAAGATAGGATGAAACAAGAAACTGCAGAGTTGCCAGGGAGCTTTTAAGTTATCCTGACAACACTGTAGCTAACAAATACTTGACTATGACTAGACAAAATTTGCGCTTAGTCACAGGCATTATGATTAGTCATTGCCAAGTACGGAAGCATCTCCATATCATGGGGCTGTCAGAATCTGAACTCTGCAGAGGGTGCGAAGAAGAAGATGAGACCATCAATAATATCCTCTACGATTGCTCTCATTAGAAGATTTGTGTACTGCAAGTATCGGCTAACACCGGCCGATATAAGAGAAGCACCTCTTGGCGACGTTGTTAAATACATCAAATCTGTAGGCTGGCTCACGAGCTAGGAGGTGCCTATCATCTTAAGAGGATGCACAATAGGCCTAGTGAGGCCTAAGTGCCGTTACACACGTTACAGATACAGAGATGGGGTCGACTTAAAGATTTAGTTTACCAAATTCAATATCTAAGTATAGAAGATCTAATTCAACAGATATAAACCAAATGCAATTGATCGTATTTCTAGAGCTAAAATAGAAACTGCTGTCAAGTCAACTAGACAAAGCACTACCTCTAATTCTGGTATTGCATTTTGTTTTCGTTGAATTAGATCTTATTCTCTATTACTATTTTCGTTTCTATTTTGTTCTGTTTTTAGTTGTTTGTTTTGTTATATTAATATATTCAACTTTAATTTCGCAATTAGTTTCATTAAATCAGTAAACTCAAATTAAAGAGGTGCCCAATTAAAATCGAATTTTAATATTTTTTGTGTTAAACACTACAGCTAAGCTATCGAAAAATTACTGACTTATCAAAGCCAACTAGATTAATTTATAAAGAATTTCATTTATTAATATCTAAGTGGATTATTCATTATTATGGATTTTTGCTTATATTCCGTTAGAAAAAAGCTAATGAGACCCGGTTTTTTACTGTTTCTTGTTAGAATTATAACATTCCATTTAAAATTTTCGAGAAAACTTAGTTACTGTTTAAACAACACCATCTTGTGCTTGTTTAAACAACTGAATGAGAACTATATTGAAATATTTTACCAAACAATCAATTTGATTTTAATTGATAAACGACACCGTAGTTACAATAGTTTTATTAAATTAAGGTTCTCAATCGCCCCTACTAGTTATTTTATTGAATAGAGCAAAAAGTGTTGGATAAAATTTTTGTAAAATTTGCTCAAAATTACCGTTCTTTTATTATTATCATACTATTATTGGATATTTATAGGCGAGTTTTTTTTTAAGCAGTAGGATAAATAGTTTCTGAGATATAGCTGCTAAGAATCCTTAATTAGACACCCTGTAGATAAAAGACATGTAGTTTATAATTAATAAATAAATAAAAAAGTGTTGTTTTTTTAAATACGCGTATAAGTTTGCTGCTAAAAATGACGGCAGAATAGAATTAATGTATAAAAATGAGATTAATAAAATTTGTAAAACAATTGCTTTTTTTGGAAGGGGAAGGGAAAGGGGCAGAATCTTGCATAGCCCCAATGTATGTAACAACGAGCCACCACTGATAGGTAATGTTATATAAGAGCAATATATACAAATAACATCGAAAGTAATTGCATGAAGTAGTGTTAGCGACTAGAGTGAAAATGAAAAATAATCTAGAATGAAAAATAGTTCCCTATCGCTATAAACGTAAGGAGAGAGCTTTCATCTGTGACAGTGAAAAGTGACGTCAAAAAATCTACTATAATATACAAATTCATACGTGAGCAAAAGTAAAAAGTCCTATCTCCACTTAAAAAAACATCGAGAAGGTAAACAAAAACAGGAACTTCCAGAAGAAATCAAAAGAACAGTTAGAGGAAAGGTACTAGTTTTATTTTAAAACTTTTTTAAATTTTATAAAAGAAGATTTGAATTTGCCCGACATAAAACAAACAAAACTTTCGCAAATTCTTAAAGAATTAAATTTTACAAGGTCGAAAAAAGATTGCAAATCATCGCTAATTGATAGTGACGAAATTATTTGTTGGAAAAGGCAATATCTTAGAACCATAAAGCAATATCTATTAGGGGGAAAACAAATTTTTTATTTATATAAAACATGGGCAAATGAAGGATATACAGTAGTATCCAAGATATGGCAGGTCAACAATATTCAAACCTCACACTAAGCTTTCTTAGGAAGGTTATCGTCTAGATTGAAAACTTCTTCAAGTAAAAGACGACATTAGTATCTTACATATTCGAAGTAACAAATGTTTTTTGAATAAAGGAATTCTCGTACTTGCTTAAAAATCAAGAAACTGAAGATGACCATGACATTAATGCAGGTGCTTTTGAAGAGTATTTTGACGAAATAATAAAATCTATTCCAAAATGGTCAGTAATCGTAATGGAGAATGCTAGTTATCACTCAAGACAAATTGAAAAAATCGTCATGAAATAATCCTCAGATCATTGAGTGGTTAGGACGTAAAATAAGTTATTGATGAGATTGCAGCAACACATGAAATTCCTTTGTCGCGCCTTCCTCTTTATCATTGTGTACTCAATCCAATTGACCTTAATATGGGCCCAAGTTAAAAGCGATGTAGCTCGGCAAAACACAATTTTTACATTGTGTGAGGTTTGGAAAACTATATAAAACAAATAAGTGCTGAATACTGAAAAAAAGTATTGATTATTTGCTTGAAAAATAAAATGTGGAAACTGGAGCATATTTTAGAAGAGAGCATAAATCGTGTACCTCTAAAATTTGTTGTTAACGGTACTAATTCAGATAGAGATGAAAATCTTTCTGATTAAGAACTTTGGTTTTTGATATGTTTTAGAAAAAAATAGAAAGGGCTTAAAAATTATCGGGCTGTATCAATTCTCTGCAATTATTATGCAAAGGTTTTTGAAATATATATGTAGGTAAAGACAAATTTTTTCACTAGATAAGATTTAATGAAAAATATATTTCTAATAAAAATATATGTCTTAATTTTTTTATTGATTAAAAACTAAAATCAAAGTACTGCACTGTTTCATATAAATATAGTGAAACCTCGACTAAAAATAGTGTACATATTTAAGTTCACGATCAAGGTTATCGCGCTATTTAAATACTAATATTTATAGACGATTGTATTAGCCACTATCTAATGTGAGATAATAGATAAAGTGCGAATTTCTAATCTATGACACATTCTAGACACATTTGTTTACTTAGATACATAAAAAATAAGATAAAACGTGTACTTTTATACACTATATACCACAGAGAGTATGCGTTTTTTTCTTTATCAAATTGACATTCATAAATACTAGAGTGGTTAAATTTCTGAAAATAGGATTTTGGAAATTAAAATAGAAAAAAAATTGTTATTACGAAAAAAAATGTTTATAAAAATAATTACGAAAAAAATGTTTATAAAGAAAAGGTTGATTTTGTATAAAATAGAGTTTGAATGAGAAAAAGGACGAATATAATTTATTAAAAGGGTTGAAAAGAAGTTGAAGACAAAAACATTGGAACTTAAGTATTTTTGGAAAGGAGCTAGGGACGTAGAGGAGGTGAGTAGGTAGTTGAGTAGAGTTTAAAAAGAGGTGCAGTAACAAAACGAAGCAGAGCAAGTAGATATAAAGAAAGATATGGAGAAGCAAAAAGATAGGGTGTGTAACCACTCGGATGTTTCGTTTATCGCTAGGCTAGGACCACCCTGTCATGATTCACGAGTGCTACTCATATTTTGTAGAACGATACGTCGGACTGGGTCGCATAAGAATATTTGGTGATAATTGATAAAGCACGGCATTCTTTCATAGACATTCATTCGATACGTTTCATTTTATGTATTATTATTCTTAACACCGATTAAATTCGATTCTATATTAAAATCCGATTTATTTCATTTAAAATTAATTAACATAGTTTACAGTTCAGGTGTGGAGTGAACTAACTGCTTACCTTTGTTATAGAAAAACGTACGTGACGTAAGTGAAATACTTTATATAAAGTCGTACAGAAACATAAGTTGTTACGTAACTAAAAAGGATACCATTAGTTAAGTTATTCAGTGATTTGTGTTAAGATAGTGTTATAACTTGTTGTTATGATCGTGTTAAGAACGATGAGCAGAGCTTTTCGACTCTATAGACGTACGAACTGAACGTAATTATATTCCGACGAGACGAGACAATAGTGACAATAGGTCACCCTTTAACGAAAGGGGTCGTAAAAAGAAGCGATAGTTAAGTATATCGCGAGAAAATATAGTACAAAGCGCATCTCAAGGTTTATATTCCTGTTCCAGTCAACAGAGTTCAAGTGTTACATATGAAGCTAGAATTAGACAGTTTGAAACAGTAATAGAGAGAATGTTAGGACGAAATCATAAGTCACCATCCACAATTCTGCTCGCGCTGGTCGTTACGAAAAACCAGAGGCATTGTTTGAAGGATACCTGTTAATACTACGTAAGGAAAGTATCATTGAAGTACCGACTCAAAAGAAAACAGAGGGTTTGATAAAGCCGTCCCTGAAATTGGAGTTAGGTTATTCACTTTCGAATACATAAGATTTTGTTATAGTACTTTCAAAGGTTACGACAACTTTGAATATTGATTTAGCTACTTCTACCGTTGACGTACCGGATAATGTCTCTGTTATTGTAGGTTAGCCATTTTTAAATGATGATATGGTTACAGTTTTCGTTAGATGCAACCAAGTATGACATATTTTATTTTAAAATAACGTCAACGTTACACATATTAACGAGTCTTTGTCTAAGAAAATTAATTTATGTGTAGAAGAAACCACTATTATTCCGCAGAATTTTGTAGGGCTAATTAAAAATGAAAACGTTAAGGGTGTTTTTGTTGATCTAAGATGTTTTTGTTGATCTAAGATATTTTTGTAGATCTAAGATAATAATTTTCATATTATTTTACCGTGTGCTATTAACATAATTGTTGCTGTATTCATGTTGCCAATACGTCCGATAAATCTGTTTTTTACGAAAAAGACAGAATACTTGCTAGAGGTTACACCTGTACCAGAGTACCTTTTAAAACTTGAAAAGCAATACATATTGCTGTTTTACCAAATTTTACGTTATTCGATCTTAAGAAACAAACTAATTCAGTATTAAATTAAATTGAACATTCTAAATTACTTAACGAGTATGGGGATTGTTTCGCTACTAGTTTACGAAAGGTTGCTAAAAAGACTGTTAAGGAAATGTTGATCACATTAAACGATAGCAAACCTGTAATGTACGGTTCATACTGCATGACTTTTGATTTGATAATTACAAAGGATTATGAACAAAATATTTAGACCCACAACGGAGAATGGATGATGAAGATCCATAATGGTGGATGAAGGATGAAGACCCATGACAGGATGAGGAAACACCCGCAAAGGACGCCCAAATCGGAATAGAAGACGACACACCAAGGACACTGTAGTAGATTTTGCATCACCTAAGGATTTCAAAGAAATTCAGCGATTTTAAAAATAAAGAAGCTAGTAAAACGATCCATACATGCTATTTATAACAGATAAATGAAAACTAAAAAACATTGTGACATCAGTAACGTCGGACCAGTAGGAATACTTCTATAACGTTAAAATGACAGCACTTTAGGCTAGTATAATATTTTAGTAGAGTCACAACCAAAGAAGAGCAAAAATATCATTCATGGGCTTGAAACTTTGATGGCTATACGCGCATTTAAAAAGTTCACTTTTAAGTGGCATAAAGTAAAAATCGTCACCGATTGTAATTTACTTTGTAACACCCCTGTGAAACGAGACTTAATTCTTCGCATCGCAAGATAGTGGTTATTAATTCAAGAATTCGATTTTGGTATTGAATACCGTGTTGCTACTAAGATCAGCCACGTAGACGATCTGAGCCGAAGTACTATTATATCCACGGATCAATCACTTGACGTTATCATTGTAGATATTAAGGAGGATGACCGGATACTTTCAGCACAACTTCAAGACAACGCTTGTAATAATAATATGAATGTTTTGTCACGAGATCCTAGAGATAATTACGAAAGAATGACAAATTTATAAAGAATATTGTATAAAGAATAGACGACTTTCAAAAACTGCAAAAGGAAAGAGATGGTTTATCCCAAAAAACAGCATGACTAATAATTTTAATGTTAGTAAATTGCATCACCCTCGTGATGGGTCATTTAGCAGTTGACGACTTTACTAAATTTGTGAGTGTTAGGAAAACTAGTATCTCATCATATCAATTAACGGCTTTAAGAAATTTGTAAAAGTGTTAGGAAAACTCGTATCTCATCATATCAATTAACGGCTTTAAGAAATTTGTATAAAAGTGTTAGGAAAACTCGTATCTCATCAAATCAATTAACAGCATTAAGAAATTTGTATAAAAGTGTTAGGAAAACTTGTATCTGATCATATCGATAAACAGCTTTAAGAAATTTGTATAAGAGTAACAGTTGACGGCTTTACGAAATTTGTATTTTTAAAAGTGATACAAAAATGAAATTTATAGATGGAGTTAAAATGTTCGGGGTTCCTGCAGGTTTATTGCGACCGTGACACTGATTTAACGAGCAAGAATTTTAAGGAATACTGTTTAACTTTAGATGTTAAACAAGTGTGTTTAACTTTAGGTGTTAAACAGATGTGTTTAACTTTAGGTGTTAAACAAGTGTATTTAACTTTGGGTGTTAAACAGGTATGTTTGACTTTAGGTGTTAAACAAGTATATTTAACTTTAGGTGTTAAACAGGTATGTTTGACTTTAGGTGTTAAACATGTAGTATGTACTACTTCGACTCATCGGGCTTACGACCAAGTAGAACGGTGAACAGTTAAGCTTCAACTAATGACGAAAATCGTTGGGACGAAGCTGTAGCAGATGTAAAATGAGGAATTAATTTGACGGTTAATTCCACTACAGAGAAAACTCCCTTCGAACTATTTGGATATTGAGATGGAATGAAGAGGAGATACTATCACGATACTAGTCACTGTTGGTGAGAATAAATGCCTTTTTGTAAAATAACTTCAATTAAGTGATATAAAAACATTTTCGTTTCGTCAATCTTCAAACATAAAATTATTGAATTCAAATAAATCAACGTACGACTCTTAAGTCGTCATTTTTATTACACTTTTCCATTACTCGAAGTGCGTTCATCTGTTATAAGGCAAAAAAAGTGTTTATGTCGTCTCTACTTCATTCTATCTCGATGGTCCTGGATGAGTTAATGATGTCTTTTTGACGGCTAAAGTCTGTGACGATAACGAACGTCAAGATTTGGAAATGATCAGAAATAAATTTTCTGAAAAGATAGAGGATGCGCAAAGGTAACAAAATATGTGTTACGATCATGAGCATGCCCAGTTAAGAAAATTGAAGGTTGGCCAAGCAAATAAAGGCTCCAATGACGGACGGAGCAGGAAGCCTTTGTAAAGGACCCTAGTTACGAACGTACTCGATGACGATCGGTACGTGGTTGACGAACTGCCAGCGATACTAGTGGAGCCGTATATTTGTTATAGAAATATTCGCGCTCACATTCAATAATTTCAGGTTAATTAATATTTTGTTGGTTTTGTATGTTACAGATTACTCTTAGCATTCTTTCATAGACATTCATTCGATACGTTTCATTTTATGTATTATTATTATTATTCTTAACACCGATTAAATTCGATTCTATATTAAAATCCGATTTATTTCATTTAAAATTAATTAACATAGTTTACAGATGACTAAATTAAAAAAGATAACAAAGCAGAAACACAAAAGACAAGTACAGAAGACAAGAAATAATTTATAGTTTATTTATATTATATTTTGTTAAATTTTAATTTGAAATTCACTTGTTATCTTTTTAAGAAGTTGAACCCAACCCTAATAATTTGGAATTTGGTAAGTTTTTTTATTTAAATTGTTGATATAGAGGAATAAATGGAAAAGGAAAGAAATATGAAAGATTGATGAAAATGATGAAGAATATGATAAATCAGCTAAGCAAGAAGATGGATGTTAATAAAGAGGATAGAATTAAACAGAGTAGGAATTTGGGTAAATCAAAGGGGAAAGTAAAAAATGAGATAGTTAGCAAGATAGAGAGCATGAGTAGGAAGTTAGATGACAATAATTGGAAAAAAGTTAAAAATAAATAAAAAAGAAGCTACAAAAGAAAGATAAAAATATAAAACTAAAAGAGACAACGATAGAAGAAACAGGGGCGGTTTCTCCATTGGTTCATTTGTACAGTGAACATCTAGTTACATTTCATTAAGACATATTATTTTAAAATAAATAAACATGAAAATATTAATTCAATTTTAATCATTTTATTGTTTTCATACGTGTTAATATCTATTTATGGGTACGCCACTGCGCTCTGGCTAATCGCGTTTTCGTAGCGCGCTTTTTTAAGTAAGCCAGAAGAAGTGAGAAGCATTCTTGAAATTCTTTAGCTAAAAAACAATGTCACACGATTAACAGATCCCTGAAACGTAGTGAAACAGTCATAAAATAACTTAAATCAGTCTAATTTTCGCAACGCACATTTTGACGTCACAAAGTAGGGCGGACCATACCAATCTTTTAAATCATACATATAGAGAAGCAATGACGGTACTAAACGTGTCTGCACTTTTGCGTTACTCTTTTACGACATGTCAAACTCGAAACAGTTAGTTTTAGTGATAATAAATACAATTTTTTTTTAAATTAGCGTGATTTAACTGATATAAAAACATTTTCATTCCGTCAATCTACAAACATAAAATTATTATTTTAAAATTAATTAAAATATGAAGCAAAGTGCCTTCACTTGTCATATCACAAAATAGTCCCTATTCCGTCTCTACCTACTTCATATTTTATATTTTCAACGTTTTCAACCAACTTTCCAATCAAGCTGTCAAATTCTAAAAATCAACATGTAACAATTTTATTTGTTAATTGTATTAAAAAACTGCGATTTTAATAAATCGAAAGTATGTGTGTCAATTCAACGATTGTTACCGAAAAACGTCACGAGAAAAAAAAATATTATTTTTGAGGTTATGTTTGTTTATTTCCAAATTTCGGCTGCTATATTTTGTTTTTTGTTCCAGGGTTTGCAGAATAGTTATGTTTTATACCCAACTATGCATTGAAATATTTCTTTTTTGTTTCTAACAAAAGACAAACGAAGTTTCAAAAAAGTATGCCAATTTTATTATACATTTTATTAAGGGCCATTATTCTCATCTCTGATGATTTTATATGAATAATTGTTTATTTTGTAGGTTGTCTCTTAAAGTTATAGAAAAATGCCCTATCTATAAATGCCAGAGGTACTGATAAACAGTGTTAGATTGATATAGCACTGAGGATTTTATAAACTTACATTACAGTTTTTTTAAAGAGGATATAAAATATAAATATTGCACTGGCCTAAATTAATTCAAGAAGCTTAATAGTTGTGTCTATGTTAGGTATGTACCTATATCATGAAGACTAAATTAAATATTTACCGATATCTATGTGGGAGGTAAAATATGTAGACAGTGCAGTTTTATTATAGAGGTTACATTTTTAAAATCGGCTCATCGTGACCTTTTCAGGGACATTTTATACTATGTATAGTGATGTCACAATATAAGTTGACTTTAAAAAAGAACACTATGTTCAATGTTTAATAAACTTACAAGTTAAACGTTAAACAACACTATTTAACTTGCACGTTAGTCGTACTAATTATAGAGGCATATTGGAAGCATTTATATTAAAAAAAAGTTATAATACTTAGATTATTAGCAAACAATACATATTGTGACAATAACTGAATTTCTTGTCGAAATATAATTATTATATGTAAATATAGAACACGAAAAATATTTATCCAACACTCAGTCTGCTCTACTAAAAAGCTGACTAGAATGACAGCACAGTTTATCTTCGAAGTACTGAAATACCTATTAAATAATTTTCAACTTTTTGACTTTATCATTCTTTTATGTTATTGTTTTAGCCTTGATTATATTATTATTCTACTCTTCACACAGTAAATAGTATTATAGGTTTACTTTGTCCGATGTCACGCTTTTTGTCTGCACGATAAGTCAAAAAATTTAAGGTAAAAACCTTAGATTATACAAACCTTAGATGGAACATAAGACACTGCGCATAATCCCATTTCGAAATTATTCACACCCACCAATCACAGTTGAGAACATCACATGTCAGAGCGTTGACCATCCAAATGTAATGTGTCAACGAGAATTAATTTGGTATTTTAGTGACTTAAATTTTGGAAATTAACGTTTAAAATGCCAAGATGTGTTGTAGAAAGCTTTATTTATAATAAAAGTGCGAAATGTGACGGAGATAAAAGAAACTTATATTAATTTCGGTGAGATATTTAATTTTTAAAGATTCTGTCGACGTCCATATTTGTTGATTTGAAAATAAACAGAATCGGACTTGGTCATTGGTACATGTTATAAGTAGCAAATAAAGGTTATTTTTATAAACTGTTTACTATTTCTTGTTTCATGGTGAATCTGTTTTTAGGAAGTGGAAAGAGAAACATACAATCAAATACAAAAATATCAATTTCATTGCCAATTTATTCGTTTCAAACTTCACAACTGGTTTCAATAGTTTTTTCAAAACTATTTATTTAGTATTTCTCTCTAACAGGGCTACTCAAAGTGTGCTCCGTGGAGCCCTGTGGCTCCGCAAAGCCTTTGTGAGGACTCCGCGAAGAAAATAATCATAATAAAAAAAAAACAGTACTATCGCCACAAAATGGAGGGACCTGGCTTGAGGACCTTTTTTTTTGAGAAGTAATTTTTTTAAGTCACTAAGAGGAAGGAGGATATATAGAAATAATCAAAAATAAATTAACAACAAATTATGTTCTTATGCATTTTCAGCCTGAGTTGCCGATTAAATTAATCGTAGATGCATCAAATGTGGGAATAAGGGCCATATGTCATGTTTTTTAAAAAAATATTGAGAAATCTATAGCTTCTGCATCGCGTACCTTATCAAAGTCCGAACAAAAATATTCCCAAATTGAAAGAGAGGGCCTTGCAATAATTTTTGGCTTAAATAAATTTAATGAATATTCATATAGACATTTATTTATCCTAGTTACAGATTACTTACCTCTGGTAACTATTTTTAACCCAGCTAAAGGTATACCCCAATTTTCAGCCAACAGGCTACGTAGATGGGCAGTAATATTGTCAAATTACAATTATAAAATTGAATATGTAAAATCGGAGCATAATATGAAGCCGATTTTTTATCACGTTTACCTTGAAAGTCAAAATGAGAGTCAAATTGAAGAAAAAAATTTGAAAAATATTTTTTAAATTATGTGTTTAATGTGTTGAGGGCCCCGTCAAATATTTCGCTTTTCAAAAAGGTTCCGTCCCCAAAAAAGTTTGAGAAACACTGCTCTATAATAATATGGGATCTATCCATTTAATTACATTTTATTTTCTCTAATTTTGACATATAAAGTAATATATTTTATAAAGTAGAACATTATGCAACTGATTACGAAATGAAAATAAATAAAACTGCCTCTTTTTTGGTTTTTAAGTTGAAAAATCGAGAAATCGAGTAATCGAAAAATCTAAAAATCTAAAAATCTAAAAATAAAAAATCGAAAAATCCAAATACGAAAAATCGAAAAAACCAAATATCGAAAAAAAGGCCGAGAATAGTGACATTTCACATTTGAAGATATGACATTACGTTTAACAACAAAAAAGAAAAGCTTTAAATTACGTTTTATTTTTTAAATAATTGAACACCGTTATTGAAAACTGCCCAGAAATGTTGGGGGTAAAATTTTGACGTACTCCTTTAAGGATAATGGGTAAAAATGTTTTTTTTTTCAAATTTCTCGCGGGTAATGTCAAAAATCAGATCGACAACACTGCACATGTTCCTTTTTATTATTATTGAAAAAAAAACGTCGTAGGGCAATCAAATACAACAATTTTCTGAAATATTTGATTGGAAGTACCTACAAAAGAATGCTGGTGAATTATTTTTCAACACAATTTTATAAATAATCAAGACAAAATTAGAAAAAATCTTGTATGTAAACACGTTACCAAATGCCGTTTTGTGTAACTCGTTCATTTTGCAGGACCTCGCTCCGCTCGTCCCGCAAATATTTACTCGTTACACAAAATAAGGCATTTCGTAACTGGTTACATAAATAGCTATTAATTGACTTCCTAATATTTTAAATCATTGAACGGTATTTTCCGTAAATAATTAAATCATAAATAATTACCGGTATATAAGTACCAAAACTTTTTTTTTCTTCGAAGAATAGGCTTATGTCAAATAAACTTAAAATATAACGAACGAAAAGGTAACCCATTTCTAATAAAATTTAATTATTTATTTTATTTTGGTGTGATCGTAGAAAAAATCTTGTGTGTAATTCGGCAAAAAGTACTTTGGCTGTTTCGATAACTTTTTGTCTCAATAGCTATTTTGTTACAATAATTTTATAAACTTCTACTTAGGGTTGATTTCACCGTTTTGTTAAACGAAGTTTAAAATACTAAACGAAGATTAAAATGACATTTTTATATTAACAAAAATAAAGTTTAAGTTACTAAATGGAGTTTAAAATGACATTTTTACATTAACAATGTCATTTTAATCTTCACTTAGTAATTTAAACTTCATTTGACACAACAGTGGAATCGCCCCTTAGCTAGTTATATATTGATAAAGTGTTATTGCCCTCATCATAAATGAATCGTGCTGACAAATAAAGTCAAAAAAACGTGTTATAATTTTTCATCTTTACCTACCAAAATTAGGTACTACAATACAAATATTTAAGTCCGGCCCAGAACATCTCCCTACTCCTTCCACCCAGTTTTTCGGTTTTGGCAAAATTCGCGCAGTGACAAATGCTTCCTATGTTACCTCTACCCTTTCTAACCTCTTTGGTAAAAACCAAGCTCTATAAGGAGACAAGGCCTATTGTTTATACATATTTCAGGTTTTTTAAAAATTTGACATCTAGACGCTCACTGTGTATATAGCTAGTTTTAGTGTAGTTTTATAGACAACTTCTTTTTTAGTATTTTTTATATTTTTTGTAAATAATATAATAAACAAGCCTTATGAAATTAATTTTTTGTAAATAATTCCATTTTATATTTTATCACTACTGTGTTAAAATGTATCTAATAATTAGGTTTAAAAATAAATATTGAGTTTTATTGTTTTCACTTTTCTTATTTACTTACTATTGATCTTAACTTGCATTAAATGTGTTTGTACAAAAGTGGTTTAATGTTGGTTATACTGTTCTATAATGTTAATTGCTCGTATTTCTTCAAGATAATTCGTTTTTAATGATCGAATATAGTTAATAATTTTTAAACTCGGTTACTAAATGGGCAATAAAATATATAAAAAATTTAACGACGCAGTCCGGCTTAATTTATTATGTCACTTATTCTAAAAAGTAAATAAAAAGCAGAATGGATACAACACTGTTTTTCAATCTTGTTTTATATAGGCTATTTAACATTGGTTTTATTGACTCAATGTAACATTTATAGTCTATGGATATCTGGTACTATTTCTGTTGTGTATGTAGGTATCGTAGGTATTTAATCGAATAAATAATGGATGTACTCACAGATTCATAAATATACAATTTCATACATACATTTTGAATAACGGAAATGGAATGACCATTATCAGATGACAACTTACAATGTCAATTGACATATGACTTATGAAAAACAAGATCCTAAAGTTCACAAATCTAATTTATTTGGAGGCTTAATCTGACGTTTAGAATTACCTGAAAAAGGAGTGAATGCAGCAGAATCTGTCTTGGAGGTTCCTGGTTGATCATGAGATAATGTTAAGTCTGATGAATCAGTTTCAGTTTATACTTTTGTTTCTGATGCTGACTCATCAGGTAGAAGTTTTATCAGTTTGAATCAGACCTCAGAATTCAGTTACCTTTTCTTTAGTTACACTCTCAAAAAGACTACGCATGATAGATGTTTCAGGTTGGACAAATATACGAGGTGTATTCCCTTCAATTGACCTTAACTGATCGATGTGTCTTTTCCAACAACGACCATCATCTAATTGAATTAAATAATGCAACTTACCCAGCTTTTCTGTAACTTTACCAAATTGCCATTTATTTGCATGTATATATTCTCTATCTTCAACTCTCTTCCCTTCTTTTAAGGTTCTAATTATTGTCTTACCCTCGTATAACTCTAATTTTACCATTTTTGGTTTAAAAATTTCAAGCCTTGATCTAATTTTTCTGCCGAACATAAGAGTTATATTGAAATAAAAATTTATTTAATTGCAATTCTCTATCAGAAATGCTATTTTTCAAACTACGAAGATATTGTTTCACCGTCTGTACATATCTCTCAGCTAAACCGTTTTTAGCAGGGTGATATGGCGCGCTCAATTTGTGAAATATACCATTCTCTTTAAGGAACCGTTTAAATTCATATGAAACAAAGCCCTGTGCAATATCGGAAACTAAATACTGAGGAATACCAAATGTAGTGAAAATTTTTCTCACGAATCTCTATTGTTGTTTTACTAGTCATATCCTTAACAAAATGTATTTGAGGCCAACGAGTATATGCATCCACTAAGATAAAATCATTTTTATTCCTAAATGGACCAGCAAAATCAATGTGTACTCTTTCAAAAGGTGCCGTTGGCATTTCTATGTGAATTGCATTCTGCACAGTTTTTACAAAGGTTTTCAATATCAATAGATATCCCTGGCCACCAACAATGACCTCTCGCAAGTGATTTCATTTTGACAACTCCAAATTGTGCAGCATGCAGTTCTAGCATCAGTCTGTGTATCAAACTTTCTGGAATGACTACACATTCCTTAGAATACAATTATTCTGTAATGCAAACTCAATTTGAGGCACGTTAAATCTATGTTTTGTTGCTACATCTATACCTTATTGTAAACCCTGTAATAGTTTTTTTATTCCCCATCTTTAAGCGTTTCTTTTTCCAATTCACTTGAAGTAATTGGCAAAGCTTCTATTTGAAAAATTTTCTAATTTATCTGTAACATCATAACTGAAATTTGAAAAAGTATCTAGAGGTAACCTAGACATTGCATCTGCATTAGAGTGAAATTTGGTATTTTTGTATTTGATTTTATATTGAAAACTTTGTAAAAATAGAGCATAGTGTTGCATTCTAGCAGTTGTAAGGGATGGTAGGCTTTTTGAGGGTAAAAAGATCTGTACAAGTGGTAGGTAATCAACCAATAAAGTAAAAGGCCTGCCAAATAAGTGGTAATAAAATTTCTTTATTCCAAAAATTATAGCATATGCCTCCTTATCAATTTGGGCATACTTTTACTGAACGGAATTTAACATCTGTGAAGCAAATTGTATAGGTCGTTCTGTACCATTCGGGTACAAATGTGATAATACTGCCCCCACAGCATAAGGACTTGCATCAGTAGCTAGTATTAATGGAAAAGAAGGATCAATGTGTGCTAGAACTCTATCTGATATCATAGTAATTTATTAAACCAGCAAAAGTACGAACTTTTATTTGTAGGAATTTTAGCTTTTTTCATAGCCTTCATTTTGTGTGGAGTTTTATGAATCCCTGTCTTATCTATTAAATACCAAAAGTATTCGATTGTATCTGTTAGAAACTTGCATTTTTCGAAATTAATTTCGATATTATGAATGAATGAATGAATGAATGAATGAATGAATGAATGAATGAATGAATGAATGAATCTGTTTATTTAGCCATTGCTATTATATACAATTATTTATTTTTTTATTTACATATTTTTTTTTTGTTATCTTACATAATATACACAATTGTTTAATTTGATTCTCTAAGATATTTACATTTTTTTTTTTTTTTTTGTTATCTTACATAATATACACAATTGTTTAATTTGATTCTCTAAGATATTTACATAATTTTTTGTTAAACAAATTCAAATTGCTAGAGTCTTTTATTTCTTTTGGCAGATTATTAAAAAGATGTATTCCATTAATTAGCAACGATCCCATTAAGAAAGTTTTATTTGAAAAATTTATGTTGCAATTTTCATCGGATCTTAAATGTCGAGAATGTAAGTGTTGCCGCGTAACTAGTAACTCACTTAGATATTTCGGTGTTAATTGATGCATCATTTTATAGATTACAACGAGGGTTGCCTTTTTAATATTCTGTTCAATAGAAAGCCAATTTAGGGTTTGTAGCATATTTTTGATTGGAGTGTAAATATTACATTTTAGAACAACTCTCATACATTTGTTTTGGAGTACCTGAAGTCTGCTTACTTGTTCTTTATTACATGAAAGTAAAAGTGACATACAAAAGTAAAAGTGTGGATATACAATTGTGTTATAAACAAGATTTCTACTCCATTGAGACAAATTTGAAGCTATTCTTCTAAAGAACCCTATTTTCTTCCCTAATTTCCTACATAAGTAGTCTGGCAATATTGTTTATACAGATGATAAAATTTCGCTCCGCAAAATTGTTACAGGTCGATTTAGATCCCATTATGGTTCTGCAATCTTTCAAAAACTAATTATAACCTTTGAAAATGTATAATATCATTCGGAGCTGTAATTTTAATATCGTCTAGAAACTCGAAAACACCTGGTATATCTTTCAGTAAGTTTTCTATTTTCCTTTGCCAAAAATTGCTAGTGCACTTGCTAAACCATACATTAAGCGTGTACTTCGAAATAAATCCTTGGGTGTACTTAGAGCTAAAAACGTCCTATCTTCTAAATGTACCTCCATTTGTAAATATGCTTGTGTTAAATCTATTTTTGAAAATTTATCTCCACCTGCCATAGATGAAAATAATTCTTCAATGGTAGGTAGTGGATATTCATCTACAACTAAGTAGCGATTTAGTATACTTTTAAAATTCCCACATATGCGCACCTTCCCACTGCCTTTAATAACCGGTACAATGGGGGTTGCATACTCTGAACTATTTACTTTTTCTAATACTCCCTTCTTTTCTAAAAACTCAATTTATTTTTCTACTAGAAGTAGTAAAACATGGGGTACTTTCCTTGCTTTAAGAAAGAAACAGGGTGTAGACCTGTAGGCCTACAATTTTACCAATATCTTTTTTGAAAATCAATTTATATTTTTTGTAGTAATAAGTCTAACTTGGAATCATTATTTACTTGCGCAACCTCATTTTGTAAATTTAACCCTAATTGCCTAATCCATTCTCTGTCTAGGAGCGATTGTAGATTGTACAACATTCATGTGCAATTTTTTTGAAATATTTTTGTACATAACCTCAACCTCTACTACTCCTACCACGCCTAGTGGTTGGCCACAATATGTTACTAATTTTAGATATGTATTATGTAAGGCAAACCGTAGACACGTGTTTCTGACTATTGGTCTTCGTCAGTACGGTGCAGCCAAGTTCAAAAGAGAATGGAACTAGGCGATGAAATCAAATCACAGGAGATCACTCAAGAAGCCAACCACACATTTGTGGACTGTGCTAACATTCCCAGTGATAACTAGGAAAATATTAGCGTAATATTAAATGCTCGTATATCTTCTAGACAATTTTAATGATCGAATATAGTTATTATTCATTTTAATACTCAGTTACTAAATTGACAGTAAACTATATTAATGTTAACGATGCACGATGCAGTCCATAATAATTTATTATGACACTTCTAAAAAGTAAATAGTGAGTAAATGAAATGCAGAAGTTCCTCCAAAATCCGATGAATAGGTAGATAGGCCACCGTTCACGTGAACGCATGTCTCTTGGCTTAGTTATTTCTTATATACTATACTCGAACAATTTTTAAATAATGGCGACTCATCTTGCGGATTGCACTGTGGTCAACCGGCAACAATGTAATTATATTATGATTTTCAGACCTCAACTTACCGAGATCATTTTATTGTTTATGCTTCGTGAACGCGGAAATTTAAAAATTGAGATTATTCCATAATATTTATTCTACGTACAAATATTATATGTAGCCAAGTTAGGTAAATACTTTAAATCAGCGATAAACTTGTCAATACTAGGAAGGTCTACTGGGAAGTCTAACAAACCAGATAGGTAATAATTCAATTAAATAAGTCAGTGACGTAGCGTGAGACAGGTATATTGTTAGTTGTAGTAGTTTATTTTTTTTTATCATATCATACTAATAAATTCGAGGTGAAAGGCTTAAAATGAAATATAACACTTTTGCGTTTTAATTACTACTTAATTTTCTTAAGTTCTTTATACGCCCATTATATAATGAGTTTTTTTGTTATTAATAGCTTAATGATATTATTGGTATATAATCTGTATTTTAATCGCCTAATTTGTCAATTTTTTAGGTTTTTATTTTTTATTTCTTCAAAAATAATTTAATTTTGATGGAATTTGGTGAAATATCTTTGTAAGTCTTAAAGAAGCAAAAAAAAAATTTCAAAATATTTCGAGATATTATTTTTTGTTTTTTATTTAAAACACTTTTTTTAAAGAAATTCTACGTTGAAAAATTATCGTACAAAGTTGTTCAGTTACTCATTTTTTTCGTTCTGACATGTAGTTTTTGAAAAAATAAAAAATTTATAGTCACGATTATAAAATATGCTCAATATTGGAAAAAAAACAAAAAATTACAATAGTAACAATGATTTATGCCTAAATTATTGTTAAAATTCGTTTCAATTTAAAAAAAAAAATACAAATTTTATGGAAAAATATATAAAAGAAACTTTTTTATTTTTGATCAGAATTCTTAATTTTCTATATATCATATTGTTTAAAACATTTAAGTAGAATGATTAAGATTCAGACAAATTCATTTTTTTAGTCGTGGTTTTTAAATTTTAAAGCGCTACGTTTCATATCAAAGTCCTGCTAACAATTTTTTTCTTTAAGTTTAATTTGAGTGGACTAATGGTAGCAGGTATATGATTGATGATTTTAATCTTAACAGCATTAATATGGATGCAGTAGCGGGTCCAAGTAATTCACAACGAAAGCGGAAAATTCTTTTAAAAGATGAAAAACAGATGGTCTGTAGAGTATATGAAGGTTTAATAAATACACTTCCGACAATGCAAGCCTTGGACCGCTGTTAATTTTTAACGAGAGTATCCGTGGCGACAATTAAATGCATTGTATCTGAAAAGAATGTGACTGGGACTGTGCAAGCTCCAAAAGTAAATTGTCGTGGTCGAAACAAAATTAAATTGGACGAGCCCCAAAAAAATATGGTACGCACAACTATGCATTCTTTTTTTTTTAAAACAAATCGGCAATTATGGAATCCGTTAGAAGGAAATTATTGGAGAATGATCTCGATCCACATATGAGCTGAGAAACATTAAGAAAAATAGTACACGAGTTAAAGTTTCGATATGCAAGACGATCTCCTAACTCTGTTTTAATAGAAAGAGAAGAGAGTGTTTTTTAGTTTTCTGAAATGTAAGCCCCAATGGTTTCTAAATTTCTAAAGGTACGCTTGCATCTGACACTTCTTTTACGACATAAATATCGAGTATCGGAAACAAAATCAAACTGACTGTATACATCATGACATAAATTATGTGAGATTAATGTGTGACATGTGTACCGAGATAACTAGACACACTGCATTTGAGACATAAATATTAATCGTTTACACTAGTTCTGCACATATTTTATGATGAAAGTATCTAAAAGAAAAGTTGCACCTAGTGTAGTAATATATTAAAATGAAGCAAAAAGAAAACGTTTTATATGAGCCCGGGAGTGGATTTTAAAACGTAAAGAACGTGGTGTTTACAAGCGGCTTATGTCGAAGATCCAGCAGGATTATTAATAAACATTTTGTAATTATGAGAAACAGTTGTAGGCGGTAAGCGCTCCTTTTTTCCGGCTAATATGTTTTTGAAAATAACTTCTGAATTTCATTACTGCTCGATTGTAAAGGACGTACATGCATTGCCAGGGCTGACGAGAGAGGGGGCCCGGGTACAAGGGGGTGAGGCTTATTTTTTTTAGAAGTTCACCACAAAAGAGAGGAGCGCTGGTTTATGTAAAATACAAGATGCGGACCTTTTTTTTGTTTTTTTACTTGTTTTTTTTACTTGTTCTTTGTTTTTTCGTTTTTTTTTGTTTAGAGATTTCACCAAAAGAATATAAGTTTTTGGTTAAGAACTTGTGGTGTAGAAATATGGTGATATCGAGACGGCTTAATATTTTTTAATAAAAATGTCCCGAGGCCCCAACTGGCTCTCGGCGGCCCTGTAAATTGCTTTTTGTTTTACGACCTTTCTGTCAGCTTTCTGTACAAATTGAAGCATACCATAATTCAGGGTATTTATATTTATTACTTTTCAATGTCACTTTTTAATCATTCCTTTTTATGCGAGACATATTACATGACGCTAATTATAAAAGTAGATGACTATTCAACTTTTGCAATTTCTATCAGAAAGATCGGAACTTGCAGCTAATACGTATTTGCATTATATTTCTTGACCTCTCTAAGGCATTTAATACTGTTTGCCATAGAATACTATTAGATAAAGTAGACAGTTACGGTGTAAGAGGTAATGTTTTAGAACTGATGGAAAGCTACCTCACTGATCGGACTCAGAGAGTAAGTATGGATGGTGTAACCAGTTATTTCGAGACAGTAACTTGTGGAGTACTTCAAGGTACTGTGCTGGGGCCACTTTTATTCTATTATTAAAGTTAGACGTACAAAAATTGACTTTAAAAATAATTTATGGTAAAGAAAGGACGTATCAAGTGTGGCACCAGAGGGGCATGGGAGCCATGCCCCCTCCCTTCCCCCCGAGGTGAAAATTCTTACGATTTATGGGCCTTTTATTCAAAAAAATATGCTAATAAGGGAATGACTAAAGGCAATGGACCTATTTCACAGAAAGCATGTTCCAAGATAGCAAAGTTTTTGACATTAGACAGTTATATGTCCAAAAAGTATTGCTACATTTTTATAAAAATAAAAATGATCTAATGATAGAAATAAAAAAAAAACATTTAGAGAAATAAAACTATTGGTCAACGTAGCCCCATACGTAGGGTCAAAATTATTTAAAGTTACCAAACAAACTCCAATTAATAAATACATACATTTTTAAATTTGATATTAAAAAATGGATATTTTCTAAAGGCAGAACGTTCTTATATAACGTAATAAACAATAACTAAAATAGCAAACAAAAAATTCTAATTAATGACAAACAATCCCGATTCTAGACACTTATTCCGACTGTAAATGCTTACCCGACATTAGATATTTATCCTGATTATAAACCAGTGGCGGCTCAAGACTAAAAAATTGGGGGTTCACAATGACAGAATATATATCTCAGTACAGATGTAAGTACAAAGTGTTTTAGAAAGGTAAAACAAAAACAAAAAAATATAAATTTAATTAATTTAATGTAATGTAATCCTTAATTATTAGATACTATTTCCATTGTTTTGATGTCCAGATATATTTAAACAACTTCTAGTGATATTTTTTGTTTATATATCTATATTTGTAATTTAATTAAATAAAATATATTTTATTATGGTAAATAAACTGTTTTATTATTATATTATTAATTTTAGTTCTCGAATAAATGTCGATACATATTGTCGAACACTCATACCTATATATCTGATACAAATAATTTTTATTTGTTTGCAATGCTAAACAAACTGTAAAACATAAATCTCACGCAATAAATGTCAGATGTAAACGTACCTTAATACGTCTACGTAACTTGTAAAGAGACTTTTTGGATTTCACGGTCATATTTTAGTACACGTTAAGACTGTTTTCGTGTTTCACTATTTTAGCATTATCCATATATCTTAGTTACTTATCATCAGTATAATTTCGTTTTTTTGCTGAAGTATTCCAAAGAAATACCCTAATAATCTCAAGTCTTTAAATTTTTTTGCTACATCCTAGTTTTTTAAATAAAAATTAAAAATGAATATTAAATTTTATCAATTTGCAGATATCAATTTTTGGAAAACTGGATTGTAAAAATTTATTATAATATATTTTTTATTATTTTTTACGTGTTGTTTAACTAAGTATGAAAGAAAAATCGTGCAGTTACTAGCAAAAGGTTAGACTATTTTTATTATACATTTTACTAAAGAAAAAATATATAATTTGATTGATATGCGAATATGATTTTTATTGATTAATTTCCAAATTATATCGGAACTCATGAATATTTTGAGAAATATCTCGAGTCGAAAACAATGGAAAATTTTAAAAATATTCCTAAGAACAGATTCTATTAATTTTCAATTTATTGGAAATATTATAAAACTAACCTTTATTATTTTTCTAATTTCACATTATAATGTATTAACACACCACAATGTGTTTTCGACAATACTCAGCTCATAATGAGTTGGTAAGTAAAAGTATTTTTGAAGCAGCTTGGGAGGCCATAGAACAAGGACTGGAAGAATTGCAATTAGCAAAAGATTTTGAAGAAGTAGATGAACAAGAAAATAGTCTAATTACAGTGATTGTTGACAGTGCATAGTCTAAGCGGTCATATAAAATAATTTTTATAAAATTTTAAATAATATTTTTTCAATGTGTGTTCCTGAATTTAAATTATATAAAAATCACAATAAATTTCCGGTATGGTACAATAGAGAAATCAAAGAGTTAATTGCGGAAAAGAATAAGTTAAGGAAAATAAAGCACATTTCAGCCTATTATACTGAAAAATATATAGAGATTAGGAAAAAATTAAAATATCTTACGAAAAAAGAATATACAAATTATGTTAAATCTATTGAAGATAAGGTAAGCACAGACATTAATGTTTTCTGGAATTATGTTAGCAAGAGGAGGGGTCAGAGTTCAACTAATGAAAATTACATTCACGACGATAAGGAAATTCCGTCCAAAGATACAGCACAATGCTTTGCAGAGTTTTTTGCCAGTGTATACTCCACAAATGCAACCGACTACAATGTAAATTTTAAAAGTTTTCAAAATATAGCTAACGATACATTTTCAATAAAATCTATAACTGTTTCAGACTTTAATAAAGCTATTAAAAAGCTTAAACCAAAAAAATCAGCGGGTGTAGATGGTTTACCACCATACATACTGAAAGGCTGTCAAGAATGGTTACGTGACCCATTACTGCACATATTTAATCTGATAATCAATAATGCTGCCTTCCCAGAGCAGTGGAAGACTTCAATTTGTACCCCAATACATAAAACTGGGGATAAACGTAGTATAAAAAATTATAGGCCGATATCTGTTATGTGTGCTCCTTCAAAGCTCTTTGAACAAATTATTTATAGTAAACTGTATGCATTTGTCGAAAATACCATTGTAGAACAACAACACGGGTTTGTATCCAAAAAATCTGTGAATTCAAATCTGTTAATATACATCAACGAAGCAAATGACTCATTAGAAAATAAGACTCAACTAGACACAATATTTACAGATTTTAGCAAGGCCTTTGATAAAGTGGATCATGGCGTCTTACTACAAAAGATTTATCGTTTTGGACTATCTGAAAATATTATGAATCTTTTTAAAAGTTATTTACAAAATCGATTTTTTGTAGTAAAACACGATGGAAACACTTCAGGTAAATTTCACGCTTCATCGGGGGTTCCACAGGGATCTAACTTGGGTCCCTTGTTTTTCCTCTTATTTATTAATGATTTGCCAGATGTTTTTAGATATTCCAAATGTTTACTTTTTGCTGATGATGTAAAAATATTTAAGCCTATACAAACCGTTAGAGATTGTTCAGCTTTGCAAAAAGATATAAACAGTGTATTGGAATGGAGTGCTCAATGTAAATTAGACTTTAATATTAAAAAATGCAATGTAATGTCAATTACTCGACAAAAGGATCCAATTATTTTTGATTACTGTATGGATAATGAGTCACTAAAACGGGTATATGAATTCAAAGACTTAGGAATTACGTATGACTATAAACTATCTTTTAAAAAACACATTGAAAATGTAGTAAAATCTGCAAATCGCGCTCTTGGATTTACGATACGACAGACGTCTCTTTTTGTCAAAATCGATTCTATAAAATTGATATATGTTACGTTAGTAAGATCTAAACTTGAATATGGCTCTGTAATATGGAATGGAGAATACCAAACCATTTTGCAGGAATTTGAAAGAATACAAAACAAATTTTTAAGATACCTTTACTTTAAAAAATACTTTATTAGACCAGATTATAATAGTGTCAGAACAACACAATTACGAAGTGAATTTAAAATACCTTCTTTAGACTGTAGGAGAAAAATGTTTGCTATACTTTTTTTGTATAAAATCATAAATAACCATATAAATTCCGCAGAAATATTGTCAGTTTTGCCATTTAATGTACCTCCTAGACCTACGCGTTCCGCGATTATGTTTAATATTCCCTTTGTAAGTAGCACTCTTCGATCACCTCTCCTAACCATGCTCCGTTTAGCAAATAATATTACTTGCTTGCACGAAGTAGATTGGCATATGCCTCTAATAACATTCAGACACCTAATTTATAGGTATATTGTGAACTTGTCTGTTTAATTATTTTAGTTTTTCCATTTCTTTTATTATATGATTTGCTTTTTATTTTTTAGAAATTTTTTTTCTCAATATGAGTTTGTGTTTAATCCCCCTATATCTATATATCTATTTATTTAATATGTATATTAATACGTTTTGATCGATTGTGTAAATAATAAATATTGTAAAGTCTATCCTTGTAATTTAGGCCAGTAAGCCTGTTAGGATGGAACAAATAAATAAATAAATAAATAAAGTTAATTATAACGATTTGTCTGGAGTTGTAAGTTTATATTTTAATATTAAAACGTTTGATCCAAAAATAATGCGTCTAAAGTAAGCCATGACCGACAGAATTGTGAAGAATCCGTCATTCGTGATTTTTCCATGGTCTACTTCACGTTTTTTGAAAATACTGCGCTTTTGCACAGTCTAATTTTGGATTACCTCCGGTTTTAGAATTTTCAAAATAATAGTTTTCAATAAATTAATAATTTAGCTTGCGATACTTAGCTCCCCACAGAAAGAATAATTTTGATTGAATGGGACTACACTATAACAAAAGACATATGCCCAAAATATCCGTGCGGAATATTTTAGAGTCCAGTGGTGGCTGGTACCAAAATATTGAGGGTTTATAGACAGAATATACATCACAGTACAGATTTAGATAAAAAACTTTCAGTGATTTAGAAAGGTATATTATAAACACAATTTTTGTTTACCTAAATCAATACCGAGATCTATATTATGTCATTGTGAACTCCCAAAATGTTGGTACCGAGCCGCCACTGTTTTAAATTTTATAACTTATTAGTTATTACCAATTTCCTATTCTACAATTCAACATCAAAAATATGGATAACGTAAATATGCACACATAAAATTGTATTCAAGAAAATATACTTACCAATAAGAAGTTGAATATTTCTGGCTTGATATTCAACGTTCTCTCCCAAAATACTTGACAAAATAGTACAAAATAACCGTTTTAAAATACTACTTGAACATTTTCGTGAAAACAGTACACACTTTAACAATTTAAAAACTTTTGTGTGTATTCTACTTAAATTTAACAACATTGTCTTTTAAATAAACTTAAAACGTTACTAACATTGACGACAGCTTCGACGATGACGAAATAAATAATTTTTTGTACGGGATGGGATTTAAATGAGAACGTTGCATTTAAACTGGACGTTAACGGATTTGAAAGTTGAATTGTTGAAAGGTGTTCTTCTGTCTTGATTCGTCTTGGGATCTAGTTCGAAAGAAAAAAAATAAGAAACAAATGAATTTAGCTGAAAATATTAGATTATACTAAATCACCCAAAGATAAAATTCAAAAGAAAAAAAAGCATATTTTAATTGATAATTTGAAAAAGAATTAATTTAACTAAAAATAACTGAAAATTGACATTTAAAATTTGGGTGAAAACTAATTTTTTAATCATCCATACTGACGGGTCGAATTTCGTAGTTCCACGCCATCATACATGTTCAAATTGTGGATTCTTGAATATTCGTTGACGACTCTCTTTCCTAAATAATCAAAATTGTGTTCGTTAACATCTATTTTACAGAATAAAATGTACAGTATGACACTAATTAACTCCTCAAAAACAATGCGGTTGCTATCAACAGAAGAAGTTATAATCGATATAACCGCCATTATTCTCGAGACCTTAACTACGACCGCATTGGTTTTGAGGAATATTTCACAATATAGAAAAAGGAAATAAAATTTTTACTATTTGCCACAAAAAAACAGTACAGTTTACTCATTAAAGCTATGAGAGCAGTGTTGTCAGAATATATTTTTGTAATGTACCAGATTTATCTAAAAAATGTACCAGATTTCATAAAAATGTACTAGATTCTATAAAATTACCAGATTTTTCTAATTATGAAGCATGGTCATTAAAGACCAAAAAAAGGTTTATAGAGAACACGAACACAACAATTTTAAACAATATTTTATCTCTCGACAAATTTCTGACACTATTTTATATCTCGAGCAGTTTTTAAATAAGATTTTAATACCTTTTGATACTCTTTTATCTCTCGAACAGTTTTTAAATCTTTTTTTAACTCTTGAGCTATTTTGAAACAATATTTTATCTCTCGATAAATTTCTAACAGTATTCTATCTCTCGAGCAATTTTTAACAACTTTTTTTATCCCTCGAGCAATGTTTGTACAAATTTTTTTGTAAAATGTTTAACACTAATCACTCGAGCAATTTTTAACAGTTTTTTTATCTTTCAAGCTATTTTTGAACAATATTTGATCTCTCGTGCAATTTTTGAAAAAGATTTTAATACCTTTTGATATTATTTTTATCTCCCGAACAGTTTTTAAAAAACCTTTTTTTATCTCTTGAGCTACTTTTAAAAAATATTTTATCTCTCGATAAAGTTCCAATAGTATTCTGTCTCTTGAGCAATTTTTACCAACTTCTTTTATCTCTCGGTCAATGTTTGTACAATATTTTTTTTAACACTATTTAATCACTCGAGCAATTTTTAACAGACTTTTTTTACCTTTCAAGCTATTTTTGAACCATATTTGATCTCTCGTGCAATTTTTGAGCAAAATTTTAACAATTTTTAACACTATTTTATCTCTTGAGCAATTTTTGAAAAAGATTTAACAACTTTTGATAATATTTTATCTCTCGAACAGTTTTTAAACAATTTTAAACAAATTTCTAACAGTATTTTATCTCTCGAGCAATTTTTAAAAACTTTTTTATCCTCGAGAAATTTTTAACACTACTTAATCACTCGAGCAATTTTTAACAGCATTTTTACCTTTCAAGCTATTTTTGAACAATATTTGATCTCTCATCGTGCAATTTTTGAGCAAAATTTTAATAATTTCTAACACTATTTTATCTCTCGAGCAATTTTTATTAACATTTTTTATCTTTCTAACAATTTTTAAACAATGTTTTATCTCTCGATAAATGTTTAACAGTATTTTTTAATTCTCGAGTAATTTTTGAATAAGATTTTAAAAACTTATGATACTATTTTATCTCTCGAACAATTTTTAAACCTTTTTTTTATCTCTTGAGCTATATTTAAACAATATTTTATCTTTCGATAAATTTCTAACATTATTCTATCTCTCGAGCAATTTTTAATAACTTTTTTATCTCTTTAGCAAACTGCACAATATTTTAACTCTCGAGAAATTTATAAAAATATTTTAACTCTTGATAAATTTTTGACAATGTTTTATATCTCGAGCAATGTTTGTACAATATTTTATCTCTCGAGCATTTTTTAATAGTATTTTATCGTTCGAGGAATTTTTAAACAATGTTTTATCTCTCGAGAAATGTCTACTATTTTATCTCTGAAGTAATTTTTAACAACTATTTTAATTTCTCTTGCAATTTTTGACCAATATATTTTACACTTCAAATGGAAACATACGCTGAAAAAAGAACTAAATATTGTGTCGAGTGTACTAGAGTACCAGATTCTCAGAGAATGTACTAGATCCAGTACAATTGTACTAGACTGTCAACACTGTATGAGAGTCCTTTACACAAGATAGTAATACAAATTTAAAATCAATTTTGTGCAGTAAGGGCTTTGGAGACTCCCAAAAAGTGGTTGAACGGGCGTTTATTCAGTATGCATAAATAATAAGGTAGACATATTAGACGAAGGGGTATAGAATCCTCAAAAAATCCGTAGACCTCACCTGTGGTAATTGTGAGAAATAAAGAAGGTAAACACCAGTTCTGCATAGATTTCCGGAAGAAGAATGAGGTTACCATGACATCTACCGTATATAAATACCATCTTGGATAAACTAAGGACAGTTAAGTTTATTACGTCTAGATATGAAGAGTGGGCACTGGCAGGCGGTGTTGTTTCTGGTTGTACAACTGTACAAAATGTACAATTAGTTATGAGGTTGCACTGTTGTATGCGCACATGTGAAAAAATGTTGTACAATTTAAAGTTGCTAAATAATTATGTAAAATCTGATAAATAAAAGTCTTTTTCCTGCTTAAGAAATCTACAATTCCTTATATCATATAGTAAAGTTAATAAAAAAAATTAATTTAAATTTGGCGCCATTCGCGACTAATCGAAATCATTTTGAAACTGGTTGGACTTTTATCCTTTAAAAAGAAAGAAGAATTTTATGCTTTGGGAAGTGGCAGACCATAGGCTGGCAGTGAAAAAGAAGAAGATTAATTAGTAGTTGTACAATCAACCGTAAAAGTGTACAATTTTGACATTGAAAGTTATACAATTCCAAAATCCCTACGAACAACACTGCTGGCAGGTTCCACTTTTACTTCGAGTAAACCGTTCTCTGCATTTACCATACCGAGAAGAGGACTGTTCCACTTCTGAGTCATGCCTTTCGGCCTTCATTCTGATCCTGCCATTTTAAAATGACTAATCAACCAAATTATGGACCCCCACATTTTTCTAGAAGGAACTTTTGATGATAATCTAGCAAACTTGAAAGAGATGTTAAACTTCGAATTAACTTTGAAAAAATTTAATTTTTGTTTGCTCAGTACAAAATATTTTGGCCATTTAGTCAACGGAGATGGAATTAATACTGATCCAGATAAAAATGAGTCCATTGTAAAATTAAAACTCCACTTACTAAACTAATAAGAAATTCTTATCGTTAGTTATGGTTGAAAGAACGAGAGACCGCATTTCGAAATCTTAACATCATCTTAACTGAGGCTCCGATACTTAGTCGTTCCAATTTTAATCTCCCACCTTACAAATCGACGATTCAGAACACAGCCTAGAAGTAGCTCTGACAAAAGAAAGTAGGCATATGCAAGCAGAACTACATAATCAAAAAGGAATGCCTCGCCACAGTCAGGGGTATTAAGAAGATGCGAGAATACCTGGAAGTTATTACTACATTCCATCGTCCATCTAACCAGTTAGCAAGATGGAGTATATCCTTGCATCAATATGATTTTGAAAATAAAAGAAAAGAAGCTTTGAGTAGTTTCACTGATTGTTCCAAAATCCGTTACCTACTACTGAAATCACACCGAAAGCACACCAGATATGTGCACCGTGGAGGAAAATATTGACTATAAATGGTATTTCACAACGAAAGGGGAGGTTCAACGAAATCAACCAGAATATACAAACTATTGTCTCAAAGAAAATCGTCTTTATTCTAATTTTTTGGAACAAATGACTATAAAGAACCTGAAAGATCCATGGAAGTTGTGTGTACCCAAACAACAAAGAAACACCGAATGCAGTTCGCACCAGACTAGCAAGGCAATATTATTATTGGCCATGAATGTTCCGAGATATTTAATATGTCTGACCTGTCAACGATATAAACCATCCCAGCAACAAATACCGTTATGTTCAAGCTCAGATAAAGGGTACGGGTCAACGAATGGATAGCCCAGAAGACCTACTCTTGTTGATAACGATATTTCTTCTTCTACTGTGTAAAGTGTTTTCTTGTCTAAGAGAAAATACGAGGATCATGTTTTGTTCAACCTCCGATTGTACAGCATGAACGTCATAACCCGCACTCCAAGCACTGCCGAATTTTAGAAGTCAGTCTGTGTCTAACTAGTCAGATTGATCTACTGATCCTCCAGTAAATACAGGAGAATAGTGCGGTAGCAATTTATTAAAGAATGAGTTTATGGTATGAAGAAAATTTCATGAGTGATGAGGTTGTGCGTGAATGGTGTTGAAAATTTACAGATAGCCAAAATGAAGGTCAGGGACGCAAGTCCGCTGCTACAGATGATCTTGTTAAACGAGTTAGAGCAAACCGTAGGTTTACCATAAACGCTTTGTCAATAGCTTTTCCGGACATGTCAATATCTTCTTTGTACTCTATCATTAAGGAGCATTTATGCTACAATAACTTTGTACTCACTATTTTAAAGGTGTTGAAATCATTTGTGACAGGAGATGATATACTGGGTGGCCACTGATTTAAATAGCGCGCCATTTTTCATGCATGCATTTCCGTAGGAGGCGCTTTAGTAGTTGTTTAAAGCACATGTGTCAAATCATCATGGAACGTTAAACGAACTTAGAATGCGTTCGTATTGTTAAAACGTTTTATTTAAATAATGAGTCGATGATTGTCACTATACGGAATCTACGACAAGAGTTTGGTTTAAATAATGTGCCCAGTATCAACGCCATTCGTCAATTAGTGTGAAAATTTGAACAAACCGGTGAAATTAAAAGACTTTCGAAGGAGGTCGGATTGCGTTCGAACTGTTGTAATCCGGAATATGTTGAGAGAGTGCGTTAAAGTCTTAGATTAAAGAAACCGAAGATGTAACATAGTCAAATGCGCACCCTGTCCTTTTTCCCCTCAATTCCCACTGCCAAGTTCCACCAATTAAAATGAATAAGTGAAGTCTTCCCCCGCCACCACCCGTCCTCGACAACAAGTTGCTGACGGAGAACGTGTGTATCCAGTGTATCGCCATTTTTCTGCTTTTCGTGAAACTACTAAATATTGTTTACTGTGTTGTTAAGTGAGTTTATTTTGGACAAAAAATGCCAATGTGTGTAATAAGGGACTGTTATTACCATGCAAGCGCAAATTATTTGAGAGACAAGAAGTCTGTTAACTTATTTAGGTAAGTTTTTAATATTTTATTTTGTTATGCGAAGTAGCCATGTTTATTTTGAGTGAAACTAGGAGAGGTGCGCCAGGTCTGGAGTCAGGACTGTAGATAATAAATTGTAATAACTGAAATTTCTGAAATTATTGTTGGGGGTAAATGTATAAATATTAATATTGTTAATAATCAAGTATTATACAGCCTTTTAAATAATAAAAAACTCTTTGAACATGACAAAGTCCAGTTTTCCGAACAAAACTTTGTAACAAGTCATTTTACTAATTTAATTAAATTAATTGCTTCCGCCTACATTAATATCAGAATCCACCATTATAATAAAACTTTATTGGATAAGAGTAACACTAAGAGAAAATTTTATATTAAACTTACATTATTTTCTGGTTGCTAATAACTAATAGGTAATAAAAATTACTAATGCATTCTGACTATTATCGCTTTACGTATAAACTGTATATCTATTTTTTTTAAACTACGTGTTTGATTTTGTTTTATATGTCATCAAGAATAATTTAGATATTTCAAAGGTTTAACATTTTTGAATCACTATATAAATGACTAAAATTGTAATAGTTTACGCAAATGACTAAAAAATTTAGACAGTTTTACTTCGAAAACAAAAATATTCGATTTTTTTTTATCATCTACTTCTATTAACTTTTAACATATTTAAAAACATACAATAAGTTAAATTTTCTCAAAATATCGACAAATGTTGAATGAAAAACTTTGTTTATTTTAGTTTTCTACCCGCCTGCCAACTTTGAAATATTTTAATTTTTTTGTGCGTTTGAAGGGAGATATCTTTTTATCATATCTTTAACTGTTATACGTCATTGCCCTCTACTCCGTTACTCTAACCAATGCAATTTAAATAAGGAAAGTACCAAAAGTATGACACATCATTAAAAAGATAATTTTAAGGATAATTCAGTAATATGACTATTCAATGTGTTACTTTTGATTTAAGGGCCCGCTGGCAATATACAAAACTGTTACCTACTATAAAATTTGGCATTTCATTTGAAAACTAATTTTAATAATAATTTAATGCTGTCATATAACAAAATATAATTGAATAAAACAATAACTTAAATAATTGCACAAGTTAAGAAATACAAACTTTATTGCAATCAACCAAAATAAAAAATTTACGATACGCACTAAATTCCTAATAAAAATAGCTTTCAAATGAAGTGCCACACTTTACAATAGGTAACAGTTTCTATCCCGACAGAAGCTGCTAAAATCAAAAGTAAAGCAATAAATGGTCATATATTACTAAATTCTTCTTAAAATTACGTTTTCAGTGATATATCATACTTGGCACTTTCTCCATATAAATTGCATTAATTAGAGTAACGGAGTGGAGGGTAATGACGTATGACAGTTAATGATATGATAAAAAGATGCCTTCCTTCAAACTAAAATCGACGTGTCCAAACGTTTTTTAAGATCCACGATATTAATATCCAAAAACCCAATGTCAAGTTTTCGTTGGGCCATCCTGTATATAAATTTTAGATCGAAAATAAATTTTGTTAGAATTAATAATTTACAAATAAATAAAATTATGTACCAATGTTCTTTTATTATTCCTATTAATTCAAAAAATCAATCACTTCACTTATTTATCCTGAGTACGTATCTGTTAAGTTCCCCTACTTACTAGTTCCGACTGAAAATAATTGGCAGCCTCGGCGCAGCTCTTTGCAATATACATGTTACATCTTCGGTTTCTTTAATCTAAGGTTAAAGTGTAGTGGAGCGGCCTGAGACCTCAACAGACGTCGTTCTCAAGAAGTGGGCATTCGTCGCAAGTCATTATGCACTATTTTAAAAAAGGGCTTATATTTGCGGCCGTACAAAATTCAGTTAACCCAAGAGCTACAGCCTAGAGATCACGAAAGTCGCCGTCAATACAGTTACGCAATTTTGCAGCTTAACAACCAAACGAACGATTTTTGTGAAAAAATCATAATTAGTGATGAAGCCCATTTAGACATGAACGGATTTGTTAACAAACAAAATTGTATCTGGGTATTAGAAAACCCGCGAATCATACATCAACGACCACTTCATCCCCGCACATTTTGGTGTGGTGTATGGTGTGGAGGACCTTACTGTGACTGGCGAACGCTACCGCGATATGATTCAAAACTTTCTGGCTCCTCAAATTCAACAACTTAACCTGCATAACGTGTGGTTCCAGCAGGATGGAGCCACTTGTCATACAGCTGGGGAAACAATGAATTTTTTGCGAGCAATATTTCCAGGGCGTTTAATTCTCTCGATATGGCGATGTCATTTTTTGGTCCCCAAGGTCACCAGATTTAACGGCTCCAGACTTCTTTCTATGGGGATTTCTAAAAGATAAGGTTTATGCCAACAGGCCCAGTACTGTGGAGCAGCTGAAGAACAATGTGCGGGAAGTGATTTAAAATATTCTCCCGAAACCTACCAAAAAGTGATGGAAAATGTTATTAAGAGGGCTCAGATTTGGGCGGCCTCCAGAGGCGAACATTTGTCTAATATTATTTTTCATACATAATTTATAACTTTCAATAAAAGAATAAGATAGAAAAAATTGACGTATTTTATTTAGTTTTGAAAATATTAAAGAGATAAACCAGTCAGTTATATATTGGCCACCCGTTATGACAAACCTGAAATAATGGTTGCACACAAGTTCACCAAACAAATCAAAAAAATTTAAACACTCTGTCAACAATTATAAACTTATGGCTAAGGTGTTTTGCAACCAAAAAAGGTGTGTTACTTGTGAAGTTCATGCAGCCAGGGACCAAGATTAATGCAACTGGTTCTTATGACTTTACGGAGAGTAACTAAAACAAAAGATACACGATAACGCCCATCCTCATAGTGCTAGATAAAATCCAATGATTCTTTGAACAATTTTATTGGGACATTTTCGACCACCCGCCATACAATACCGACGTAGCGCAGAGTGACTACCATCTTTTCCCTACACTGAATACATAGCTGGAAGGGCAGTATTACCTAAGTAACGAGATGCTTCAAGACAACGTCAAGACTCATTTTAATTCACTAGGGGCAACATTTAATGGGGAGATTATTGGAAAGCTTGTACAAAGATTCGACAAATGCCTTAATTTTAGTAGTTTCGAAAATAATATGTAACTTTTACTATTATAAGAATTTTTATACAAGCTTATTTTTTATTTATGCCTTCTCGAAGGTTTAAAAAGAATCGTCCCTCGTATATTTACAAATGACGTTTTAACTAACTATTCATCTGGGGCACGTTGTATTTATATGGATTGCTCCAATCACTCTTTGATACAGCGTTAAGAGGACTTGGGTAGCACCACATGGAGATTCCAGGGGTCAGAATATTCTTGGCTTACATTTAAGAACTAAAAAGAAGATTTAACTGTAATCAATACAGTAAATAATTTCAGTGTGCTGTAATGGAGTAAAAGCGTATTTTATAGACGGTTATTAAATATTAAAGTTGAAGGTGGTAGCCATGTGTGAGTTATAAGTTCAAAAAGGTAAATCAAACAAAGGTGGTCCTTAGAATCTCACAAGAGTATTTTATTACGACCAGTTTCGAGGATCAAATCCTCATCATCAGGTAAGGTCTAAAAATAGAGAGGAAAAACGAATGAGCTCATAACTAATAAGTGGGTTTAAACATTTTAATATGAAAGTTGTCAAATATCAAGAACTCACCCGTAATTACTCATCTATTTAAGACTAAGCTAATAGAATTATCCCAGGGTCGGTGTAAAAACAAGTATGCGAGTATTTTTTAAAATACATAAAAAATATAAAAAAAACAATAGTTGCAACAAAAAGTTGATGTCAAAACACATAAACAAAAGTAGGTCTAAAACTATTAATAAAATTATTAAAATATTTCACGAACGGACGAACAATTAAGACAAACAAATTTAAAAACTTTTTAAAAAAACCCTACAAGCACTAAAATGGGTTCTTGGACAAGTGTTTATAATTCTACAGGAATTAAATTTTATTTAGATTAATAACTGATTAACGCCCTCAAGATATAAATAGACGAATTAACCATTCTAATATTTAAGATAACAGTTTTAGAGGTTGTCAAATTTAAATATTTTGACCATCGGCTAATAGATGGCGTTGGCGAAAAAATAAATGTTTCTTAATAATAATATAGGTTTATAAACTGAATTGTTTGAATTTGTACGTAATAAACAAAATGAAATAAATAAATTATTATTGTTAAAAGTAGAGTATAGCATTAGCGTTGGAAAATAATTTTAGATGTACTAATATTCAAATTAAGGAGTTGGTAACAATCAACGGAAAAGGAAATGGTGTTAAAATGAAAAGAGAGAAAAACTATTGATTTGGTTAATTATTTTTTGAAGTAATGTGCTGAAAAATGAAAATGGAAAAAGAGACAGAATAAAAATAAGGAATAAGATAAGTATAACTAATAATTTCATAGGGAAATTTTAAAGTAAAAAGGGGGGGGGGGTAATTTAAGGGAAACGTAGATTTTTAAAAAAGAACTGAGAACGTGGGTGTGGATTCGGAAAAAACTTGTGAGTTTAGTGATAATGCATTGTTACTTTTTCTTAATCTAAATATTTCTAGGTTCTCCAAATTATTTAATATCAACTTGTTGTGGCAGATATGGAGTACCCTAAAGCCATCCCCTGAGTCAAAATCGTGATTGGACTCTACTAGATGGGTGGCAAAATGTGAGAAGCCGGTTGTGGCAGTATTCAAACATCTTAAATGTTCTTTAAGTCTAGTCCTAAAATTACGAAAGGTTCTACCTACATATTTGGCTGGGCAAGACTTACAACTGAGTTCATATATGCCTGGTTGATCCATGATGTCCACTTTATCTTTATTCTTGATGAAAAAGTTACTAATTGAGTTGGAGGATTTAAAAGAAATTTTGAAGTGATTTTTGAGGATATTGGAGACTTTATAAGAAATATTTCCAATATAGGTAAGTGACATATACTTACTAATGCTAGCCTCTACAGGTATAGGGTTAGTTATAAATGTTGTATTTTGAATAATTCTATTTTGTTTTTTACTCAACATTTTATCGATTAAACTGTGATCATAATTGTGTAGATGAGCTATGTTTTTTATTGTGTTAAGTTCTCTATTGTAGTTTTCAATGGATAAAGGTACTCGTAATAGACGTTCTAAATAACAATTAAAGGAAGATAATTTATGCGAGATGGGGTGATTAGACAAATTATCTATTACTACTCCTGTATGAGTGGGTTTTCTATAGATATCAAAACTTAATTTAGAGTCATTGTTATGGGATATTTTTAAATCTAAAAAGTTTATAGATTTATCTACTTCGGTTTCTAAAGTAAACTTAATGTTGGTATGTAGAGAGTTAACATGAGACAAGAAATCATTCAATGAGTCTTTGCTACCAGTCCATAGTATTAGAATATCATCCACATATCTATAGTAAAATTTGATTGATTGGTAAAAATTATTGTTATCTAAGATATTGTCTTTTTCAAAGTTATGCATAAATATGTCTGCCAATATGGGACTCAAAGGGGAACCCATAGCTAAACCAGTTTTTTGTGAAAAAATTTCTCCATTGAACACAAAGAAATTTTGATCTAAGCAAATTTTAAGTAGATTAGTGAATTCAATTAGTTCTAAATCTGATAAAGTAGAATTTGACAAAAAAGAATTAATCAAAGACAAGACTTCTGGAATAGGGATGTTATTAAATAAGTAAAATTATAAGCCAACTGTATACAAAAGTACTAGGGAGGTCAATACCATTATAAATGTGTGTGTAATCAACTGTTTCTGAAAATGCATGCTTTAAAATTTTGTGGATTTTTATTTGGCAAAAACTTTATTTCCTTAATCGTCCAATTATTATCTTAATTAATAGTATAATTATATTTTAAAATACTGTAATTAACACAATAATTTTTAGTTGCACACTATATGCTTCTTCACAATTTTAACAAATTGTGACCAACGATAGTGTAATTTTAGCATAAATAATAACGATTTATATAAACACAAAACATCAAATAAGCTTTGTCAATTAATAAATGTAATAGGTAGATAAATATTTGAGACAACGAATGGAACGGTACATTTGTGTGTAAATAGTAGCAATTGGTGCAATTAATAACTGTTAAATTCAATAAACTCTATTTCGTTTCTTTTTAGTAATAACGTTCACAAAGATGAAACATCAAATAAACATGCAAATTTCTATTACAAGACTGAAATGTTTTACCACTTAAACTTTGTAAAATTGTATACGTACTTATCACTTGTAAAGAAATAAAATTTTAATATCTCGTAAAGTTTACAGCATGATATCACTGACGGAAATAGGCTACTTAAGGATGCCAATAAATAATTAAAATAATTTAACAAAGAATAGTTAACAATGGTCTCTTTACTACAATGAGTATATATAAAATTACTCGTGCACCTTGGCGAAAATATTAAAATAAATATATTTTTTTAATATTCCAATATTCTAATAGATATTTTGAGTTTTAAATTACTATTAAACTACGTAGTTTGATTTATTCAATGGATGGTTTTTCGCTAAGCTGCACCTACATGTTCACAAATTTTCCAGTATAACTCCTATAATAAGTTGATGACTATTAAACAATTTCTTAGCTAGTTTCGTAAACCATAAAAATTACCAAATTATATTTATCAGTTACTTGTAAAGATATCAAGTGATCTTTCAACAGTGACCATGTAGTATCTATAATTAACTTACCAGCACAGAAAGATGTGTCATTAGTGGATAAAAGCTAGTTTTGAAGAAAGGTTAATACTTATTAAAACCTCTAGGCTAAGTAACATTGTCACCTAGAGCCAGGCATTCTCTGATCAGTCACAATGGATAGAAATATAAAAAGGTTAACATCTATAAGCTTTTAGTGCCTAGTATATTAGTGTAATAATAAATCATCTTAAAACTACAATAGTCAATTTCACAGAAAGACAGAAATTGACAGGACCAAAATCACCAGTACTGAGATTCCATTTTTTTCACAAGTTAATATTGGATTAACTCTTAAAAAGGTCATCCAAAAAAGGG
Source organism: Psylliodes chrysocephalus (assembly GCA_927349885.1). NCBI lineage: Eukaryota > Metazoa > Arthropoda > Insecta > Coleoptera > Chrysomelidae > Psylliodes > Psylliodes chrysocephalus. Next base: position 75,460,092 of record OV651816.1, on the reverse strand, counting down.
ACAACCTATAGTTTGGGGCAACAAAAAAATGCAGCACTACGAATAGCCTGTGCATATAACACAGCATCAACTAAGGCTATTGAGGTGATAGCGGGCACAATGCCTAGATACATCTTCTGACTCTATAAAGAGAACATAAAGGGAATAAGGAAGGAAAAATAGAAGAAGGGCAAGATAATAGGCAGAATGAACAAAAGAAGTACTCACTGGCCAGTGGACGAAACAGTTGATACCAAAAATAAAACCTTGGTTTGAAATAAAATACAGGGAGACAGGTTACTATCTTACCCAGTTTATATCCCGTCATAGAAGATTCAGCAGCTATCTATACATAGCATAAAACTAGTAAATAGTATATACTCCAGTTAGTGTGGGATCCAATACATACCCCAACATACTATACTACAGTCTACGACCTAAAACACTTATAGAAGAAGCAAAGCAGAAATCAAGCACCGCGAATAACATCGTACATTTGCCATAAAGTGAGAATAACTGGATAGCGTTAAATAATATAGTAATAACGATCATTAAAATTAAAGAACAAAACGACAGACAACAATAAAATACCAGAAGAAATACCAGGTAAGGAAAATTTCGAGAAAAGTTCAGAGTGGATTTTTTATTGCTAAAAAGTCATTGGACGGTTAAGTGTTGTTCTAAATATTTTTACCACCCTCACAAAAAAACCTACAGTGGAGCAGTAGCCAAAATCTCGGCAAGATGAAGCCATTTGACAGCATTCAAATACAAGCACGCTTGCCTATCACGGTTGATAACGACTTCAACTTAGAAGTCATACAACTACAACCTTAGAGCATATAATACTACAACACAATCATTAAGAAGTGAATCAAGGTTGGTCAGAATATCTATGACACACTCTTCTAATGAGATTTTCACATTATTGTCTGGCAGATAGATACCGTTATTTCTAGTTCACCAATAAGGTAGTTTGGGTTAAAAATTGACAGCTTTCCGCAAGCTAAAATAAATTCAAAGAACAGCATGTTTCCACATAACAGGAGTCTAAAAAACCACACCAACCAGATCCATGGACGTCATTCTTAGTCTCACTTCCATTGATATTTACATCAACGAGGTTGCTCTGATTACTATGATGTGCCTCCGGACGGTCAGAATAGAACCTGATGTATGATCTGGTGAGACGAAAAGTCGCTTTTGGCAGGAGGCGCTAGATACGCTCGCACTGCTTCCAACGAACATCAAGATATATCTTCATATAAAGTTATAACAGAACAAATAGAAAAACCGAAAGTAGCAGGTACAATTCATATCTACATGACGGTTCTAAAACAAAACAAGGCTCAGAATGTGGAATATACTCCAGATCCTTAAACCAAAACATAAAATGGGCTGTGAGTAGTAGTGCCAGTGTAGTTCAAAATGAGCTCACAGGTATTCTCATAACAGTAAAATAAATCACCAGAAATAATTTCTCTCGAAGGAACATGCTCATCTATACAGATAGCAGACAAGCACTACTACCCTAGACAGACCACGAATTTACTCAGGGTTAATACTAGAATGTCCATAAATCTTTGGTCGAAGTATCAATCAACAATGTGGTCAATTTAAGATGGTTCAAAGGTTACGCTACGTCCATTCACTAGCCAAGAAGGTAGCCAACCAAATACTTTTTGACCTGGCCCTTCTATTGGACTGAAAACATCGGTAGTAACAAACATAATTTAAGACCAGCATATCCTCTAAGACTGCCCAAAGATCTCATCTATTAGATTTATGTCCGGCGAGAATTGGCTAACAGCAGCGGTGTTGTCAACTATATTAAATCTGTAGGCTGACTCAGGAGCTAGTAAGTGCCTATTTACTTAGAAGGATGCACAATGGACTCACCCTCTACACGTTACAGATGCAATTATTTCATTAGAATATCCACCGTCCACACTACTAGTGAAATTTTCACATTATTATCTGGCAAATTGGACAAATACCGTTATTTCTAGTATGGGTTGAAAATAAGTGGGATTTAAGCCGCTCAAAAATTATTGAGGCTATCCTTTCGTAAGCAAATCCTGATCGCATTATCTCGAAAATTGTAGACAGGAAATCTAAAAAATTTATTGTTCAATAGTGGTAGGATGGACAGAATCTGATTTTACTACTTGCATTATTGCCAAGTCTTCCCTTTTTTTAGATAATATAAGGAATTTTAGTTTTTTTTAATGGGGGACATATTTCCTCAAGTACTTTTTAACTTAACTATTAAAAGCCAAGGTCACCGACATAAACTGCTCTTTAAAAAAACAAGTATTGCTGGTATTACAAACAATCTCATATTTTTAGTTTGCTGTTAATCACCTTTTTTTTAATATCATTGACTTACATTTAAACTAACTTATAAATATAGATTATCGTAGCCTTTAGTTTACACGCCCTTACTAATTGTCCTGTACATTAAGCAGAAAACGTTTTAATAAAAGTAACTTCAATTCGTAAAGTCTTTACAATGCTGTTTTTTGATTTTCTCCAGTTCATTTATAGGTCAACTTTTTTTTAATAGAAGCACATATTTTTAAACGCGCCATGTTATTAATTAAGTACAAATACTAACTTTTGCCTAAACCATTTTTTCCTCGAGTTGGATCTCTGTTTCTAATTCATTTAGATACAGCCTGTTTGGGCAATTTGTACATTATGAAGTGGAGTCCCTATTTTGTTGCCAAGCTTGCCTTTCGGTCAAAGGAATATCTTTCGTTAAACGTGGCAGCTCATTTGAAAAAAAATTATTAAATAATTAATAGTCGATAGAAGAGTCAAGCGTGGATTGTGCCCAAAACTCTGGCCGTTTTATTAGTGACAGTCTAAAGTGTCTTCCAAAGTATTTTTGGAAAAGAGCTAAGAAAACAGAGGAGGTAAGCAGATAGTTGATTGAGCAGCAGAGTTTAAAAGAAGTGCAGTGATAAAAGGAAACACATAAATACTATGTATAGAAAGGCAAAAGAGAAGTAAAGCAATAGAGCGATGGGATAAGATGATACATAAAAGTAGGAAGTCAAAAAGACAAGTATTTTGGTAAATTTAATTCGGCATTTTTGTTAACTTTTTCAGAAGTTCAAACCCAGCCCAAGTAGAGATAGTTGGTATTTCGACATTGAGGGTATTAAATACCATATCTATTATCACATTTGTCACCATTTATTCATATTCTTTGTTGTTCGATTGTCTACCTACTTATTATTATTTACTTCTTCTTTTCCAAAACCAGTTATGCAAGTAATCCAAGCAATTGCGAAGCGTTGGCGTCTCTTTAACTAATTGCCAAAACCAAGGGAATATTTGGTTGTTATTTTTTTTGTTGTCACGGGTAAATGCTGCCCCATCCCTTAATAGCATATTGGTGATAGTGATCTAAATTAGTTAGAGACGAGCCGTTTGCATATTTAGAGCCTCTATTTATAGAACCATATCTATTACAGTGTAATAAATAATTTTAACAGCTACATGAGTTATTGTCATGGCCGCCTAGACTCTAGTCCTTAGACCATCAGTGGTGAGTAAATTTTTGTAATTAAAATTTTATAAATACGCGCTAATTTCAAAACTGGGGGTAAGTAAAAAATAATTTAGACAAACACGCGCTAATTTCAAAGGTAAGTGAAAAATAGTTATTTAATATTTTTTATTAAAAAACATGGGGTGGTAAAGTTGCTAAAAATAAAAATTTAAAATGTCAATTTTTTTTGGAATGTCAAAATTTTTTGTCAGAAGAGGAATAAATTGTCATAGGAAATAAAAAATAATTGTCTGAAATGTTTTGGATTGTATTATAATTTGGAATTTGTTTGAAAAAATTTAAAATAAACGATTATATAAAAAACAGATTTTTATTAGAAAGTTTGGAAGACAAATAGAGCAGTGAAGAGGAATCAAGTCAGAGTTAAAGCAGCGGTTAAATATAAAAGAAAGATAAAGAAAAGTTTTATTTGAATTTAATAGAAAAGTGAAGTAGATAACAGCAGGAGTAGGACGGAAAACAGAAGAGAAACAGGAAAAGCAAAATACCGAAGAAAAAATTTAAAAATTAGAAATTTATTTTTTTTTTAATTTGGGTCTAATTTTATATTGTAATTTTTTAGAGTCAAACCACCCCATTTAAAGAGTCTCGAGCAAAATTTTATTTTTCGATACTGGGTGTTGGCATATCAAGTGCCGCCCAACATGGATTTTTGGATTGCAATTTGGAAAATTATTAGGAAAATTTGGAATTTAAATTTGGGTAAGACTTTTTTCTATTGAATTGTCGATTTTGGTGTTTAAATTAGAGGTTTGGTAGAGTGGGTGCAAGTTTTAAGTATAAAATTATAACAGGGATAGAAAGGGAGAAAATCAAATGGATTTAAGAGGAGGATAGAAGATTCGATTGGACGAGTAACAATCTGAGAAAGTGCAAGAGGTTGGAAAGTAGGATAAGGTTAAACAAAATATAAATAATAGCGTTGGTTAAGAAAATGCACAGAAGAAGCAAACACTAATTGGAGAAAAATATAGAACTGATGCAATAATGATGATAATCAACCAAAAAAAAAGACAATAAGATAAGGAAGAAATGAAGAAAAATAGACAACAAAACAAGAAAGAAATGAATAAAGATAGACAACAAGATAAATAAGAGAGAAAACAAGAAAGGTTGGAAGACAAAAAAAGAAATGACAAAAAAATGGAGAGAATGAAGAAAAGCATAAAACAGTACATAAAAAGCGAAATAGAGAAGGTAGAAAAGAAATTGGAGGAGTTAGTAAAATAAATAAAAACTGTGAAGAAACAAAGAAAAGGATAATAAAATAATAGAAATAAATGAAGAAATAAATATACCAGAAAACATAAAAATAAAATTAAAGACAAAAATAGAAAGTAAAGAAAAAGAAGTTAGTGAGGAAAGAGAGATTTAAAATTCGAAAAAAGTATTGATAGACAAAATAAAAGTAAAATAAAAATTAAAGAATAAAAAAGAAGTCGAGGAAGATAATAAAGCCAACTAGGAAACAAGTAAAAGAGAGAAGCAAAAGGCAAGATAACAAAAAAAAATGAAAAAAAAAATAGAAAGAGGCAAAAAAACAAGATAGAGTAAAACAGGAAACAAAATGAAAGAAAGATAAAGAAATGTAAAAGTCTAAAAATGAAAATTAATGTCAAACAAAATGTGGAAAATATGAGACAAATGAAAACAAAAATAAAATATGGAGAAAAATTGGATAAATTAATAAAGAATAGAAAATTGACAGAAAAGGAAAGAGCGAGGACGAAGGTAAAATAAAAATAGTAAAATTTAGATGAAGGACGGAAATTTGGAAGTATAAAACTAGCTGTGAACTTGGAAATTAAATAGATTAAATAAATAAAAAAGAGATAGATAGATAGATCAATATTAAGTGTATGAGTGGACATAGTGTATGAACGTGGAAATGAAGACGTTATCGATAAGAATAGTTAGGAAAATATAATAAAGTGTATTTAAAAAGCAAAGATTTTGTACATATTATTAGTAATTTAGAAAAGAAATGTTTGTAGAATAGTAACAGTATAAAGAAAATAAATAGTTTATTGGATTAAAATGAAGGAGAATATATGATATGTATGATTTAAAATAATATAATGTATAATGAGAAAATGACTAAAAAATTTATAAAATGGGAAGATTTTAAAGAAGAAATATAAAGGATATTTTGAGATGGAAAAAAAAGTTGAATGTAGATAATATGCACAAAAGAAATATACTAGAAATATTATAAATTAAGAAGATATTGAAGTATACAGAAAACAAGAAAAGGGGATATTTAGATTTATAAAATTGGTGTAAATGTGAGTATGAATTTTAGACAGTTGCAGTAGTTATAAATAATTATAAAATGTTATAAGTTATAGTTAGTTTTTAGATAAATAAATAATATTAAAAGAGCAAAATCAGCAATTGAAGGACAAAATATATAAATATTCAAAATATTTTTTTCTTTCAATTTTTTTTTACTTATTTTGTTTTAGTTTCATTTATCTTCTTCTGATTTAAATTTGTCTTCTTTCCTTTTCTTTGTTTTTTCACAGTTTTTATTTATTCTCCTCCAATTTATTTTCCATCTTCTCTATTTCGCTTGTCATGTTCTGTTTTATGTTTTTCTCCATTCTTTCCATTTTCTTTATAATTTATTTTCTGTCATCTAACCTTTCTTGTTTTCTCTCTTCTTTATCCTGCCGTCTACCTTTATTCATTTTTTCTTATCTTGTTGTCTATCTTTATCTAATTTATTCCCTATTTTCTCCAGTTGGTTCATTATCATTATTACTGCATCATTTCCATATTTTTCTTTAATGTTCATTTTCTTCACCAACGCTATTATTTACATTTTGTTCAACCATATTTTTTTTCAACCTCTTTCATTTCCTCAGATACCTCCAATAGTTTATTGTTTAATAAATAATAATAAAATGAGCAAAATCAACAATTCGGGCAAAATTTTTTGATACTGGGTGTTTCCATATCAATATTTTCATTTAAAAAAAAGTTGACCATAAAATGACCTTGAAGTTAACGTGTAATCGAAAATTTAAGTTACTTTTACGCAAACATTTTCTTATAAATATTTATAATACGTAATTAGAGCTTGCAAACGCAAAGCTGGGACACCTTGTATATGTATACTTTGGATACACATTAATAAATAATAGTAATAATAATAATTTGTATGCCCTTTGAAACTAGCAAAGAAATGTAGTAAGTATCCATATTTGACAAATTATTTATTCTTAACAAATTGTGTTGTATTAATGTTTGTAATTACATAAAGTTAATAATATGAATAATGTCTTGATTTTGCCTATTAAATGTTTATTACATCAGTTTAAAGCTAATTATATAAATTGACTACATTTTTTTAACCTGGTTTTTTAATTACGTTTAAATTTGTCTAAAATAATTGTTATGGTTGATTTTTTAAACTGTGTAATAAGCATAATAACAGTGATTATAAAATAAAAAATACAATTCTTTACATATATGTAAGCATTACTTTAACAGGAGGACTATGATAGAGTTACTTCTCTTTTGTCTTTTACTTCTTTCCTCAATATATAAATAAATTTAAAAATTAGAGTAAAATGTTACGTCTTTTTATAATAAAAACTGAAAAACCACGTTTCATAGACTAATTATTGAATGAAATGATTACTGGAGCTGAAGTGAACTCTGAGAAAAGACTACTATGGAGTCATTAAAAAGTTACATTCAAGTCAGTTTTCGCTTTTAGCACAGACAGACCACAGAACATAACAGGATCAAACTTGACTGGGTGCTAGTAGGACTTCATAGCTAGGAAGAGACTTTAACCTACATGTGGTATTTCATATAAACATCTTAAAGGATTGGTGAACACCATAAACTCCAATTGTAACTATTTGTAACACCAAAATTGTCTACTCCTTAAAATTTTAGTCTATGATATCATTAAGAAGGTTTTGGGCTTAACTATTTCAAGAAGCATAACCTGTCTATTTAACATAACAAAAAAAGAAGTATACTCTATAGGTATTACATATTATACAATAAATATAACTTACATAGGTATTTAAACTTATACTACTAGATAACAAAATAATAAAAAATATACATAATTTATTAAAACTATTATTAAGTTGGGAATATTAAAAAATCGATTCTTACCTTCATCTATCCGCCTTGATGCCTCTTCCAGATCCGCCCTGGCATCTTTGAGAATGGCATACATCAAAGGCATCATTTCCCACGGATACTTAAATCGTTCTAACAATTTTTGACAGTCTTCAAGAAGGTCTGAGCTTTGGTTTACTGAAAAGAGAAAAATTATGTATATAAATATAAGTCATACTCAAAAATCAAACACTGCAGTTCAGTGTGAGTGGGTACACAACGAATCAAAAATATATTTACAAGCTAACAATACGAACAACTTTAAATAGCAAGAATTTGATGGGCCATCAGGAGTAAAAAAGAATATTCAAGTAACAAGGGATTTTAGGGAAAAACGACAAGAATTACCAAATAACAAAACAAAACCTGGTTCTTCTAGTTCACCATAACCCCATTCTATATCTTGCCGGTGCTGTTGACAAAAACAAAACTACAAATCGAGGTAAAAAAGCATCGGGAGCAACTACAATAACTTCTTCATCCTATAAAGAAGAGCACGCTAAGAACGATAATAAAGAAGTTAATAACAAATCTGTTAAAAATGTAAAAAAAAGTTTTTTATGAAGAAGCCAGTAAAAAATAGTGCTGAAGACTACAGATTTCTCCGACGACGAGACAGAGTTTTTCACAGCAGACAAGTAGGTATCAAGATTTGTATAAAATTCCTAGAAGAAAAAAAAAACAGATGATGAAGATTGCCTTTTTTATGATGGGAAGTTTTCCAAAGACCAACGCTGTGAATTGTGGGTACAATGTCTAATGTGTCAAATTTGCAAAGAAAGACGAATATGTCTGCAATTATTGTAGTTAGTTGAAATAAAGCTTTAAAAATTCATCTTTTATGGTAGCCCATATTTATAGCACTTTATGATATGGTCCCACAGGGAATAAATGAAATAAAAAAGGATGAGATACATTTACAATGAGCTTATCAGAGAAGTAATACAAATAGTACAAATGTCGTTAAAAATTAAAATGTTAGCCCGTATTTGTTGTACTTTCTTCGCCGTCCTTTCTTTGAGATATACCATATAATTTTTAAAAAAATTAAATTGTTTGATATATTTATATATTTTATTACAAATACCTATGTGTTTATTAAAATCACCACAGGTGTCGCGTTGGTTTATTATTAAATATCTTAGTTTTAAAACTGACACTACCTCGTAAAAAATTAAATTTGTTGTTATTTTAATTAAATGCGATTTAAATTTTTATGGAAAAATTATTGTAAGACTGGAATATGTTATCATTGTGGCGCATTTTAACATTTCAAATAGACTTCGTAATTAGCAATAGTATTTTTGAAAAATTCAATATTATTTAATTTATGTAATAATATTTATTACCTATATTCATATTATGTCAAAATAAACATTTATAAAATATGCAATAAATTAGAATTAAAAAAAATATTCTTGGTGACGAGTCAAATAAACGTTTTATTAAATAGTAAGAAAATGTTGTTAACTTAACAGTAAATAACTTGTCTTTCAGTGTAAAAATTATTTAATACTGTCTGTGCCTCTGATTGATTTTAAAATACAAAATGTTAGCTGTCATAATGTACCTATATAGTCTAAATTAAAAAGTTAGAGTATGAGAGTTGGTGACATTTGGCGAAATTTGGTGAGATTTGGAGAGATTTGGTGAGATTTGGAGAGATTTGGTGAGATTTGGTGAGATTTGGTGAGATTTGGTGAGATTTGGTGAGATTTGGTGAGATTTGTGAAGATTTGTAAAGATCTGGTGAGATTTGGTGAGATTTGTAAAGATCTGGTGAGATTTGGTGAGATTTGGTAAGATTTGGTGAGATTTGGTGATATTTTGCCGGCACCCTCCCCCCATTTTAAACTCACGTAATTAATGAACGCCTCCTTATTAATTTGTAATTTAATTGTATTTAAGTAATTTGTAATTTAGTTATATTTATGTAATTTAATTGTATTTATGAAATTTAATTGTATTTATGCAATTTAATTGTATTTATGTATTTTAATTGTATTTATGTAATTTATTTGTATTTATGTATTTTAATTGTATTTATGTATTTTAATTGTATTTATGTAATTTAATTGTATTTATGTAATTTATCTTGGATTTCTTTTATAGTTAATTTGTAAAAAAGGCACAAATTACCCCAAAGTGTCAATTTCATTTAAAAATCAAGAATCTATACATTAAATTAATTTGAAGTTATTATTTGCATTATAGCTTATTATTATTTCTCGTCATATATTTGATCCTAATGGAAAATGATTTTTTTTAAGTGACCAACCAAAAAGGTTGGAGAATCCCGTCAATATAAGGGAATAATAATTTTAACTCAAAAGAGTAGACGTGTACACCTATTTATGTCCATTTAAGAGGGGTTTTAGAGCTTATATCACCTCCGAAATTATTTAGTAGCAATTTATTAAAAATGTCTTCTTTCTCATTTTACGTTATACAAAATGACACACCAAAATTTTTAACACCCCCAAATAAAATATCTACTTGCGCCGTTGTATAAGTGCATTTTTTAACATGTATTAATTTAACATAATAATTTTTTAATTTGTTACGGAAAGAGAAGATAATATGTATTGTATCAAGTCGTTATTTGCAGCATAGCTTATTTCTAGCCCATTTGATTTTTATTTGTGTTATATAAATATTGCCCACCTTCCAACTTAGGAATTCGATTCCGACTTAACCACGAGGTTGCATTTTTTTTTACGAAGGTGGCCTAAAGTTTCAAATTAGTTGCTAAATTATGAAAAAGGTTCGAGGGCAATACGACGATGTGGCGGGGCCGCGTTAATTAAGCCCCAACAACTTAGGAATTCGCTTCCGGCGTAACCACAAGGCTGCAAATTTTTTCACAAAGGTTGCCTAAAGTTGTTAATTAGTTGCTAATTTATGAAAAAAAATTCGAGGTCATTACGACGATGTGGTGGTGTTGCGTGAATTTGTTACCATCAACTTAGGGATTCGTTTTAGATGTAACCACGAGGTTGCAAATTTTTTCACGAAGGTTGCCTAAAGTTGCAAATTAGTTGCTAAATTATGAAAAAGGTTCGAGGTCAATACGACGATGTGGTGGGGCTGCGTGAATTTGGCCCCACCAATTTTGTTTTAGCGATTAGAACAAAAATGTAAGGTTGCAAATTTTTTGTACCAGTTGCCTAAAGTTGCAAATTAGTTGTAAAATATTAGTACAACTTTGGTGTAATTATCATAACATGGTAGGGCCAACTTCACGCAGGTTAACATCATTACTTTCTCATCATTACTAACTTTAAATAAATCTGGTAATTTACTGCTACCAGCAATCATTCTTGATGAAAGTGTATGTTTTTTATAAGAGAGTGCTTGATTAAATCTGACCTTTTTGTAGACAAACTAACATTACAAGCTCTACATTTGGCCTTATTGTTGTCTACTTTTTCTAACCATCCTGTAAATTCCGGATCTGCTAACCACTTTTCTGAAAATAACTGCTTTCTTGCCGGAATTCCCCTTCTTTTGATAGCTCATTTCTAATGCGTCTTTTCTTTTTAGGTGTTGAAGTTGATGTACTAGGTTCATCAGAACTTTCTGAATCAATAACTGCAATAATTTTAATTTAATTTAATCCAGACCTTTACAAATAGAAATCCTAACACACCTCTCTCTTCCGCAACTGGTTTTTAAGCCGTAGCCGTTAAATATCTTTTTATTCCACTCATTTCTCTATTACGTAATGGAGGACTGCAGACAAATAACTAGCCATAAGAAGATATGCTGGTGGGATATTACCCGAACCGAATGTTCGTATAGCGATAGCGGGTATATCGTAGTTGCCAAATATTCACTGTGAAAGCAGGGCTATGCCTAATACAAAATAATAAGCACTGTATATTAATTTTATTTAAATGTATTAATTTAGGTTATTTAAATGTATTAATTTAAGTTATTTTAATGTATCTATGTTATTGTTATTCAAATATAATTATTTATGTTATTTAAATGCATTAATTTAGGTCATTTAAATGTATCTATTTTATTGTTATTCAAATATATTTCTTATTTAAATAAATTTATAATATTTAAGTTATATTTGTTATTTATATTTATTTGTTATTTAAATAAATGTACCTATGTTATTTAAATAAATTTATGTTTCCTAAATGGAATTATGTTATTTAAATGTATTTATTTAATTTAAATGCACTTATGTCATTCAAATGTATTTAATTACCTGATTTAAATGTATTTTTGCAAGCATTTGAATTCTATCAATGCAATTTACTTATGTTATGTAACTTAAATGTATTTATGTAAGGATTTGAATTTTATTACTAAATTTTAATTAGTATTTATGATTTATGTTATTTAAAAGTTTTTTCTAATTGCTTCTATTTATATATTAATTAAAATGTACCTATTTATGTACCTACCTAATTAAATTGTATCAATTTGTATATATGTATTTAATTTACCTCTATGTAATTTAGTTGTATGTATCTATGTTGAAAAGTAAAGATTTTTTTGATGCGAGAAAAAGGCGAATACCATTAAAGGAGTTTAATAAAAAAAAAATTAAAAAATTATTCGAAAAACCTGATCTTAAAATAGGTACCTCCTGTATAGAAGACAGCTATAGCGCGGAAAGGCGAGGTTTAGCAATAAAATCATTTCGATTCTTTCTTTATATAGGTACAACAGAAATCAGAAATCAATAAAATCAATTGAACCAATTAACATTATTGAGGTGTTTCATAGAAGTTTGATAAAGTAAATTTCAAATAATTTAATAAAAATAAATGCCTAAATTTAGTGACAATTTTATTCTTTAACGGCTACCTAGCGGTAGGTATCTTAGTATCTCCTACCGACACTGTTGAATTTCTGGCCCTGATTTTAAAAATCGAAGCTTGTTGACCTTCATATTCTCAAAAAGTGTGTTTTAAGTGCCTGGAAAGTCAAAATAAATAGAATGTAATTTTTTTTACCTAAATAAGGATGTCCGTTTACTTTATTAATGTGAATTATTTTTAGGTTTCCTTTTGTATTATTTTTAAGTTATTTTTTTTAATAAACCAAATTGAATTAAATATTTATATGTTTTCCCAAAAAAACAATATACGATATGTCACTAACAAATTTTAAGGGTAGCAATTAAAGGTTAAAGCCAAATCAGCTTCCAAATAAAATTGGCCCACATATTGTTAACACCTCCTATATTCATTCCCCCGTCGAGCACAACTAACCTCCTTTGATTCTTCCGCCTTGTACTCTTTCATTCTACCGAATAAAGAAGTGTATAATCTACAATAGGCTCATTAGAAAGAAGGGGTATTTTTTATTCAGAATCCAGTTTCAGATTATAAGTATCCAATAGTGATAGCGAGGCTCGCATAGGCTCCACCTTTTACGACCATCTAAATTTCTATTGGATATTGCAGGCGTTATGAGGCACATGTCTCTAGATAGAAGGAAGTGATTAATGTTATGCTGCGTTTCAGCAAAGCCAAAGCCATTCCGAGAATGGCTACATGCCTCGGCGGTCGGTTGGTGTGCATTTCTAGTGGGAAGGGTGCACGCACACGCAGCAAATACGCATATTTTTTTTTAGCCAGCAAGGGAAATATGTATTTTAATAAGAACCTTTTATAATTTTTAAAATGTAGTAAATGTTAGTGGCGTGGATCTACGATTCGTAGAGCATCAAGCTTAATTATTTTTGTGTACCACTTTCTCAAATAATTTTTTAATATTATACTACTAATATACAGGGTTCGCCACGCTTAACGGGACGGAGACTGGTGGGTAAACTACAAATATTAAAAATTCTTTGGTACAAATACCTATACAACTCAACGGCGGCTACATGTTAAATAAGTTTCATATTAACAGGGTGTCCCAAAGAAGAATACCAATACAAAGTTATTTTTTTTAGATGTGGCACCTTTTAATTTTAAGTTTAACTCTTAAAAATAGGTAATTTTTTTAAAGGCAACTATTAATTCATCAAAAATAAAATCATACATTTCAACCCAGACAGCACACCAAATCCTTTGGATATCTACTGAACATCCCAATATCCACTGAATGTCCAGTCCATGGTAGACATCTATTTTATATCCATGAAATGTAATTTATAGACATACAAATGTCCATAAATAATAGTAATTATATAGCAAATTATTAAAAAATTACGCCATTGTGGCTAATAGTACCGTTCAGATATTTAAAATTAATTTTTTTAAGGTGTATTCAATATCCCATGAACATCCACTAAATATATCAAAGTCTAGGCGCGAACGCAAACCATCGTGGATATCCACTAGATGTTATTTGATTCTGCTTACTAAGTATAGATGGCGATACCACTATCGCATCTACTCATGCTCGACCCGCCGTAATTGAGTTCGATTGAAATGTGTGTCCTATTCATTCCATTAGAGACTGGAGTGGTGAATTTTCATTTATTGCTGAAGAGTCCTAATAAGGACGACTTTCTCCTTAGTGGGCAAAATCAAACGCAGAGTGTTGAACATATTTTGAGTGTTGAAAATATTTTTTATCTCTGCTATTTTCTTTCGACGTTATTCAATAATCAAGATACCCATAAAATATTTTGCTGAATATCCGAATATCTTCTATATCCTGGGATGTAGACGGACATTTTTGGTTGGATATCCATATTGGATATATTGAATATTCACAAAATATATTCTGTGAATATCTCTGTGATTTCTTGTATTTTCTGGAAGATACCCATTAGCTATTTTGCTGAATATCCATTAGGATATCTTCTATATCCTGGATATAGACGGACATTTGGATATCCATATTAGATCCACGGAATATTTCTGATATCCTGTGGATATATTGGATATCCACAAAAGATATTCTGCGGATATCTCTGGGATTTGGTGTGTTGTCTGGGAAGTAATTAAAATTAACGAAAATTTTGACGTTTGGACAATTATGGCCTACTCTTCGAGTATACATTTTTTCAAAGTGCTGTATTAAATTTATTAATGCAATTATGTATACAACTACTAGAAATAAACAACTTTTTCAAATAACTCAAAAATTATTTTCATACATATGAGCCATTTTTATTTTTAAACAATCCCAAAATAATTGAAATCTATCAAGCGATGAACTGAGAACAAATTTAGACATGACTGATTGACATAAAAAAATGTAAACACCAACAAAAAAAAATTATTAGCCGTCGTATCGCAGAGATTGCTCAACTTTTTAAATTAGCTTACCTACTTTATTTTCAATTTACTTATAAAAAGTTATTTGAAAAATATGTTTCTTTTAAATAGCTGTATACCTTAGATTATAGAAAACAGATACATTTATTTATCTTTAAACCCAGTCATATATTGCGCTGTTGCCAGACTTGGTAGTTTATCCCTTTTGTGTTTAAAAATCTTTTTAACCTATAAATCACTAATAGCAACAAGTTTTATTAATTAGAATAGTTTTGAGATATATTGCGACACATCAAGCGTCCCCACTAATTAATTTTCGTACCTAGCGCAGTGTTTCCCACTATTCCCACATATTGTTTATTTATTTATTTAATACCTACACTGTTCAACAGGAAACCTAATTAAAGAACAGGATTACATGAAAAAAAATATACACAATCTAAACAACAAAATTCAAAAGTAAGTAGGTTACAATCAGTGGCGGCTCGTGCACACTATCGGCAGTGGGGCACACACTGGAAAGGAATCCCGGGATGCGTATTTCCATAGTATACTACTGTGCAGAGCAGGCCGTTGTCTGCGTACCGTAGTAGGCTATGTACCATCTTTTAAAGTTACGCCACATTACAATGTGTACTGCGATGCAGACATCGCTCTGTTCTGTAAAGTAGTATAACATGTAGTCGCCAATGGCGTATTTATAAACTACAAACTCTACTTGATTGCAGAACTTTGAAATTATTCGTTGTAGGTACGTATACTTCCTTTACTTGGAATTAACAGTACTTTTTTAATAACAGGTACATGAAGTATAAATGTTTATTCCCAATAATGCAATTTTATTATAATAAACATTGAAATAAATATTATAAAATATGTTGAAATAAAGATAATATAATATACATTATTTATTTATTATATTATAAAATAATATTCGGTTAAACGTTTATTAGTGTTTAAAAGTAAATTTTGTAATTATTATCTATTGTATTAGTGGCACCGACTTTAACATTGCACTACAACTAAGAACTACCAACATTAATTTTGTAATATTATAATTTTCTGATGGGTTACTACAACACCCTAGTGATTCATTACAACACGCTCTCTGTAAGGGCTAAGTAAAGTGTTAGGTAATTATTAGTTTACATATTAGAAATAGAAAGACATCATGATGCATTTTAATTTTAATAAAAAATTAAATAAAGATTATAAAATATTATTACGGGAAATATTTTGTTACATTTATTACAGCGTCAAAGATTGTGTGGCATGGCTAAGACATAATGACGCGATCTGCACTTGAGTAGAGTTTGGAGTATACAAATACGCCAGTTTGGATTACATATTATACTACCTTTCAGAGCAGAGCGCTGTCTGTATCTCAGTACAGATTGTTGCCTGTTTTTTTTACTCACTAAGAGAAAGGACGATATGGAACTTTTTTTAGAAATGTGTTTAGGGCTCCGTCAAATATTTCGCTTTTCAAAAAAGTTCCGTCAGCAAGTAAGTTTGAGAACCACTGCTTTAACATATTCATTTTTTTTGAGATCCCATTTTTGAAGGCGATATTTTTGAAAATCACGCACTAGATAAAGCTGATATTAAAACGTTATTTCAATACTCGCATTATGAGACCACAAAAAAGTTGTATATTTCAAGAGAATATAAAATAAGAAGTATAAATACAAAAGAAGTCTAGTTTAGAATCGAATACTACCTATTTTGTTTTTTAAATAAAAACGTTGTTTTTTTTAATGCCTAGCACTACCGCAGGTTTATTATTTTTGTATAAGTTCTACGTGTTTTCGGATTTTACAAAATTCTTATCACCAGATCCGCTATAAGTAGCGTTCCATTTAAAATCCCCACCTTGTATGTATGGTAAATTTATTGATTTATTAACTTTTATAAATTTATTACTCTTAAACCTCTGAATCTTTATTTAAAAATCTCTCATTATTACCAATTTGTAAAACTGTTCCAATTTAATTCCAAAATTGTTTTTATTTTATTTGTTGCATTTTATTTTGTTTAACATCTTTATATCTTTGTAATAAATATTGTATATTATTTTTGGAAAAATAATAAATAGTGTTTGTAAGTTTTTTACCTACATTCCGCTCTCAACTGCATACTCTTATTTCAAATCCAATAGGTTTTAGAGTTAAACAATTATAAAGTTTATTGCACACCATAAGATTAATTTTCTTATATTCAACTTACACAAAATTAGTATTTACTGCAAAGTAATAATCTTTTTCGCATAAAAATCCAGGAGTTGATGATTTTATCTTTAATAAGATACGTCACTGGTATCGACAGACTTTTAGTTGCGTGTAACAGCAGCGTTGCCAGACGAGATCTAGGATTACAGTCTTCTTTCAATCCACATAAAACAGCTTTCTTTTTTCCAATAATTGGGACCAAACAAATTATACGTTATGAATGAAATGCTTCATCTGTTGTTTCTTTTATCTAAATTGTATAAATATTTAAAAAAAAAACTTAGAAACCACCCTATATATAAAAGTTAGTATGTATCTATCCCTAAATATAAATTGCTTTATACTGATTATTTTTACAAAATTTGTAATAATATGTTTTTTACGGTATGTTTAAATTTCTATGGGAGTAGATGCCCCTCCATTCAAATTAAATTAATCCAAATGAAAGCTCTAGTGGAAATGTTACATCCATTAAAACACGATAATATATCATTTTACGACTAGACAGACGGCAACTGCAACCTTAGCTTACGGTTCGAATGATTTCACTGTGACCTGTTCAGAGTGGTAACAGCCCTTCGCCTCTAATTTTAACCCTTTGCGAAAAAGACAACTCGTCATTCTTAAATACAAAACTAATACGAGTACTAGTAGGTCAGTTGTAAGATATTTGTAATCTCTTTGATTTTAGCGGTTGACAAACTTTTGTATACGTGTGAAAATAGCCGTTTTATATACACAAAAGTACAGAAGAGACCTGCCAAATTTTCGACCGTTAAAAAATTGTTCTAGATAATTAAAATTGGAAAACAAAGTCAGATACCTATTTAAAATTTAGAGCTCTTTGGACATCTGGCAAGGGTGTAAGGTTGTTTCTTAGATATTCATCCGTTGCGTTCAAGTTATGCCCTCAAAAAAATCACTTCCAACATTTTCTCTCATTTAAGAGAAAGGGAGAGAGATTTCAAAATAGTTCGGTTCCATTCCATATAATAAAAGTAAATAAATGTATCATGACCATATTTATAATTATAAATAAAATACAGGGTGTCCCATTAGTGCCATATTGTTCAATATTTCAATTTCAAATTTTAAATAAAAGTTATATTAATTTAAAAAATACATATTTTTTAAATCGACCACCCAGAATTTTATTTCAGTTTTAGAATGGTTTGGTAAGTATTACCAAACCATTCTAAATACAGTATGTATTCAACCTTTGAATTTTTCTTTAAAATATTACAGGGTTGGCAAGCAAATATTTTTTTATGAAATTAAAGAACGGTACAGTCCCCAAAATGATCATAATTTAGGTAGGTTTACATAGATTTCAAAATTGTTTAGTATACAGACTTATAAGATACTACGCTAACAAATAGTAATGATAGAACTGGTTTATTTTATACAGAGTGTTTTAAAACATGTCATAAATATGACTAATTTTAAGTTCAATTTACTCAATTTTTGAAATGCAACATCCTCTATATTATTTTAACATAAAATTCCTTATAAATTTACCTATTCAACGATACCAACATGTTAGCCAATAACACATATACAGGGTGTCCCATTAGTGCGTAATTGATGGAAAGTTGTTTAATTATTGGAAATACGAAGACATTTTTATTATAAAAGTTGTATAACCACTTTGAATAATTATTTTTTAATATAGAGGGTGGTCCATAAACGAGGAGCTTATCAAACTTATACAATTTTAAGGCAAAACACCCTGCAGATAGTTATACATACATATTTGATTGTTTTCACATTGTCAAACAATTTTTATTGACTTCATTCATTTGCTATGTTGTATGTAGGGTGTGTCAAAATACGAGGTTACGATTTTCTGAATTTTTTCAATGGTATCAATTAATTAGAAGTATAACATACAGAGAATCCCATTTAAAAAATTAAGAAAATCGTAACCTCGCATTTTGACACATCCTATATACAACATAACAAGTAATTGATAATAATTGTTTAATGACGTGAAAACAATCAAATATGTATAACTACCTGCATCGTATTTTGCTTTAAAAATGTATAGGTTTGGTCAGCCCCTCATGTCTGGACCACCCTGTATATTTAAGAATAATTGTCAAATATGGTAATAACAGTAATACTGGGAATAGTAGATATCAGAAACTTGCAAGGTTTTAAATAAACAATAATTTATCATTTTAGGACTAGATTTATGTCTTTGATTATTGTATGTGACTGGAATGCAATTTTGTGACTTACTGATAGGAAACCAGTTTTAATCATGCATTTTATGTTTTCTTTCGAACAAAAATATAAACAACAATCCTTTTGTTTAAACATTTTAACTTTACGCTATTATTTAATTATATTTTTTTATTTTGACAGACTAGGTTAATTCATTAAAGAAAACTTATTAGATTTAGGCACATTCTCATACTATTTCTCGTAAATGCTGTTGCCTGCCTTTTTTATTGATTTTTTATTGATTATACTTACTTTCTTTTAGTTAAAACGATAAAAATGTATAATAATAATAATAATAATAATAATAATAATATTAATAAATTAATGTTACCACATGTTTTACCAATCCATATACCTTTATTAAATTTAACATATATTCTTTTAAATACGAATTTTATTAAAAATTGTATTGTCAGTATACGCAAAAATCGTCTATTAGTACATAAATTAATTGGCGCTGCTGTTATGCACGGAACAAATACACTTATAGGGATTTTAATGATTTTTTTTTAATAAAATTAAATGCGATTTAAATCAAAATTGGTTGGATGTAATGTATCCTCAAACAATCAATAAAACCTACGAAATCTTCGTATACATACAATTTTCGTAACAGTATCTTCAGATTATAGTCCAGTCATCTAAGCTTAAATTAGGTAAGAATCTCGGAACTGGAGATACCCAGCTGTAAGTCTATAAATACTTGTATATTGACACGCTAAAAGTTATTTCAAAACCTACATATGGTAGGGTGTACGCAACTATTAAATTTCAAGGTCAAATGTCACAAAAATCGGTTTTTTGCGCTTTTTTGTAAATATCTCATTTTTTATGGGTTTTTTGCTATTTGTATTTATTATCAATATTGTAGAATACAAAATTCTCTACAAATTTTGTTTAAAAAAATTCAGATTACAGTAAGAACGTAAAAGCTATGGAGCAGCAGAGAAGATGAAACAATAGTTGTACCAGTTACTCAATAAAAATTCTTATCAAATCAAAATAACAAAGATATGCTCATTAATATGTTAATTGAAAAATTACAAGCTGCAAATATTACTACTAAACAAGCCAGAGATAATGCTGATGATCTTATTGTTGAAACTGCAATTGAAGAATCAAATTCTGAAAAAACTGCAGTTATAATAGGACAAGATATTGATTTACTTGTCATTTTAATTGGGCGTACACTGTCTTACGAACAAGACATTTTCTTTAAAAAAGTTGGGAAAGGAAATGTAAAAACGGGGACATACTTGACTAAAAGTTTTGATAATTATCCTCATTCCAAAACACATATTTTATTTCTGCACGCATTAAGTGGCTGTGACACAACTTCTGCGCTTTTTAAAAAGGGAAAAAATCATTTTTTAAAGTTTTTGAGAAACTGACAAATTTGAATGAACTAGCTGCAGCATTTGAGAAAGAAAATTGTTCGGCCCAGAGATTATTAGAGAGTGGAACTCAAATCTTATTGGCAGTCTATAATGCTCCGAAATCTGTGAAAAGTCTCGATCATCTTCGTTATATGCATTACGTCAAGTCTACAAAACTTAATTAACCTGTGCAGCTTTCAAATATTCCACCAACAAAAGCAGCTGCTCATCAACCTTTCAAACGTGTATATTATTAAATTCAAACTTGGCTAAGGCATGATTTGGAACCCCAGGTATGGAGTTGGGCAATGCGAAACGATTTTCTGGAGCCTATCATGACAATTTTACCACCTGCTCCAGAAGATTTGCTAAATACAATTTTCTGCAACTGCAAGAGTGGTTGTGGTTCGCGATGCTGATGCAGGAAAGCGGGCTTGCAATGCTCTTTAGCTTGTGGCCAATGTAATGGGCAAGCTTGTCTCAATGCTCTACCATAGCGACATTAACGAAGATGGAACCTTTGACCCCGAAATCATGGAAGAACTTGAGAGAAATGTCGTTGAAGACGATAATGAAGACCAGTTTGAAATTTACCAGCAGCCGGAAGACGACGATGAAGAGGAAGAAGATTATTAAAATTATAAATTGTAGTTTTTGTACCTTTTATTCCATTTTTTTACTTTTAATAAAAATAAATGTATTGAATGAAATTTTTTAATAAAAAGATTAATTCATAATTTATTTGTTTTTTTTTCATCATGTAAGAATTTATTAATATTAATTAGGTTAAAATTCAAATATAATTCCTATATTTTCATTAACAATTTTACAATTACATGGGCAGGTAAGTGTTGTTAAATAAATTAATACTAAATAAAAAGTGGATATGTTAGGAAAAAAAATGATAAAATATAATATAATAGTTAATAAAAATTGACAAATATTTATAATCATTGATTTATCGATATTTCATCAACTATATATGGCGCGTTTTCGACCGGAGGCACCGGTTGACCTGAAGTGATGCTGTGACCGCGCGCTCTCCGTCATCTATCTCGAAAACGGTTCACCGTATGAAAAATTTTGTTAAACAAAATTTTTAGAGAATTTTGTATTCTACAATATTGATAATAAATACAAATAGCAAAAAACCCATAGGAAATGAGATATTTACAAAAAAAGCGCAAAAAACCGATTTTTTTTGACCTTTGACCTTGAAATTTAATAGATGCGTACACCCTACTATATGTAGGTTTTGAGACAACTTTTAGGGTGTCAATATACAAGTATTTACAGACTTACAGCTGGGTATCTCGAATTCCGAGGTGAACTTACTATAATGATTGGACTATTATTGAAATTTATGAATTATGTCTGTGGTTTCGTCAAGTATTAGGTACTCTAGAAAATTGACTTTTGTTTACTCGTTGTAAATATAACTTACACGAGATGAAGTGTTTCCTAAATGTTTTTTTAATACATCGTCTATTTTATATTTAATTAATCCGCAAAAGTTACCTTCATTATTTACCTTCATCTTTAGAAGTATGACTTCTGAAGCGGCAAAAGATCTTCGATCTCTGTTACCTATATCTACATACACAAAATATTTTATCCGCTCAAAAATATTTAATTTTTGATACCTGCCTTTATATTTCTTGCTATCTATAAGATGCGCTTTTTGCTATATTTTGAAGCAGCAGTAAAAGAAATCAACGGCGTAAGTAGCTTACCTTTATCACGATATTCTTTTTTACTAATTATTTTGCATGATGTAGTTTGGTAATTCGTCTAGATATTTCAAATATCTGTATTTTTTTTATAGGCTATATTTTCTTTATCTCAACAGAGCGACTCGTCAGTCTCTTAACTCACGTCCACATCTGAACCAGATGCTTCTAACGTCTTAGAACCGATAGGCGTAAACGCTAGACTTTAAAATAGCGTTTTATATTCATTCCAATATCCAATACTTTAATATCTCCGTTAATAACTAGAAAAGGTTTATGTTTTTACATTGGTGTGAGCTTGTCTATAAAAAAAATCGAAGTGACGTTTCCTTAGCATTTTTAATTCAAGTGTCTTCGATGAAATAAAGAAAAGTTTTTATTACAGTCAAGAACTAAGTGTCCCGCCATGTAATGTCTTTGACATAAAATTTATAGCTCTGATGTTCCTTCTACCGAACATGATTTCGGTCTTACGTCTTGAGGACAATAGATCGCGAGAATTAAGGTATTAAAACGAACCCTTCACTCAAAAGGCTGGCAATGGAAATGAACGAAAAACATTATGATAATCCAGACTCCCATATTATATGTACCAAGCATACACGTAATATAACAGTGCGGATGGAGTGCATAATTCGATATTACAATTTATTTTAAACATTTGCTGCATCTATATTATCAGGTGCCCCTCAGGGCTTACACTGGGGTCCATTTGGATGAATAATGTACTTATTACATAAAACATCTTATCTTTGTAGATAACTTAAAACCATTTTTTATTTATTACTTTTTCTACACCCACATGGATATTAGTTTATCTAAGCAGAGACTACAGATTGCTATTGCGCAGGAGCGGATTCTCCATTGGTTCATTTGTGCAGTGAACACCCAGTTACATTTCATAAATACACATTATTTTAAAATAAATAACAAAAATGTAAATTCAATTTAATTAATTTTATTGTTTTCATACGTTAATCTCTATTTTTGGGTACGCTACTGCGCTCTGGCTAATCGCACTATTCTAAGTTAGCCCGACGAAGCGAGTCGTTTTCGCGAAAGCCTGTAGCTAAAAAGAGAGGTCAACACTTTAACAGATCCGTAAAACAAACAATGAAGTGACTTAAAACACCTTATTTTGCGCATCTCACACAGTGGTGTCACGAAGTAGGGAGCGGCATACAAATCCTTCCAATCATTGATATAAAATAAATAAGATTCTAGGTACCCAGAAATCTCTGCCTCTACATTATTATCAATTTCATTTTTAGATTGCTCTTCCACACCGCATACTTTTTCAAACATAATAATTTTTCCAAAATTTACTTTCCGATGCCAGTTTTTAAGCTTGGATATAAATGCTCCAAAAATTGTCTTGAAACTGAATAATATGCGTTTTTTAATAATATAATTCACGATTTGGAGCAGATGTTTAAATACCTTTGGCAGAAGAGCTGGAATAGTATGACCGGCGAGATCATATCGAATCGTATTATGCAGTGAATGCCAGTTGCTTCCGAAAAGGGTTAACTGCATTCATGGCCCATAAAATGAAGGAATCTAAATGTAAATCATATTAAAGAAAATATTAATTTATTATAAGGTAAAGGAGCCTAATAAGAGACCCCTTTTTAAAAAAAATTGTAACGTTTACCAAACAAGACTTTTCTACGAACTTGAAGACGTTTATTGAACATTATATTTGCTATAAGAAATAAATAAAGAATATGCAATTTGTCTCCGAACTTAGTAAAAAATAAACTGAAAGCTAATTAAGCAAATATTGGCGAAAAAATATTGGGGTTCCTAATAAGAGACAGGGGTCTCGTCTCATATTGGGATCCCCTGTCTCTTATTAGGAACCGTACATATATTTTGTATACTCAGTAAGAACGTTTAAGCTAAATATTATTTCCTCTTTTCACAAATGAAGTATGCATCTTCTGCACCACAATGTTCGTGCGCCCATCGGTAACATTTTATGCACTTTACCCATTGTTCATCATATGTGTCCGCAGAATACAGGTTCGTACAAAACAGGCACTTTGTATCATTGTCTTCTTCATCGCTGTCGTCGTTGTAAGGAACTTCCGAATCGCTTTCATCACTTGAAGAATCAGCAACTGGTTTCTTCTTTTTTTTTGTATTGTCTTGTTACTGCTTGGATGATTTGTGGTCTCATTAAATTTTTCTTTCTTGGTTTTTTGTAGTGTCTTGCTACGCTTTGAAGATTTGTAGTAGCATCAAATTTTACTTTCTTGGTGACTTTCTTGACTTCACTGTCGGTAGATTTACATTTTCTCTTCTTATCCAAACTTACTATTAGCTCATCTTTGTACGGAGACGAGGTGATTAAGGCTGCACTTCCAGCTCGTGCACTGAACTTCTTTGCCAAGATTTTTGGGAGATTTTTTATTTGAACTGGACTTACAAAATTCTTAGTAATAATTGGACGAGGTTGTTCTGTTGAGGAACCTGGAAGGGCCTGTTACGAATCCGATGAAGTTCCTGGACAGGATTGTTTTACTCCTAGAGCATCTTTTGTCGTTACTGAAGAAGAATCTTCATCTAAATTATTTAAAGTTTCTGTTTGTGGTTGAAATGAAATGTTTGCTGTATTTAGAGATTCCTCATTTTCTTCAAAAATGACAAAGTCATGATCACGAAATATATGCTTATTGAGGGGATAAAGACCAGTTTTTCTAAAAGATTTGACCGAGACATCCATCGTAGCTGCTCGGTTGTAAGCTCCAGAAAATAATCGTGCGATGATAAAAGGAGTTACAATTCTATCAGGATGATTTCGCAACCAAGTCTCAATTTCTTGCGAGTAGTAAGTTTTTAGCGGATTCATAAAGCCCACATCTAACGGCTGCATATGGTGGGTACTATGAGGTGGTAAGCAAACAATTGCCTTAGTTATTACTTCGATGTTGCGAGTATGCGAGTAGTGACCATCGAGCATTAGTAACTCGGGCTGAGACGCTGTCGGCTTTGTAAACTTTATAAAATGGTCAAACCACTGAGTAAAAATATGTGTCTGTATCCACCCTGATGGATGGCAAGCATATATGGTGCCGGCTGGTGCGCCATCCATTAACTTGTGTTTCATGTTTTTTTTAGGCTAGACAATTAAAGGGGGTATGTAAGTGCCTACCGCATTCATGCATGTAACCACTGTAATTAAACCACCCCGTTCTGCTGAGGTCAGTGTTGCTACTTGTTTCTTTCCCCTAGCAGAAATAATTTTACTTCTTTTATGTTGCACTACACTAATTCCCGTCTCATCAACGTTGTACAGCAATTGTGGTTCAAAATTAATTTTTTTCATTTAACTCAAAAAACGCAGCAACGTTTTCTCTGTTGAAACCTCGTATTCGCGCATTGGACATACCTTGAGGTGATCTAATTGACAACTCAGGATGACGTCGTAAAAAGACTCTAAGCCACTTTTTTCCTGCGGTACCTTTGTTGTTTGAAAATGGATGTCGAATGTTATTAGCTATTGCTAATTCGAAAGCCATACGTTTCACATCTGACCTTCGCAAACCAAAAAATCTGTTATCCATATTGACACAATACTGAACTAATTCAGCCTCTATTTCTTTATTTAACGCAGGTTTTCTGCCAGAGCTTCGACTAACCACATCCTCTAGAGTTACGTTAGTTTGTTTCACATAGCGTTCGAGGGTGCCTTTTGGCACACCAAAATGCTTTGATGCCTTCTTATACCGCATATCGTGTTGCCTAACTGCCTTAATTGTCAACACCATTTGTTCTTTATTCCAAGTTTTTAGTCTTTCAGGTGATTCCGCCTGAAAAAATCATTTGAAATAAATACTTTGTAAAAAAGTTTGCAGCTCCTATAGTCTATTTTTATGTATGAGAGAGTAATAAAACAGCATTTCTAATGCAAAACTTAGTACGGTCATTTTAAATATTTTTACAGAATAATCTAAATATTTCCTAAAATTGTGATAAATGTACCTGAGCTATTACAAGTTTTGGGTCTTTTATTGGTCCTTTATAAACAAAGGTTCGGACAGGCCAAAAGCCCTGTGTATTAAAGATTACATAGCCGTATCTGAAGATTATTTTCAATAAGTACCTATTTGCCAATTTTGTTTTATTTTAATTCCAAGAATTTCTTACAGTAATCGAATTATAAGTAGATAAATACCTTCCCAACAAATTAGGTCCAAGTTGTGTATTCTTGACAGTTTACTAAATGTCGTTTAGTTGCAACTTGCAAGGTGCAGTGTGAATTCTAGTGTGACCATGGAAAATTTGGAAGGGCCGCGTAAACGACAAAAAATCGGTCCTTTAACAGTTAATGAAAAAACATTATTATTTAATTGTTTTAAATCATTTACAGACAAACATTTATGTAAAAGTGTTGATGATGACACAGTGGAATTAGTTAGTAGTACGCTTGGTGTTGGGAAATCTACGATTTACAGAGTTGTTAAAGAAGAGAAATGTGGCGAGTTTCAAACAGCACGTAAAGCTCCAGGAAAACCAAAATTTCAATTAGAAAATCTTTTGAAAGAAAGACTTCGAAGGAAAGTGCATGCGTTCTTCTTTTGAAAAGAATTTCCGACAGTAGACAAAGTTCTTGCCACGGTTCGAGATGATAAGGATTACCCTGAAATGAGTCGAAGCACACTATGGAAACTTTTAAAAGAAATAGGTTTTCTATGGAAAAAACATTCCAGAAAGTCTATTTTAATAGAAAAAAGCGATATTGTAGTATGGAGAAAAAATTACCTAAGAATTATAAAAGAAATGAGAAACCAAAGAAGAAATATATTTTATTTAGATGAAACATGGATCAACGAGGGACATAAACCAAATAAATTTTGGCAAGATGAAACTGTTACAAGTCGAAGACAGGCTTTTTTAAATAATTTATCTACTGGTTTAAATCCACCATCAGGAAAGGGGCGCAGACTAATAATAGTACACATCGGTAGTTCAAACGGTTTTGTTAAAGGTGGTTTATTGACTTTTGAATCTACTCGTACCGGTGACTACCATGATGACATGAATGCTGATGTCTTTAAAGAGTGGTTCGAACAAATTATAGATCTTCTTCCTCAGAACTGTATAATAGTAATGGATAATGCAAGATCACTCGAGACTTATAGAAAAAATGCCAACAACCAAGTGGTTAAAAAAAGATTTACAGAATTGGCTAAATTCAAAGAATATTAAGTTCCATCCCGGTTCTGTGAGAAAAGAACTGTTTCATTTGTGTTCCCTTCATAAAGAGAAAGTCAAAAAATATTAAATTGATGAAATTGCAAAAAATCGTGGGATGACGGTAGATCACCACCATATCATTGCTAAGTAAACCCGATTGAACTGATATGGGCACAGATAAAGGGAGAAGTTTCAAGAAAAAATAATTCTTTTAAAATGAGTGATGTTAAACAGTTGTTTTTGGAGGCTGTAAATAATGTGAAGCCTGAAAACTGGGAAAAGGCAGTAAATCATACGATTAAAGAAGAAGAGAAAATGTGGAAGTTGGACAATATTACTGATGAAATGATCGAGCCACTCATTGTAAATATTGGTTGCGACAGTTCATCTTCTGATTTCGATTCTGATTTGGATTTGTAGGTAAGAAGTAGTTTTTATATTAAAATTATTATTTATGAACGTAACGTTGTTTAAAAGTCAAAGTTTAAAACCTTATACCTACATAACCCGTTTGACACAATATTCTTAACATACCTTGTGGAGAAATAAAACATTTTAGAAAAAATTGCACTTTTTTACCTTCAGCTGTTTAGAAGTTATAAGCAGGTTAATTAGGTGAAAATATAAGTGTATACTTGAGGAATAACTTCAAAAAATATTTTAACTGTCTACTAAAAGAAGTGGTATGCCTATGGATTACGAACGCTTTATTATTTTAATACTCTCTCATACATAAAAATAGACTATAATAAGAGAACCTCTTCATAATAGGAACCCACAGGGGTCTCTTAATAGGGACCAGTAACACGATAAACAAAATATATTTTTGTGTTAAATAATTTTAAACTTTCCTACATAAATCTAGCACAGCTAAATTCGCATTACAATAGCTATCTAACCAAATTTTAAGAAAAAATATCGTGCTTACCGTTTTGAAAATACAATTTTTTGCACCAAACACTGTAAAAACTTCCTCAGATATTTGTTTTGTCGAACTGAGCGACACCTAGCGACACATTGACGAACCGCGTAATATAGGGTAACCGTACATTAGGTGGTGTGTTCCTAAACTGCAAAACAAGTGAGATCGCATGGGGTATCTTATTAGGGAGGGTCTTCTTATTAGGCTCCTTTACTAATATGAGAAAAAATAAAACAATTAACTAATTTACCTAACCTTTGCCGCCTGGGACCATTAAAACTCTTCTAAACCTACTTTCACTGTTAAACCATGTTAAACTCTTTTTTACAAAAATAAAACTAAAATTTTTAAATAATTTTGTCCTTTATGCATTTAAAACATTTAATCACCTCTTTTCAATTAAAATATATACAACATAACATAAAATAATGAACGCAATTGGTACTGAGCCGGCCCTGCAGGTACTCGCTACTTATGGCGATATTTTCGCCTATAATACGCATAGTTGCTTATAATTAGACCTAGGAATATATGCACCCAAAAAGTAGTTAAATATGTGCATATACATATATGCCGCAAAATACTTCAATATATGCGTAAAAAATTGAAAAATATGCAGAGCATATGCAATAAGAGTAATTTGTTATTTGATCGAAATAGTTTAATAATATTTATTATTTGTTTTATTTTACAATACCTAATATAATACTTAATAATTATTTAATTATTAACTAATTTTATTTACAAATCAACATTATTATAAAACGAATGAACAATTAGATGTTTTTCTAAATTATCTGTATTAAATGATTGTCTCCTATCAGTAAGTATGTACTTGTACAAAGAAAAACTCCTTTCGACATCTACAGAAGTAATAGGTGCAAACCTAAATTTTCCTGAAATATCTGGATGAATAGTATTAATATCTTCAAAGTTACCAGAATAAATAATAGCAAGGTTTCTTAAAACAATAAATCCTTCATTTTTTAAAATTACATTTGAAAATTTATGAAAAATCGTCTTTCCAATATCGCTCTGGATATTTTTACACTCTGATTCAAACGTCTTAATTAAATTTACCAAAGGTAAATTTTTTTGTTCTAAATCTAATATAATTTTGGGTACAAATGCATAATTTTTTAAAAACACTAATTGCTTTGGTAATATGTGATTTTGAAACAACTTCTTTGTATTAGATATTCCCTTAGATGAATCATCAAAATCAAATATGATTTCTTTAATTTTTTCAAAATTATCTGCGTAAAAAAAGGCAGCTTTAAGCCAGGTACCCCACCGAGTAATCACAGGTTCCGGTGGCATCTGTAATTCAGGAAATGTTTCTTTGTACAATTGAGTTCTTAGAGGAGCTTTAAGAAATATTTTTTTTTTACATTACTAATTAAATCATTTATTAAAGGAAAGTTAGACCTAATTTCTTCTGCAACTCTGTTAAGTCCATGAGCCAAACATGTAACATGGATTAAGTTTTCATAAAACATTTTTAAATTTTGTGCGGCTTTTACCATGCATCGGATAACAGCAATAAACATTTTTCTGTTGGAACGGCTTCCGGAAGAAAAAAGGAAGACAATTCTGTCTGGATAAAACGAGTTATTGTCAAGTTATTTGTTTTATCTAATTGCTTTGAAGCGATTATATATGGACCAATTTGCCTTCGCGTAATGAACCTATCATTAAATGGGCTATATATCGGCCACAAGAGTCTGTTGTTTCATCCACAATAATGTAGAAATGGTTTCCAACAGTAATCTCACGAATGTGTTCACGAGTCTCAATGTACAAACTGTCAACACCACGTTTGCGTAATATACTTTGCTCTGGAATATTAAATTTACAGTATTTTTGCAAAAATAATCGGAGATTTGGATTATTTAATCGTATTAAAGGGATATTCGAAGTCACTAAAGCTTTGCATAAATCTTCATTAAAAATAGCTTGTTTACTTCTAGACGATCCAGATTCTAAATATTGTTTCAAGGGAAGTTGACTTTGTCTGCGAGTGTCTTTAGATTTCTGCTTTGCCATATGTGAGTGTGTTTTCGCGTGTTGGTCGATTTGAAACTTTTTTCACATGGAATCTAAAACAAATAAATTCATGTAGATGTTGAAGTTTTAATTAAATTAAATAAATGTGTACGTTATAAAGTTGCCCTACTTTTTTTTTAACTGTGAGTTGAAATAATATTTTACTGTCGTTTGATTTACCATTGTGAAAGGTCAAAATAAAATATAAAATAAAAAAGTACTTACAATTTTAGAACATGTTTTACAAAACACCTGGTTATCACCTTCTACATCAAAATCTGAATAAGATTTTACCCACAACTCAATTAATTTTGCCATTTTTCCCACTGGTTAACACAACACAACACAACACAACAATAAAGACTGAAATGAAGTTGAAAGTAAACTGAGTCATTTAGAAATTTGAAGATAGTAATACAAAATTTGTTGGTTTAAGGAGGGTGTTTATAATTTAATCCTCTCAAGTACCGACATCAGTGGGGCGGATGTAATTTCGGCCGGAAAAAGGACAGGTACCTAAAGGAGATATGTAATTTCGGCCGGAGGTTTAAGGGTTCGTTCTTATCGTATAGGTATTTTCGGCCGGAAGGAGCAGGTAAAATAAAATAGGATCTAGAATTGCTATAACATTCTTTATTAAACCAAAATGAAAGATACTATTACTTAAAAACTAGAGTTAAAAACATACATTACATTTTTACGAACTTTGATATGATACAGTTTTAACAAAACTAATCTAGGAATTTTTCCAGACCGAAGCATATTTAACATATTTTCAATAAATTTTAATTTATTTCTGACTTGTTAGTCTTTTATTTTTGCTGTAATATTTAAACTTTTTATTTTTAAATATTAATCGATCTGGAATTTTCTATAAAAATAAATATTAGAGGGTGGTAAGAATAAAATGAAGAATTCAATTTAGAATGGAACGATTCACAAGCGTTTGTGGTTCGTTTTATAGATGGATTTTCGTTTGCCCATATATTTGGTGGAAAATCGGAATCAGGTGCTATATAATATTGTAATAGATAGTCTGCGTATTTATCCAACAGTTCATTATTTGGTTTGCAAGACATTAAATCAAATATTAAACAATCCTCAACATCAGATGGTTTTAAATAAGTAAGTACAAAAGTGTGAATAAGCTATTTATTTTCTTCAGAGTTTTTGTCTTTATATATTTGACTTAACCCTAAAGACTGAATTTTCCTGTACCACGCTTGATGTAAGTGAAATCTACAACCATTTATTTTCGTTTTTGACAAAACATTTCTTAGTGCGATATGTACTGATATTTCAAAATCTACGAATGCCTCCATCGGTTCAAAAACTATATTAAAAACTTCCAAAATTTTAGATTTAAGCAACAGAAAAAGTTTAATATATGTGTCAGCAATCTTATTTGGTAACAGACAATATAAAAGAGGTATATAGTGCCCATTTTCCAGGCCATGAATGGTAAATAATTGATAAAAATATTTCGTACAAAAAGAAAATGTGCCATCCATATACACAGGGTGGCTCACGCTCAACGGGACGGAGCTTTATGGGAAAACGACCAAAGATATAAAAAATTCGTTTGGGAGGAATACGTAGGTTACAGACGGCTACAATTTAAAATTTGTTAGATATATACAGGATGTCCCACATAAGAGAAAATATACAAAGTTATATTATTTTTAATGGAACACCCTGTTTTTTATTGTAGAATTAAAAACTACATCAAAAATAATGTCAGTTAACTAAAGGTTCCCTATTACTATTATTATTAGTTTTCGATTTATTTGAATTTTTAAGGAAAAAAAGTCTCCCAGAAATTAATTGTTTACTCTCGTTTGAATAATTTTTAATGAACTATTTTTTTTTCTTATGTGGGACATCCTGTATACATCTAAAAAATTTAAATTGTAGCCGTCTGTAACCTACGTATTCCTCCCAAACGAATTTTTTATATCTTTGGTGGTTTTCCCATAAAGCTCCGTCCCGTTGAGCGTGAGCCACCCTGTATAACATTCATTTTACACAACGTAGTAATATTTGTTTGGCAAGAAAAACAATGATATTATCAACTAAACTGTTAATAAACAAAAAATTTTGACCTGTTGTCGTTTTAGGAGAATACATATCAACTACAGTATGTACTTCATGAATATCTTTAGCTGCCTGAAGATTGCAAATATTATACCCATAGCAAAAGCGGGTAAAAATCCTAACAGAATTGACAGTTATAGGCCCATCTCGCTGTTAAATACAATTTCAAAAATAGTTGACAAAATCATTTTAAATAGACTTAACAAAATAGAAGAACAACTACGACTTATCCCACAGGAACAGTACGGGTTCAGAAGTGGACACAGCACCGTTGCACAGATCATCCGGATCGTACATAGTGCCAAAGAGGCGACAAACATCAATAAACAGACGGTGCTGGTGGCGCTTGATAGCGAAAAAGCTTTTGACTCCGTCTGGACCTGTGGTTTAATTCATAAAATGCTTGTGAATGATTTTCCCGTTCACGTTGTAAAAATAATACACTCTTACATAACTAACAGACGTTTCAATATCAAAATAAACAACACAACTACAGGACCCTACTCAGCACAGGCGGGAGTACCCCAGGGCTCAGTATTGTCGCCTCACTTGTACTCGATTATGACCCATGACATTCCCATGGGACATAATGGGGTACAAACGGCACTATACGCCGACGACATCTGTTTGTTTAAAAGCAATCACTCTGCCGAAAGCGCAACAAGAACCCTGGACATCCATATAAACAGGAGGTTGATACCCTATCTAACTAAAAACAAAATGAGAATCAACCCTGCAAAAACTGAGAGTATGCTATTACTAAAAGAAGATCGAGGGGTATCCGTAACCCCCTAAAAATCCAAAATCAAAATATACACACAGGGGACAGGATGAAATATCTGGGTTTTCAGTTAGATAGGGGATTGACATTTGATCTCCACATAAAAGACAGGGTGGCAAAAAACCACGTCGCCATTAAGACACTCTACCCTATATTAAATAGGAGGAGCAGGGTCACCCTGTCAAACAAACTACTACTAATATTCAAAACTATTTTGAGACCAATCCTGACATATGGATGTCCGGTGTTTTGCTCTATGGCAAATACGCATTTCACCAAATTACAAGTAGCTCAAAATAGATGTCTTCGGCTAGCTTTGGGATACGATCGCTATGCCAGAATAGCCGACATGCACAGACAGACAGATACTCCACTCATCAAAGACTATATACTTGATGCAGCCGAAAAATTCTACAAGCGGTGCCTTCCCGATAATGTGAGAGATGATATCTTTAGCATATATCGGGGAGACAACGTGCGTAGAAAACACGGCTGCATCCATGCTAAACTCGACATCTATCAAAACAGACAATAACATCCTCCTCAACGCTCCCAGACATACTAAACAATATCTCGCACCGACTAGCCATTTACACAAAGTGGTCGTACGGCGGACTGATCGCTGGATCGGCCATCGGGGCAACAAACGCGAAACTTTACATTCGCGAGTGTTGCTTGGATGGTAGATACAGAGACCACTCTGCCTGTGGGATATACTAAAAAACCTAAGACTTTACTAACGTACATACAAGGACAACCCTGTTTTTTCTAGCTTTTTCAGGGGACAAAAAACATAACTAAAACGCGACAAATCCCTACCCATTTCCCAATGCCGATTCCAAAAAGAACCTAAATTCCTCAATAATACCGAAACGGTAAGGAGTGAGGGCTGAAATATTTCCAATAGAAATCAAAAATGATTATTATAGGTGTACATGTCCTCCTCGGTCCCCTGGACCCGCACGAAAGGATATTATCTCGGTAGTGTTGTATATACTAATTAGTTTTGACATGTAGATAAATTTTTAATATGTAAATAAAATCTTCTAATGTAATGTAATCTTTAGGCAGGGCTGGCAAGAGCTGACGACGACTGTTATACACATTTCTTCTTATGAGATTTACATCCGCGGCAATCAATTCGTCCGGTAAATTTGTTGAAAGGACCCTTTTTATAATTTTCGAAGGTTTCTCCGATATGTCCTCCTGGGCTTTTCGCTTGCATGCATTTGTGACAATTTTTCTCTGCAAAGAACGTTTATCTGGTTCATGATTGTGAGTTAACTCACTCCTGGTCACAATATATTCGGCACCAACTGTATACAATTTAGCTAAACATTTTAATTTTTCCCTGATGCACCTCCAACACACTTCCCCACTCTATAATACGTCTTGTTTACAAAATGAAAATTTTTCTACAATAAGCAAGTCACAACCGCGTGAACTCTTTACTATCGAAACTGCCATCATGTAATATAGATGTTTTCCATCTGTTGGTCGCCCACAAAATAAGTGGTTAGTATCTTAATATTAAAAGATTGGGTACTTTGTAATTAGGTAATCACATTGGTAAACTAATGAAAATCAAATTAAGAAAGATGAATGTAAATGTTTTAACTTTTCTAAGAAATGGAAATATGAAAAGGGTAGATTATTATTTTGTAATTAGGTAATCACATTGTTAAACTAATGAAAATCAAATTAAGAAAGATGAATGTAAATGTTTTAACTTTTCTAAGAAATGGAAATATGACAAAAGTAGATTATTATTTTCAGGTATATTCCAAAATCCTATCATAAACATTACCCTCGGCCGAAATTACCTATGCCATTAGATGGGCACTTTGCTTTTGGCAGGTAGGCGAAGGGATTACCGGCCAAAATTACGCCCGCCGCACCAGTAACCGTAATTTATTACAGGGAAAAGTTAATCCTTCAAAATTTTAGGAAATCGACCTGTAAAGGCATTTCACAAAATATTATTTTTTTCCAAAACTCATAATTTTAATATGTCCAGCCAATTAGTACGTCAGATATATGCCAAAAAATTAACAAAATGTCAATATATGCATTCAAAATCAAAAATTGTATATATATGCAACATATGCAAAATATGGCGTTTTGCATATATTTCTAGCTCTACTTATAATAATGATTAGGCTAAATATAGCAGCTCTAACTCCTTGCCAGAAAGGCATAATTAAGGGATTATGATTGTCTTGTAGTCATTTATTGTATAATGTTATAGATTTGCCTTGTCTTAGTTATTGATATTGTCCCCTGAAAAAGCTAAATAATTTTGCCACTTATTTTTTATTAATATAATCCCAGCCTGCACACTTTAAATACTACTACTACTTCTTCTTGTTTTATTTCTATAATACCTGCTCTAAAAACTCATTAAAACTAATTTTATTTATTTATAAATAGCAAAATAATCGATTATGATGTTGTAAAATGCGCTATGGGAAAATCAATAAAGACAAACGCCAGGCTAGCATCTCTGTGGGTTTAATAACAGCTTTAGAAGTTGGTACTCACACACCCTAACTTAACGACAATCCATTAAAATTTTGCAGTCGTAACAACTCAGAGGACGTAAAACTTTATTCCCTTTTATTTCTCACGTATCTCGATTCAAAGTGTGTTTGTTCTGGTCAGTAACGAATCTAGGAGGATATTGCGATAGATACATCCTTCTAGTTCGGAAGATTTTCAAGCTCGGTCAACGTTGGGTGCGGGAAAGTAGTAATTATTCTAAAAGTTTAATGATATCATAAACTATTTGTTTCAATTAGCTGTCTGTATTCTTTCCCTTTTATTAATTATTTTTCTACAACCGAATTTATATTATTTATTTTTTGTTCAAATTACCGATTAAAATGCAGACCATACCGGTCTACTGAACGGATATTATTTTATATTCATTCTAGAATTAGAAAGGGAACACTACAAATCCGTATTATAAAATAATATATTTTTATTAAAAATATTATGCAACTGGTTTCGGCATGAGTGCTACTATCATCAGATCTTTACAAAGCAAAATTACCTCGCTTACTACCAAAACCTCCTTAGTTCTTTATATTCCCTTATCACCCAGACAGCAATTATGTCCTGGATGTCCATGGACATCAATTTTCCGTTATTCCAATGGATATACCTATTCAGAAGTCCAATGGATGTCAAAAAAATGTCCATGATGGACACTATAAAAATGACAAACTTATAATAAATTATTATATTTCTTCTAGTATAATTTAATTAGGTACAATTAGGTTTTAATTAAAATAAATCAATTAATTTTCTTCACCTCTTCGTTACTGTTGACAAGATATAAAAGTAAAAGGCCATTCAGGCTAGACTCGAAAGAGAAGAAAAGAAGAAGAAAGGGATTAAGACAAGAACGGCCCACATATATCACGAGTTTGTTATCTAGTAAGAAAATAAGTTTAATTAACATCAAATTATTTAAAATTCCAAAAATTAAGAAGCAAATCGTTTGTTTTAAACTAATATAACCGCCAACACTCGAATGGCGGATGTTACTATTGAAATTTTACAGAAAGTTTTTAGACACTTTGAAACACACTACACATAACAATTTTTTTTACCTTAAAATCTTTAACATTTGTTGTAGAGTCTCCACCATAAAAAATGTGAAATAAACCATTTTCACTGATTTCTTCTGGAAGAAACAGCTAAATATCAGCATTAGACAATTCATAAAGCAAATCTTTTCATATACGATTAAATCTTCATATTTTTCATTTCTAAGTTTGTTAGAAAAACAAATAGACAGTAAATTATTTTCAATGACAACTGACGTTTTTAATTTCTACAAATGCGGTGTTGCCAAATCGAGTAAAAAAACGTATACGCCAGGAAATAGCTTGGATAATGAAAGTTGGCTGTTTGGAAGTGGCTCTATGTCATACAGCGTGCAGAGATACAGTTAGCCGACAGACAGACAAGATAGATGGACAGCGGAGGCTTAGTAATAGGGTCCCGTTAGTTACCCTTCGGATATGGAACCCTAACAGGGAAAAAGAGAAAAATACTAAATTTTAAACTTACTTTAGTCTTAATCTATCATCATGGGTTGATTAGATTTAGGGCATAGTCGGAGTATTCGGGAGGTCTGTTCGCTATACTTACGCGGGTTTCGGATTAACAAAATTATGCAAATTATTCATTGACAACCAGTTCCGATAAGCCTCTTCCCAAGAAATTAGGTAAAATTGCCCTTATGGTCAGATTTAAATTAAAATAACATTAGGGTAGGTACTAAATTTGTGTGTGAAGTGTAATATAAAATTATTATTAGGTTTATAATAGCCACATTAGACTCCATTAATGAAAAAGTTTAATTCTGCTCTCAATTATACAAAAGATTCTCCATTATTATTTAATTAAAAAACTGTACATTATTTTTCATTTCATTTAACCAGTTGATATTTCCCCAAAGAACAATTCAAACTTTCGGGTACTTACCTGGAAATACTCATAAAATTTTTAATCCGAAACCCGCGTAAGTATAGCGAACAAACTGTACTTTGTAACTAGTCGTTTTTCTAGTTTAAGGAATATATCTGTTATTTACGTTTGGAAAAGAAAATTATTCAAATAAAAGATGTTTGTTATTATTCTCTATTATTATATACATGATTTCCTTAAGATGGTCCGTATTCGAGAAATTTGACAAAAAGTGAAAAATTCGAATTTTAAAGATAATTCTTCAAATAAAAGTAATTTTCTATAATTCTTGTTCTATATATAATTTCCCGCATTCGAGAAATTTAAGATAAAATGCAAAAATCGAATGTTTGTCATTATTTTCACCAAATTATTTCGGAAAAATTTAAGGAAATGTGTAAAATTAAATTTTTTTAGTATTTTCGTTGGCTATGAATTTATCATAAAAAACCTCCAAATCCTCTAAACATTTACAGGTGTGATACAATAAGTTTTACAGAAAAACCGGAAAAAGCCTACAATAACTTTAGCTAATAGACAGAAAATTTAATGAAAATTTGATTACCATTTTATTAAAATTATACGAACATCTTATAAACTTTTTATGATAATTATTGAAAATTTGAAGAAAATATGAAGATTTTGCAACAAACATTTTTGCTCGTTTCAATTTTTTGACTGGGCGATTTACATTCTCGTAGGTGATTCCATGTTTTGTTTTTCTAAAAATAATAACCTACAGATGAAGTAAAATAAAAAGATGAGGCTTCGCCTGTTTTAAAAATTTTAAATTGTTTATTATTTAAAATTATATTGACGGCACCAGAAAATAGTAGTTTGTGCAACAAGAGTAGATATGGACAATCCATTCGAGTTGTACAGTTAATTTTTTGTAGACTTAGTTTGACAAAATTGTCACGCATAACATTTTAAAAATAATAGTAAATAGGTGTCCAAAATATGAACTGTGATTGCTGAATTTCATTTTTTTTATGTGTTCTTACTAGCTAATATGGATATGAAATATATTCGTTCAATTGAACGCAATGGAATAGTTTTTCGTTTTGTAGTCTGTGCGTAGATAAGATAATATCCATGTGGGTGTAGAAAATAGTAGTATGTGCTCAATCGTCTGAGTGTGATGTGTACAATCCACTTGAGTTGTACAGTATATTTTTCCACGACCCACTAACGAAAATTTATAAATAAAAATATTTCAACAAAAAATAAAAAAAGATTTAATGTAAAAGTCCCCAGACAAGGCTTGACCTTGCGTTTCTGGCATGGAAGGCAGATACTCTAACCACCCATCCACCGGAAATTTTTTGAAATTTTTTAATACTCGTAATTGAATTGACTTCATATTATAAATAAAAATAATTTATTTTAATGTATATTTAAGTGCAATAACTAAAAAATATACTGACAATTATTTTAACAGAATTTAAATTAAATAGTATAGAAAATTAAATAAATTTAAATCTAACATAACCTCAACAAGATAAATTAAAATTTTAACAATTTTAGAATGATATTGCAAAAATTCTTTTGATATATAGATACTTATATATTTAAAATAAAACATTTCAGTTGCACGTTCATCGCAAATGTAGTGACTTAGTCTATTCCGACACTTTGTTAGAGGTAAGATTCATTTTATTTTTAACGTTATGTTTTTGGATTTTTAGCTAATATTTTGTTTCCAAAAATAAAAACCTTTTTTAAATTATGGAAAAACTGATAGTGACATCTCGCTTATTTTTTATTTTTTTCTGATATTATTTATATTATATTAGTATAACTAAATATTTTAATTTTTTAGGTTAGGAAGTATTTCTAAAAAAGATGAGGCCAGCCAAAACGACATGGTTGTAGTTCCTTCAACATTTAGAGGATCTCCTACTGATACAAAATCAACCGTAGCTGATATCATTCAAGCAGTGACAAATAAATACTGTACTTTAGAAGATAGCGACAATGAGGAAAATGAAGATCCAGAAGACATAACTTGGTCAAGAGTTACGGGTACGTCTCTCAAGCATTTCGATATTCTGGTCGATCTAGTAGGTTGCATAGATACAGTAAGGGAAACTTACTTAGTAAAAAGTCCCGAATCTATTTTTCAGCAACGATGTGGTGCATCTTATTGTTACTGACAGAAACCGCTATGCTCAACAAAAAATCAGTGCAGGAATTCAACAAAAATCTCGACTTCAAAGATGGAAGGACACCAATGAAGATGAAATATGGATATTCTTTAGTCTTTGTTTGTGGATGAGCTCAGCAAGATTTAAGAAAATAGTAGATTATTGGAAAAAAAAAAGTAATTTATACTCGAATGAGCTTTCCAAGAAAATGCCACGAAACCGCTTCGAATTACTTCTACGATTACTTCATTTTAGTAATAATGAAGACGCTACTGCTGGTGATCGCGTAACCAAATTGAAATTACTGAGTGATAAATTCAAAGATGTACTGTGGAAAGCATAAAGATCCAAATGTTAGTGCATTAACGAAAGTCGTTTTGCAACTTATGGAACCTTTGCTTGATCAAGGTATAGGATTCTATGTACTGACAACTTCTACACAAGCATAACTCTTGATCAGGAGCTCCTAAGGCGAGATACTCACTTGGTAGGCACGCTTAGAAAAAACCGAAAATTGAATCCCATTGAAGTAACAAATGTAAAGCTCCAAAAAGAAGATATAATTGCGAGATAACATAATGAAGTAGTTAATCTAAAATGGCAAGATAAGCGGGATGTACTTTGTAAGTACCAATCATATAGCAGAGACAATAAACGCCAGAAGAAGAGATGAAGACATTGCTAAACCTACTATTATTTGCGACTATAACAACAGCAAATCCTTCACTGATCTATCAGATCAATTAAAAGCTTATTCAACAACTCTAAGAAAGGGAATAAAATGGTACCGTAAGCTTGTGTTTGATCTACTATTAGGAATATCCTTGGTAAATGCACATTCTCTACAAAAAGGTAACCAAGGGTTAATATATCCATCACTGGATTCAAGGAGCAAATAATTAAGAGTATATTGAACGCTGTTAATGTAGAACCAGCTGAAACCGAACAGCACGTTTTAGAGGAAGTTCCATCTAAAGATCGCCGTAGATCCATTGTTTGCTATGAGAAAATAGGCAACGATGAAGGTCAGAGAAAGGCAAAGTTGCAGGTACCAAAGTCAAGATTTCGCTGCCTAAAATGCTCCAAATTTTACTGATTATCGTGTTTCTTTGATATTCATAAATGTCAAAAATATTTTATAATACTTACATATTTTTATCTTTTTCTGTACTTATTTGATGTAGTAATAAAGTCATTTTTTTTATAGTATTTCCATTTTGTATCCTATTCACAACATCGAAATAAATGTTACAGGCTCAAATTTGTTTTAGGGCTCCCAGGTCCACCATTTTAATATCCCATAGGCATCAACGCAATACGTGACCCATACACAGAGCCTAAAGCTATTGCAAGTAGTGAAGCTCATATGTTGGCTCACATGGCCCGAGTTGCCATTTAAGTTAAGAACCAAATGTCGGGTCACATGGCGATTAACGTGCTAGGAAGAGCATTATTCATATTATTTGTCAAATAAGAACTCCATTTCACATTTATAAAGTAGAAAAAGAATCTGTTAAAAATTACGTAACTAATTTAAATGGATATATTTAATATCTTTTACAGTTACACGCATAACATTCTTAGTTTACTTCACACAACAAATCCATTACAATAAAATTACCAGTTAAAAGTTACCATTGTTTTGAATTTTGTAGGTTAGTAAATAACAGTGGATTTACAATAATTCTAGGAATAAATTGTTCGATTTAAAAAAATGTATTTCTTCATTTGTTACGTAAGTGTTACACTGAGAATTTATTTATTTTTTGCTATCGAGACCTAATAGAAACAATCGAAGTCTAATTAATACTTTAATAGTTTTATTCAATGAAATTTTCTCATAAAATACAATACCTAACAAAACTAATAAGTTATAATTACTTATTACCCATTCGATTAATAATAGCCTACATTGTTGTAAATGGGAAGAGATAAAATTCAATAATTTTATATCTTCTCGGTTGTAAAATAATTTTTACGATTCCTGCTTTCTATCGATTAAATTGACAACATAAAATAATTACTAGTAATTCATATAAAATTATCATACGCTTCGTTAATAGATAGGTACCGTAAACTGGGGGAACTTCGACAGGTTTTTGATATATTGAGCCTCGCCCACCAAAATGTGTCAACTGAAAACCATTGATTCTTATGCCATTGTAGCACTCAATGGACTTTCATTCATGAAAAAATCAGTTTTACCCCCACCCCCTTCACCCCCTTCTTTTGCCTCTTTTTGGTGTCGAAGTTACCCCGTACATGGGGTAATTTCGACACCCTATGTATTTTAGCGAATTCTCGAACTAGGAAAGCTCCTGGGTAACTTCGACACCAAAAAAAGTAAAATCAGTTTAATTTTACATAGTTTTTCCACAATTTAAAGGTCAGAAGTATCAAATAAATAAACAAATAAAAGGCCACATGTTACAAATCGATTTTATTAAAATAAAAACAATAAAAATCTTTAGTTCTAAGGCACATATGGTTAAAAAAAAAACAATCACATATTCTAAAAAGTAAAACTAAAATATACATTATCAAAAAAAGTAAACAAGCAAAGTAAACAACGCAGACAAAGTAAACAAATATACAAACGATTGCAATAAACTAAAAACATTTGGTTTAAGGTTAAAAAACAAATCTAATTCTCTAAAAAGTAAAACTAAAAGGAACATTGTCAAAAAAATAAACAAACAAAGGAAACAACGTAAACAAAGTAAACAAACAGAAGAACAAAACAAGAAAACTATAATAATACTATATTCAGTCGTCAACCTCGCAAAAAAGGACAATTCGTTCGGTTTGAACCATTATTACAATGTCCACAAACCCATTTGTTGCACGTTAGGCACTTAATCCAAGCCTTTCGATTATTGTACTCAGAATAATCTATCAAGCAAATTGAGCACGAGGCACATTTATATTGGGGG
The DNA here is from genome assembly GCA_927349885.1 of Psylliodes chrysocephalus. Taxonomy (NCBI): domain Eukaryota; kingdom Metazoa; phylum Arthropoda; class Insecta; order Coleoptera; family Chrysomelidae; genus Psylliodes; species Psylliodes chrysocephalus. The sequence goes on along the minus strand of OV651816.1, from coordinate 75,417,030 downwards.
TCATTCGAACCATGATTACAAGTGATACAGACCCACTTCAAGCAGGAGACGCAACAGATCCAATCATTTCTGCCAGTGTAATTTTTATAACTACAGTTGCATCTTGAGCAGTAAGAGTCGTCAGTATTGCTGTTGATATTGCTGCCAATATTTTTGCCTGTCAGGCCACGCGACGTTAAGGCTACTGGCTCTGTGGTTTTTACGTTCGTTGATTTTTTCTTTTTGGAATTGGCTTTGTTGGCAACGGTTTTTTTAGGCAACTTTGGTGACAACACATCACGTTCTTCGGTGTCTGAAGGACTAGGTGCATTGGTAGCTGCTTCGCCTAGTAAAACATCAAGTTGCTCTGCATCTGTAGAATTGGAGGCCATAGTAGCTGGTTTCGTTTTCATTTGTTCAACTGGTCTTGTGGGAACTTCCTTTCCCCTTTTACTAACTGCTGTTTCTTCTTTGTAACCACGAGATTCCTTCAGAAATTCCAGTAAACTTTCATCCAAAGACCTTTCGGCATTTGACTGTGTCGGAAGTTTTGCTAAAACGATTTCAGGGTTAAAAGGGCTTATTTCTGTTGATCTAAATCTGGACTGCAGGTTCTCTGCTGCACTTTTCTTTATGTGTACCCATAACCGGCTAAACAGCGATGGGAATTGCTCTTTCGGGATAGATCCTTTTCGACGCGATTCTTTTCTCCAGCCATCCAAAACCTCCGATTCATTGGAGCAAAAAAGCTGACATCCAGCGGTTGCATTAGGTGTGTAGAGTTCGCCGGGAGGGGAGTCATGTAGATATTATTGTCTAAGGCAGCTTCTACAACGCGAGGTGAAAAGTGCGATGCAAGGTTATCACCTATTACAATTTTTAATTCCTCTTCAGCGCTATTTTGTTTAGTGTAAGGAAGCAATATTTCAAAAAACCACTTTTAGAAGGTCACCGTATCTAACCACCCACTTAATGTTGAGTCATACACTGTCCCTTTAGGCCCCCCAGTCGTCCAGTTTTCGTAAAGATGTTGTGCTTTATAGACAACCATCGGGGGTAGCAAGTTCGCTTAGTTCCCCTGGGGACTAAAACCTTCTTGGACCCGGGATCGTCTGTAATATTTGTTTCATCATAGTTGAAGACATTCTGTGGTAGAGCATTTTTTAACTGATCTTTAATGTTATTAAAAAATTCGGTTACTTGTGGTGCACCAACCGCGGCTCGCTGGCGTTTAATATTGGTTGCTAAGCGAGTGCTTAACTTGTTCCTTGCCGAAAAGCAATGCACGAAGTCTTCTCCAGGTTGATTATTCTTCCATTCTGGAATATCTCTGCCCTGTTTAGTGACAAATTTTTAAATAACCTGGCGAACATCTGCTTGCGTCATTGGGAAGCCCCAGTCGCTCACTGTCCGGAGAGATTTTGCAATCAACACTTCTTCGTCTTGGGTCAGCACAGTAGGACGATCTGGTCTTAGGGGATGTTTCTGGTGGATTTTTTCTAACAAAGTTGTCCTCGGGCTCTTGAACTTTTTGCTCGCACCCAACTGGGACATCCCCTGCTTCACAGCTTCCACAGCTTTGACCATATTTTCTGGGGGATAATTTTGGTAACTCCTTCCCCCTACCTTCTTTATATACGTACGCGGCATCTTACTACTTATTCTATTTTTTTACTAAAATAATCTGAAAAGAAAGAAAAACCTAATAAACTGGGAAAAGTTATATAAAATAAAAAAAAACAAAAGAAGGTAAAATTATAACAAAATTATAGTAGGTGTCGAAGTTTACCCGGATGTCGAAGTTACCCCGGTTTACGGTATATTTTTACTAGGTGTAAATTTAAAAACTAAAAAATTAAAGGTAATATGAATAATTTATTAAAATCATTTCTCGATTCAAAGGGGGATCTTAAATGACAAAAAATAGAAATCACCCACATCAACCCGCTAAGCGCCACAAAATAGTAATTCCCTACTTGGTCATACATCATTGGAAAGCTATAAAAAATGCTTTTTTATCATAAAAGTTATACTCTATACATTATATACAGTGTCGGATTAGTCCATAAACAAATTAAGCAATTGCTGAGGGAATCACATTTTGGGGAAACCAGAAACGGCAAAAAAAATATTTGCTAGCACGTGAAAGGTAAGACTTTTTAAAACGGGTGTTTTCCAGTGCAGGAAACATAGTTTCGGCGAAAAGAAACTGCTGCCGGAAAACGTTGATAAGTTGATTTTTTGCTCAATAATAAAAAATAGGCAGTTTTGTTATTAGGTATTTGTTATTGTTTTTTATTTTATGTTCCAATTAATTATAATTTATTTTTGAATGTTTTTTACTTGAATATAGTTTATGTTTTTTAGTTTTATGTACTCACCCACCCAGTGGGAAGTGAGTGTGCCCTTTTTAAATTTTAAATAAAGTTTTGCAAAAGTAAAATTGGTAGTATTTCTATTATTCTAATTCAATTTTTATTTAGTGAGTGCCTATTTCAAAAAAATCAAGCATGCACTGCCTGGTTGTCACGGGTAAGTAAAGGTGAAATGCTTAGAAAAGTGACCCCATTTCTATTGAAAACAAAGGATTTGGTGGATCTGTTTTGTCACGATTAAGCCGGTGATGGTTACAGTTAAACCAGTAACGGATAAACCAGTGACGGGTATAACTGGTCACGGTTACGGTCAAACCGCCGAATCCGGTCTAACCGGTCCGTTTCGACTGGCTCGGTTTTATCGGACCGGTTAACCGGATAATTGGACAGGTTAACCGGATAATCGGACCGGTTAACCGGATAATCTGAGCGGTCGACCGGATAATCGGACCAGTTAACCGGATATTCGGACCGGTTAACCGAATATCCGGACCAATTAACCGGATATCCAGATCGGTTATAATAATAGTAAAAACCCAGTTAAAATCGAAACCGGTAACCAGGAATTGACATCCTTAATTTTTATGTCTTAATTAAGTATATTCTTATTCCAACTTAATAAGGGTATTAACAGAAAATAAAATTTCAAAAGAAGGTAAGAAAAAATAAAGAACAAAGAAAAGAAAATTCAAAAAATAAAAAATTATTAACTTTAGTTAAAAATAATTAATAACGGGTATTTCCTCCTCTATTTTGAATTACAGCTCAGCAGCGATTATTCATGCTTAGAATTACGGGCCTTATCTTGTTTTCATCCAAATTATTCCATATTTGGACAATATCTCCAGTAAGCCCATTGAAAGTGTTATGAGGGTTAGGAAGTTTCTTAAAAATGGCAATAGATCATGTCCCAAACATTCTCAATTAGGTAAAGATCAGGAACGTTTTCTAGCCAATCCATAATTTCAATTTCAACCTTATTTAAATAATTTTGGAGAATCTGAGCAACATGCGGTCTAGCATTATCTTGCTGAAACAAAACATTCTCACAATATAAGGCCCAAATGGTATCTATCACATGTTCTTTCAAAATCTCCCTATGTACCTATCTGCTGTTAAACTGCCATTATTATTCCTCTTCAAAAAATAACTGACCCTCCACCAAATAATCTGGTGTTTTAAGCCTTGGTTTCTTTGAACACTCCGTCGCGGCGAGCGGACAGTCCGTCGACCGCTGAGGACAGCAATTTTCGCCCGAGGTGGTTTGTTAAAAATGTAGAAAATGATACTTTCTCTAGGTCTGTACGTGCTGTTTATGTATTATGAATGTAAACGAAAGGTACTAAAATGGATGCAAATAAATTGTTTGCGTTGTTATTATTGTTGGAAGAGGAAGAACAAGACAAACTAGCAATTACAACCGTCAAAGTTTCCAATAAGCCAGTGGATGAGTTGTTTTTGTGTCGCGATACAGAAGGTGCCTTTAATATCACTGTGCAGCGGAGGCTTTTTGGAAATGAAACCAAATTTAGGGAGTATTTTAGACTTTCTACAGATCTTTTTGAATTCGTGTTGAGTTTTATTAAGGACATAATTTCCAAGAAACCTAAAATAAAGTCTTGATGTCATCTGTATGTGTGAATTTGTCACTTATTGTTTTAAAATTAATAACAATATAGTATCCGCACACGCCGACGATTCCGCTGATATCAAACTCAACAGATATCAACCGACTCTTCGCGACAAAGATCCGCATGACGCCGTCCTGCTCAGCTAAGCAGATTCAAGAAAACCATTCCCATTTAAATACTCTGGTTGGATAAAATCGTCAAAACGCGACGGTTGACGGACTGTCCGCTCACCGCGACGAAGTGTTCAAAGAAACCAAGGCTTAAGAAGTTACATTGTGCATATCTTTCATTTGGTCTTTGATAAACTCTTATACGTCTATCTGAGTTGGAGAGACAAAATCTGATTTCATCTGAACAAACAACTTTTTCCCAACTCTAGCAAAATTTAATCTTGCTCTACGTTGCTCTGGGGTTGAAACTGGTCTTCGCGCTGGGATTCTTGGTCTCAGATAATATTCAGCTAGTCGTCGACGAACAGTATTAGTTGAAATTATCAGTCCATCTGTTTCCTATAGCTGTGTCTGCAGCAATTTTCCTGTCACAAACCATCGTCTTAAAGCAGAGACTCTTAAAAAACAGTCTTGAACTTGCGTAGTTAAGAGATGTCTGCCTTGACCAGGTCTTCTTAAGTGCTAACCTGTCTCTCCATAATGCTCGATCATACATGAAACGGATGTATGCGATACACCAAATATCTGTCCAATTCTTCCCTCTTCCAGTAAAATGACTGCCTGAGTACACTCTTCGGCGTTCCATATTAAACACTTTACTTCACTGTACCTCACAAATGTAAAGTTTCAGTGCAAATGATAAATTTTAGGAATAAAACCTTTAAAAAAATTCTGATTTCCAAGAAATAAAGATAAGATAAACAGACTTTTATAAAAAAAATAACTGTATAAATTTAGAATGCATGAACTATATCAGTTTAAAATAAAAATAAATATTTTCATTTTTATATGAATTTCCAAAAATAATTCGAAATAATTTAGTGGTGCGTTATTATTACACTTTTCCTGAAATTTTTCTATTTTAGAGAAATAATACATAAAACAAAAATTATAGAGAATGATATCGCAAACAACTTTTATTTAAACAATTTTCTTAAAAATTCAAATTTGGCACAATTCGTCAAAATTCTCGAATACGGATCATTTTAGGAAAATTATGTACAAAAAAAATTATAAAGAATAACAATTATATTCAACTTTAATTTGAAGAATTTTGTACTACAAGCGTAAATAACAGATTTTCTATAAAGTACCCCCAGATGTTCCGACTATGCCTGAAAAATAAATTTATTCACCGAAGGATGGATTAAAGCTTACATTTAAAATTTGCGTTATCTTCAAAATTCGAAATTTGCATTTTTTTCAAATATCTCGAATACGGTCCATTTTATAGAAATTATATATACAGGACAGTAATTATTAAGAATAACATCACAGATAACTTTTATTTAAACAATTTTCTTAAAAATTTGTATTTTTTACCTTCTGTCAAATTTCTGGAATACCGGCCATTTTAGGAAAATTTTCAATAGAACAAAAATTGTAGAAAAGAGGGGTGGTTTCTCCATTGGTTCATTTGTGCAGTAAACACCCAGTTAAATTTCATAAAAATACATTATTTTTAAATTACATAAATAACATTAAAATATAAATTTAATTTTAATATTTTTATTTTCATACGTGTTAATCTATATTTTTTGGTACATCATTGTCCTCTGGCTGATCGCGTCTCTGTGGCACAGTATACCTAAGTATACTGTGTCTGTGACGCATTATGACGAGTGAAACGATTTGGCAAATGCATATAGCTAAATAGAGAAGACAACAGATCCTTCAAACTGCGTAAAAGAAGACATAAATTGGCGCGGCGCTCACAAACAAGGTTGCCAAACCAGTGTTGCCAGTCTGGTACAATTCACAATTGAAACATTGAAGAAAATGCACTGCTCATTGTAAAAAGGTGGAAAATTAATTTGGAAAGTGAATATAGCAACGGAAAACTTAATATACCCTGTAATAATAAACCTCAGAAGGGACAATGATAATGATACCAGTAGTTGTAGTAAAGACAGTGACTTTTAAAGATAGTTCGTTAACTTTTAATTTTTTTAGTCTTTAATTTTAGGTACTTTTAATGCCAAGAAATTAAAAAAGTTTAATCATATTAACAACATATAATCCCTTTTTTTATTTATTGGTTAAATTTAATTCTTTCTCAGTGAGATTCAGTGAATTTCCTTTTCGTTTTTTTTTTATTTAAATTTTTTTTTATACTAAGGAACTCTGAAAAGAAAGAAATATTAAGGAACACATTTGGGATTAACAGGACTTCAGCAAAATAAAAAGACGCATATTCTTAAGGATGTCATTATTTCTTTAGGATTAAATGGAAAACACAAATTTGTATTTCTGCTTGACTCTACCTGTCATGTCACGACTATGATCACATTATATGGTCACAAATTTTAAAATTACATAGAAGTATAATAAACTAACGGTACGTACGCCTTTGATTACAGTTGATTGCTGGCATACTGTTGATCTTTATTTACAAATTGAAAATAATAATATATTATATTTTTTTTTAATCTTAGCTATGAAATGTTGTTCTTTCGATTTCTACTTTTAAAGGCCAGGCTATAGCCACAAGAAGGTTGACTGCTTGTCTTTTAGAAAAAATCAAAATAGATACTTTATTCCTATAAATTACTTAAAACTGTGTATAATATAATACCAAAAAGTTTATATGAGGTTTAAATTGTAACATAAATATCCAAATATAAAATCATTCAATTATAAATAGGCCAAAAATGGTAGCTCAAGATAACCGACTTTCATCGCAATGACAATATGACCAGCTACTCTCTGACTCTATATTCCAAATTTATCATTATTTATATTCTGTACTAATTTTATTTTTATTATATCATTTAAAATATGTACATTTTATCGAATCTAAAGAATAGCACGCATAGTAACCTGATTTTCTAAAAAGTATGATAAAATATAATGGAAAGAAGATTTTACAAAACCCCATCTACTGTAGGTCGTAAACTATTTAACCACTAGGAAAACTTTATAATATGTATAAAAGCACATGGTTTTAATCTTTAATCACTCATAATTCTAGAAGTAAGGTAGACGCAAATATTCATGCATAGTAAGAGTCTAAGATAAGATGTCAGGTTCAGAAAGAGCCATAAATTAACACATAAAAGATAAGATTTTCATTTTCTCTTCGCATCAGTAATGCTCCATCTTTTGTTCACAACTATAAACTAGATAACTTCCTGAATAATACAGTGTTATGGCCCTACAAAATACTGTTTAGTTTTCGAGCACGTTGAAACTGTAGGCGTTTATTTTCTTTGATGTAGAACAGATGAAACGCAAGTAGTCTTTTTTAATAAAAATATGAGGTAATATTATAAATATTATTAATGATGTTTATTAAATATATAGACATATGAAGTAAGAATACCATATTGGAAAATAGATGGCTTCTTTTACTTGCTGTGATGATCCACCTAATTTTTTCGGGTTCAATTCTTGATTTGAAGTATAGAATTTCTCTCTGTTGATTCTTGTAGAAGATTGAAATAATGAGGTTGACACAAATGTAAAGTTTACAAGATTCTTTTTTTTATTATTTTTGAAAAACAGTTGCACGTTTTGTTTACAACAGTGTGTTTCAATTAAACATTTCCTCAGAAAATATTTACTGAGCGACTCCATGGCGTTTTTACTGTTTGAAATATTTTCTAAGATTGAAAAATAAATTCAAACACAGATACGTTTTGACGCATTACTTTTTTAAATGACTAAAATTTAGAGCCACCCTCGTAAACAGTTCATTTGTCCTTGTTTGTCGCGAGGGATTATGTGTGAGTGATTTCTACTCTTTTTGGCGCTACAAAACTACAGTCTGTTCGCTACGCGGGTTTCGGATTAAAAATTTTATGAGTATTTCCAGGTAAGTACCCGAAAGTTTGACCTGTTCTGTGGGGAAATATCAACTGGTTAAATGAAATGAAAAATAATGTACAACTTTTTAATTAAATAATAATGGAGAATCTTTTGTATAATTGGGAACATATTTAAACTTCTTCATCAATGGAGTCTAATGTGGCTATTATAAACCTAATAATATTTTTATATTACACTTCACACAGAAAATATTGTCTATGTAAAATAAGAGGGTTATTTAGCTCAAATAAAATATTTTCTAACATAAAAATTTGTTCCATGTAGAGAATTTCAAATGAAAAATAAAAAAAAAATGAACTTGCCAACAAAAATGAAAATCAGTCATTAACATCCAAAATATCATAATCGTCATCATTATCACTGTCATCACTAGAGAGCGGAATATATGCAAAATGCATATATATATATATATATATATATATATATATATATATATATATAACTTATCTAAATACACTCGGTATTTGGTTTTTTAAAAAGATTTATTTTATTTAAAGTACAACTTATCGTATCAAACACAGATTCTAAACTGAATTAACTGAAAGGAAATATAATATAACAGGTGGCATTACACCTAAGGTGGAATGACACAAAACTAATCTAATGCAAATTCAGCAGTTCCAAGGTTCATCCACGAGGTTGCCGACTCAGGGTTATTGACTCTATAACTCTCCCCTTGTTAAAATGAGGCTTCTTGCGGAAGTCGAATATGGCCTTCTTCAGGGGTTGGTTCCGGTGGGGATTTTTCCTTCTTCTTCTTAGGCATCTTCTTGTGGATGATAAAAATAATTGTTACTGCTACTCCAAAATAAAGAATAATTGTCCATGCACTAGGAATATGATACTTAAAATTTTCGTTTATTATAGGTATTGGTCCATTTGAACTGATTTCTTTTAGTTTTAAACTTTTTAAATTTAATTTCATTGGCAACAGATTTATTTTTTCAAAATACAATTTTGGTTTATTTATTATAATTGGTTGTCCAAATGATTTTTCTTGAAAGGTTAATTCGTGATTTTTAAATATTATTTTACATGGTGAATTATCAATTAAAAATATTCCAGATAAGATTTTAATTTCGGTTCCTTGCAAGCATTGTATTGATAATTTTTCTTCTTGAGGAAATATTGCCAAAAATTGATTTGTTTCTGGTATAATTTCTATGTGATTTTTAGAAATATCTACCTTAACATATTGACATTGGCTAGAATTTCCTTTTAGTAAAATTTCTTTCTCGCATAATTGTTCATTATTATTTTGTAAACGGCTAGGACATTGGAATTTTTTACCGCGTGTGCAAATATCGTTTAGAGGCTTTATTTGATTTCCGGATTTTAATATATATTTTGTGTTTGGCATTATTATAACAAATTCTGATTCAAATTTGGTGGGAATTGGCAGTAAATAATATAGTTCGAATTCTGTTTCAAAATCAATAGGAATTGATAGAAAATATTGTATTTGATTTTTTTCTAATTTACAGTTAACCTCTAAGATTGATTCAAAATTTAAAATATTTTCATATTTTACTTCTAATGGTAGCTGAAATTGATAATGAGAAGAAATCTTTTTTAATTCTAAAAATAGTTCATGTGATTTTATGATACTAGGGTGAATGGTTTTCAGTTTACAAAATGTTATGGAATTTTCTACGTTTTCCATTATGTCCAGGATTAAATTATAAATTATCAATAATTCGTTAAATAAGTCTTTTAAGTAAATTACATTTTCAAATTTTGCTTGAAAGTCTACAATGTCTTTAATTTCTAGTATTTTAGATTTGAGATTAATTTCATTTTTTTGGATATCTTGAATTGTTTGATTAAAATTATTTATTATCTGGCTACTGACAGAATATTGCATTTTTAATTGATTCTGTAAATTAGCTTGATTTTCTTTTAAATGTTCTAAAATTGAATTTATTCTTTCTCCATCTTGGGAGTCTAAATTTCCGGTAATGGCTTTAAGAACTGATCCAAACCCATTTATTAAACCTCTTTTATTTTTTTCTAAAAATGAGTGAATATTAAGATTGTTAAATTTTTCTTCTATATTAGTTTTAAGATAAACTATAATATTAACGAAATTCTCAGTTTCTATACTGAAGAATGTATTATTTGAAATATTATTTTTAAGATAGTTAAACTGTATGTTTAAATTATTGTATTCCTGCAATAGCGGGTTTAAATCGTAAAAATGCACGAATGTGTGCCTAGATTTTTGAAGTTTGGCAGGACCTAGATTAATTGGTAGGATACCTAAATTGTGGGTGATGTCTTTTATGTCTACTGATGCGTATCCGATTGTGACGCACCTGAAATAAAAGTATAAGGTTTTCTTTTAGGACGTTTAATATTTGATAAATGAATATCTTCGGCAGTATTTTTATGTCTAGTGATAATTTTAGCAGTATTTCTTTCTAGATTTGTATCTTTAATTTCTTCAGCTTGATATTTATTTTTTGTTTTACTTTGTTTTTGTCTGTTACGAACAAATACTTTAGAAGGAATTTCATCCGTTAACTTTTCTCGCTTTTCATTAGCTTTGGTAATAACTTTTTCTTTGGTTTCTTGTATATTTTTATTTAATTGTGAATATAATATTTTCATTTTTTCTTTGTGATCAGAAATATAATTATTTATTAATTGTTGCTCTATATCTAAATCGAAAACGGAATTATTTTCTAAATGACCTGTAGTAATTTCATAAGGTTTTAATTTTGTTACAGAGTGAATGCTATTATTATACGCTAAAAGTGCGTAATTAACTTTTTGTTCTATAGGTTCAGTTTTATATTCGTTTTGGTTATTTAGTAATCTAATATGTTCAATAATAGAAGAATGGAATCTTTCAGCGATGCCGTTGGATTCTGGATGCTGTGAGCTAATGAAATGAATTTTTACTTTGTGAAGATTTAGTAGATCTTTTACAAGTGAATTTTTTAATTCTGTACCGTTATCAGAAATTATTTGTTCTGGTATACAGTGATGAGTAAAATATTTAATTAGGCTATTGACTACTTCGATTCCTTGTGCGGAATTAATTTTATATAATTGACCATACTTTGAAAATGAGTCTATTATAGTTAAAAATTTATTATTTTCTAATGTTATTGTATCTAAATGTAGTATTTGGAAAGGTTTAATCGCTGTAGGAGTAATATTATAAATAGGTTTAATAGGTTTTCTATCGTATTTTGTTAATTGACATATTTCACAGCTGTTAATGTAGGTTTGAATTGATGCTCTTTGATTAGGCCAATAATATAATGTTTTAATTCTATTTTCTGTTTCATCTATACCTCTATGATTTTGTTTTCCTTCGTGATAATTTTTTATTACATCTTCAACTTCATTTAATGGGACATCAATAAATTTTTTGGAACATTTAATAAATGAGATTTGGGAATTTTTGAAAAATTGTTGTACAACAACGCTAAATTTTTCATATAGGGGATCTTCAAAATAGATGTGATATTTTACTTTTGGTACTACGTACTCTTTTACAAATTTGATAACATCGTTTTCAAAATTATTTTTTGAGAATTGTACAAGAATTCGTTGTTTGTTTTCATAGGGTTTTATAATAGTAGGAGTGGTAGGAGCAAAATTGACTTCGGATATTATTATTTGATTTTTTCCGACATTTACCGCGCAATCCGCGATAGGTATGCCTGGTATTGGGTTCTCTACATTAGTGTGAATAGTATCGTTTTCATCTTCGATGTCATTATTTATATCATCAGGTTCTACTACAAGAGATTCTGTTTCATTATTTATTTTAGGACATTGAAGTTTGTTATTAAAGTTTTCCATATATTCGAAAATTTCTGTAGAAGTACTAGGTTTTGAATTAGTTATTGTTTCGTTTACATTAAGTTCTATTCTAGATAAAGCATCACTATTTGTATTTAAGTTTGGGTATGTTGTTTGTTCGTATTCATCGAACCTTTCAACTTTTGAAATATCAAATCTAAATTTGTCTTTGTAAATTTTATTTCGATTTGGGTACGTTGGTTGTTCGTATTCATCGAACATTTCAACTTTTGAATTATCAAATTTTAATTTGTCTGTAAAAATATTTAAGTCTGGGTATGTTGTTTGTTCGTATTCAGCGAACGTTGCAACTTCTATACTTGGACTTAGGTCAACTTTACAATATGATTCAGATGAATTTAAGATGGTACATTTAGCTGTACTATCTTCTACTTTTGTTAAACATTCAGGAATTTCTAATTTATCAATTTTTGTATACGGTATTATTACGTCACCGTTTTTAACATTACTTATATTTAATTTAATAATTTGTTCTGTTCGTGGTGGCACTACTATACAATTCGTGCACTCACTATTTATCTTAAAATAATTTACTTTGATTTGACTATAAGGGGTAATTAATAAGTCGTTTATTAGGTCAATTTTTGCATTTAATTTTTTAAGATTATCTAACCCTAATAAACAATCAAAATGATTATGAAACTTAAAAATACAATATTCGAAATTAATTGGTTTATTATGTTTAAATATTTTTGAGGATGGAATTACTGTACAATAATTTTCTTGTTTCGTTCCTAAAGCGGTAGAAACTTGGAATGGTTTGCGTATAAGGGATGTTTTAAAATATTTGTCGGCAATTTCTGGCACAACAAAGGATTTTGTACTGGCAGTATCAATAAGAACTCTTAAATTATTTTCTGGGAATATTATGTACGGTAATTCACTCTCACTGTTAGTTAAGTTTAATAATTCGACTTGTTTTATTTGTTTTCCGAGGCATTTTCTTCTAAAAAATCATCATTAATATTTTCGTTGGGACATTCTGTATTATCTAAGTTATGTAGTTCTTCAGAAATAAAATTTTTCCTTTGATTTGCAAAAGAATTTTGGTTTTGAGAATAGTTGCGATTTTGGAAATTTCTTGTAGGTCTAAAGGAATTTGAAGTATTTACACTCATGGGTGTTGGATTTTGGAATTTTTGATTCGGATTAGGTCTGAAAACATTTGTATTAGGACCTCTACTTGTACTAGGTTGATTTCGAGGCACTAAACCTACATTTCTATTTAATTGTTGATAATTTTGAGATGAACTTGGCATTTCTGGTTGCCAGTTTATTGATTGATTATTTTGAAAATTTTGTCTATTTCTAAGTAAATTATTATTTTGGTAATTATGATTAATATTTTTATATCTTGGACTATAATTACTATTATTATAAGGTCCCATTTCAATTTGAAAATCATTCGTTAATGTATTCAAAGCAGAATTTAAATCTAAAGGGTTTTTTGTTCGCATTAATGTACCTAATGGTTCTTTTAGTCCGCGTAACAATATTCTGAGAGCCTGATTTCTAAAATAATTTCCTAAAACATTTTGTTCATTTTCGTTAGAACAAGTCATTAATAAGGTTATTTGGAGATTTAAAAGTTGCTGTATTTTATTGAAGAATTGGAAAGGAGAATCGTTACCCTGTTGTAATGCTGAAATTTCTAAGCTTAAGGTATAAATATCTCTTTTATCTGCATATGTATTCAATAAAGCAGCTTTTAAATTTTCCCAATTTCTTATCGTACAAGACGATATATTTTTGGCAGCTTCACCTTTTACTTTCGCTAAAATGCTAGACATTAAATACTCATTTTGAAAATCGTTTATATCTACTGTATTATAAAATTTCCTAACTAATTTTTCGCTTACTTCTATAAATCTAGGAAGCAAGGCGGGATCACCATAGAAATCTGGGATCATATCTAAATATTTATCTTTTAATTCTGGAATTGTTGGAGCCATTTTAAATTTATTATTTGAAATTAAAATATTTGAAATGTCTAAATTTGTTTTGTTTAAATTTGAGTCAGAATCTGTATCTGAATCAGAATTGTCTGAACTTTCAGAATTGATAATTAAAGGTTGCTCTCTAAACGACATATAAAACACTTACAGTAAAAGTAGTTTCCACTCCATCTATTCGATTTCCGTCGTCAACCAAGGACTGGACCGGGTAGACTCTTCAATGTTCACTTGAATGTCTTTTCTTAACTCGAATAGCGTTCTTCACGTTAGGCTACTCAATTCACCCAACTGGAAAACTTCTTAAACACGTTTTAAAGTTCAAAATGGTCAAAAAATCGTAGAAACGAACCAGGAATTATGTACATTAAACCCGTTTGACCATCCTACTGACTGCGCCACTTATCTAAATACACTCGGTATTTGGTTTTTTAAAAAGATTTATTTTATTTAAAGTACAACTTATCGTATCAAACACAGATTCTAAACTGAATTAACTGAAAGGAAATATAATATAACAGGTGGCATTACACCTAAGGTGGAATGACACAAAACTAATCTAATGCAAATTCAGCAGTTCCAAGGTTCATCCACGAGGTTGCCGACTCAGGGTTATTGACTCTATAACTTATATATATATATATGCATTTTTTGCATATTTTACCAAAGTTCAGAAAATATTGCATATTTTTCCAAAATTCAGAAAATATTGCATATTTTACCAAAGTTCAGAAAATTTAAGAAAATATTGCATATTTTCGAAAAAAATGTATTACTATACTGTGCAAATCAAAAACTGTTTTAACAGATTATAAAGATATATTTGAAATAAAGACCTTTTAAATTTTTGTATTTGTTTTTAAGTGTCACTTCTTGTAAATTCTTGTTAATTAGTTCTTGGAGGGTGGCATGCACTGGGTTTTTACCTTCTTAAGAAATTAAACCCATTAAGGTAATTGATAATAGATGGTATTTACACAGATAAAGTATTACCTACAATGCAATAAAACGGTTTATATAAAATTCTCAGTAATTTCTTGTAACCAATCTACCCTAACATCGGAATATTTTGAATGTTTTTCATTCAGTTTAATGAGATAGCATCCTCGTTATTTGCCTAGTGAAAAGTCTTGTAATAATTTGTTGTTTTAAAAGTGTCCTAAAATGTCGAGAACTTCTTCGTGGATTATTAACTTTCCGGACTTGGAAATCAATGGGGATAAAGTTTTTTGTAAAGCTTGTGCCAAAATAGTGGTTTGCGAAAAAAAGTTCAAAGTGGTTCAACACGTAAAAACATCATTGCATAAAGCCAAATTGCAAAAAATTAAATCACAACCGGTTCAACAATGCGTTGTGAGGTCATTTCAAAACGCCGACAAAACAAAAAGTGACAAGGAGGTATTTAATCAGGACTTGTGCAAAGCTCTTGTTGTGGCAAATATTCCATTAAAGAAGTTACAAAACCTACATCTAAGAGAATGTTTACAAAAATATTGCAATCAAACCATTCCTAACGAATCTACACTCAGAAAAAAAAATGTACATGCTATATATATATATATATATATATATATATATATATATATATATATATATATATATATATATATATATATATATATATATATATATATATATATATATATATATATATATATATATATATATATATATATATATATATATATAAATGTAATAGAGGAAATTAAAGTTTTACTGGATGATAGCAATTTTTACATCATTGTTGATGAAAGCACAGATGCTTGTGGAAGATATATGGTACATCTTATGATTGGAGCCTTAAAAGAAAATGAACCAGGTACATCATATTTAATTGCATCAAAACAGTTAGAAAAAACTAACAATACAACTGTTACCCGATTTATTCAACAATCTCTAGCAGATTTTTTTTTACCAAATCAAATTCCCTCAGAGAAGTTCTTAGTGTTTTTGTCTGACGCAGCACCATATATGATAAAAGTAGGGCAAAACTTAAAAATATTTTATCCAAATATGGTCCACGTTACTTGTCTTCTGCATGGAATAAACTTGGTTGCAGAAACTGTGAGAACAGAATATCCCTTGGTTAACAAGCTAATTTCGAATGTGAAAAAAATATTTTTAAAAGCCCCTTTAAGAGTGCAGTTGTATAAAGAGAGAATGGTAGGGGTGTGTTTGCCCCCGGAACCCGTAATTACGCGATGGGGGACATGGATTAAAGCAGATATATTCTATGCAGAAAATTTTTAAGCAATTAAGGATTTAATTTTGGATATAGAAGACAATTCACAATGTGTAGTGCAAAGTAAAGAATTGTTAAAAAATCACCTTGTGCCTAAGCAACTTGTGTTTATAAAGGTTAATTTTAGTTTTTTACCTGATGTAATAACTTCATTGGAAAAGAAAAATTTAAGTTTAATCGAATCAACAAATTTTATTGCAACAGTTTCCGATAAATGTAACAATGTTTCTGGTGACATAGGCCTTAAGATTAGATTAAAATTAAATACAACTTTATTAAAGAATGAAGGGTTCAATGAAATAAGGGAAGTGAAAAACATGACTCATCACCATTAATTGTTATTATGATTGGACTTATTTCGTTTATTTTATTTTCACGAGTCCACCAATCTTCTATTAGTTTCTCGCACTTGGATATACAGTTCCGCCACACTTCTGGAGTTGCAATTGAAAGTGCTTTTCGCCAAGTTTCCCGAACTGCGTCGTCACTATAACCATTAAGCCCAATATGGTTGTCATAATATTGTTTTGCTATTTCCCACATATATTCGATGGGATTAAACTGGCAATGATACGGTGGCAGACGTAAAACTTGATGACCGTAACTTTTAATAATCTGATCCACAACAAAGGTTTTTGGTTTTGCGTGTACATTTGCCAAGCGTAATAATTCTGATTTTAATATATATAGAGGAAATGGTATATGTTCCTTTGTCAACCATTCTTTAATTTTATCAACAGTCCAAAATAATTACGCTGGGCTCACTTAAACCTGGGAGAAGTTTTTCATGCAACCATTTTAAAAACATTTCTGTGTTCATATTATCGTGATAGTCACTGGATTTTGATTTAGATGAAAATATTAAATCAGCACCTTCTATAAAACCCGATTTCCCTCCTGCATGTGTGTCGCTTCCCTTCTCCATAGGTATGTTTGATGGACTTTACGTTATCATCTTGCCATATTCTCTTGGTTGCACCCCTAGAAAATATCCATGTTTCATCTAAATATATAAAATTCGCCCCTTCTTCTTTAAATTTAGAATGTTTTCTTAGAAAGTTAATTCTCTTGTGCACGACAGAACTTCTTTCACAAAGGACCTTTCTGTTATCCTCCTTTTAAAATTTAAAACCCAACTTATGTATCACTTGCCATAAACTTGTTCTGCCAATGTCGTCAAATTTTCTATCTATTAATTCCGAGAGAATTATATTTAAGGTCACATGTTCCTTGTTGGCCCTCATTCGATAAATGGTATCATTACCGATTTTAAAGGATCGCCCTTTTCTTTTTTATCCGTAAAATACTTATGTACACTACAAATTAGACTATCTACATCTAACACACGTCTAGGCATTTTTAAAATTTTCACCGAATTTACAATATACATACAATGTCAACACTTGCAAAGAATCAATTCAACTGCAATATTTGTAACAAATTTAGTACCTACCCTAATGTTATTTTAATTTAAATCTGACCATTAGGACAATTTTACCTAATTTCTTGGGAAGAGGCGTATTGGAACTGGTTGTCAATGACTTATTTGCATAATTTTGTTAATCCGAAACCCGCGTAAGTGTAGCGAACAGACTCTAAAACACTTGCCACAGTACCGGTTTAAATCAAATAAACAACGTGCTGTTTCTGGTAGTCCGTAAACTTTCAAGGTGCCATTTGGAACCGCGAGACCGAGTAAGGCGACAGGCATAAAGCGACAGCGTAAGGCGACCTAAAACGGTCTCTTCACGTCTGAACGCATGTAATTATATGAAAAACATTTGTGACAGTGCGAACGATTAAGGAGAGGCGTCAGCATTATTAAAACGGCAGTATTTGCTGCTTAGTCTATCTCACCATCCAAATGTTACCCTTATGTATAGCTACGGTTCTATACAATCGATTTTCATGAAATTTGGTGATAGTCACCACTATTACAAAGTTTCAAAGTAAAAAATAAAAATTGTTAATATGACAAAAAAAAATCATTTTTTGCTCCAGGATAGGGTGACTTGATGCACATTTAAAATGCCAAAATAATTAAAAAAAAGGTGCATGGGACACGCATGTATGCGTCGTATTCATTAGAAAATTTAAATAAGGCATTGGAAGCGGAAGTTAAGTTTACGGGAGCCATTGAAAAGTACAGTCTGGACAAAATAAAAATACATCGCTGTTTAAATGGGAAAAATCAGAAGATGCTCTCTGCAGAGGAGGAAGCGTTTCTCACAGATAAGCTAATCACTGCAAGTAAGTGGGGGTTTGCTATGACGTCTTATGAAGTCATTACGGAAAATATGCCAGGAGAAGACTCGGCGCACGGTTACTAAAGGCCAAAGATCCACAGTCAGAAAAGCCTACAACATCAAACGCTGTCACGCAGTAGTTTTGCCACAAATTGTCAATGAATATTTCGATAATTTAGAGATTTCATTATTAAATATAAAACCAGGATCAATAATTAACTACGATGAGACAATTTAGCTGATACTGAGAGAAAGCGCGTTGTTGTTAAAGAGGGGATGCAAGCATTTAAAAATTGTTTTAAATTCTTCTAAAGCTTCTACAACCATATCTGTATCTGTAACGTGTGGAGGGTGGGTTACCCCACGGCACTTAGGCCTCATTAGGTCCATTATGCATCTTCCTAAGATGATAGGCACCTCCTAGTTTGTGAGCCAGCCTACAGATTTAATGTAGTTGACAACGTCGCCAAGAGGTGGTTCTCTTATATTGGCCGGTGTTAGCCGATACTCGCCGAACACAAATCTAATAAATGAGAGCGTCGAGCAATCGTACGTTTACTGCTCGCTTTCAGAGCATGTTATGTATCCACCCACTAACCATATGTGGAACATTCCTCTTGGTTAGTAAGTGTGTTATCTTTGGAAAAGTGGTTTTATCAAAAGCACCTTCTATGTCTATGATAACACCCAAGGCGGACTCTTTATTGTCCAGGGATTTTTCCATCCGGCCAACAACTAGATGAAGGGCTGAATCAGTAGATTTGCCTGAGGTTGTTGGGTTGGTTTGGGTGAAGTGGTGTTGGTATAATCACCGCATCCCTTATATACCTTTCGCATAGCCTTTCCAATGTCTTCATGGAAAACAATGTCAGCCTAATTGGTCGGTATGTTTTTGGGACAGTGTAATCCATCCTTCCAGGTTTGGGTATAAATACCACTTTTACCTCTCTCCATTTTTTGGGGATATACCTCAGAGCCACCAGGTGCGGTGTGAGTTTTTCCATGCCCCACTGAAGTAGGGCTGGATAGATACCGTCAGGTCCTGGAAATTTAAATGGAGAGAAGCTTGATATTTCCCATCCAATTTTTTCATCGTCTACAATGTGTTTGGCAGTTTACCAAACATAGACAGATGGATTGTGTTTTTCCTCTGCCCAGTCCGCCACGTCTGTGATGACCGAATCAGGCATGTGTTGGAAATGGTATTCTTTTACCACCATTCGTGATACATCGTTTTACTCATTTATGGACGACTAGAGGTCTAAAAAGAACGCGATATGGCAGTACCAAATCAGGTTGGATAGATCAAAAAACTTTTAATGAACGATAGCTTTACCTTATCTAAAGAGACGTAATTGACTACACATTATTGTCGCACCTTTCTGCTCATGTCATTTCTGAATATAAAGATATTCGGTTTATTTTTGTTACTCAATAATTCAACTTGTGGGCCATTTAAAATACAATGGCGTGATATACTAATGGAGTGGAAACAAGATGAACAGTGCCAAAGGACAGATTGCACCAGTCTTTACAATATGTTATAAATGCTGTCAACAAGATTCGAAGCACTTTTTGAACTCTCGGTTATTTGCTCAGCTATGTGAGGAAAACGACGAGGTTTTCACTCGGTTACTTCTGCACACTGAAGTTCGCTGGTTATCAAAAGGCTCATACTTAGTAAAATTTTCAGCTATTTTTAAATCTGTGTTGGAGTTTTTACACGAAAAAGATCCAAATTTAAAAGAAAATCTGAACAATTGTAAAACAGGTATTTATTACTTGACTGATATCTTTGGTATGTTTAACAAAGTTAATTTGCAGCTGCAGGGTGACGATCTCAACTTGATTAAAACAAAATCAATAATATTGGTCTTTGTGGGTAAACTTATCCAGAAATAACATTCACAGTTTCCGCATTTGTCAAAATTACCAGAAATGCTTCAAGAGGATGTTATTTTATCATATGTTATAAATCGGAACAATATCACAGCCAAAGAAGAAGCCAATGTGATAATGCAAAAACAGTTGATCACCATCAGCACAGATAGGGAGCTTAGGCAGAAGTTCAAACAAGACTATCAGAAGTTCTACTTGCAGCGCAAACATTTTGACATAACGAAGAAACCGTTTGATAATCAACGAACGCGGAGATTTATGGCTGCAACTCACCAATATTGAACCAGATTTAGCTATATTGGTAGAAAGTCACCAGGTTCATCCATCACACTGAATTTTTTATTTTTTTAACTTTACTTTGCGATTTTAATGTTTTTTTTTTTTAATTATTACCTACTTAAGTATTTTTACAAAACTTGTATTAATAATTATTAATTACACTTGATATTTTGATATTTAATGACTCTTATGTCTATTTATTTTGATGAGAAAATGATTTGGCTATGGGGGTCTGAGGTATCAGTTCATTTTGAAAAAGGGGTCTCTTCCCAAAATAATTTGTTTGATTTCTCGTGTTGTATGGAAATTAAAATTTGAACGTATATATTAGGGGTTCAAGGACTTATAAAGCATAGAGGGATTTTAAATTGTTTAAATACAAGTCGACAAGAATCTTTTTGAAAAGCGGCAACTAGACATTCTATGATCCTATTTTGGGACATAAATACTTACAGTACATGATGACCGGTCCCATAAACAAAACCATACAATAATTTTGAGTGGATATCAATCAGCCTAATAAATTTAATGTAAATAAAAACACTTTAAATTTAATATTGATGACAGATTTTTATAATGGACATTAAAAGGTAGGGTTACAACGTTTATTCCTATGATTTTTATTTATCTCTGTATTACTTGCATTGGTAACTACAGTAGGATACTTTTCATTTTGATAAGCATGGAAGCATATATAATTTGTTTTAGAGATCAATTTAAATAAAGAAAGGTAGAGTCTTATGCATATAGTATCTATCTATCAGAAACTAGTAATGGGGACTAGCGCCGACCCCTGAGGTGTCCACACATTGTTCATTAGTTTCGGTGAAAAAAAGTGATTGTCTGAACAATTAAATTTTAACTGATTGTAGCCGATCTTTAATATCGGATTAAAACCAGTTATTTTGAATACTTCTAATTCAATAGGAGTAGAGTTAATGCAGAAAACATTATGCTGACCACGGCTGAGGTTGCAGAAGACATCCGCAGGGCTTTAGCCGTGTTCAGTGGACTCAAGTATCTTCTAAAAAAAGAAGATGACAGCAGTGTTGGTAGAACATTCATCATCGCAGAACCAGCAGGCAGAAAAAGCCATCTATTTTCCATGATCCTTCAAGCCAACTAACGAAACTAAGAGGGGATAAACCTTTTGTTACGTTGTAATCGTTACTCCCTTTTAATAATTACAATATTTAATTAGTTCAAATATTCCAATATATTCTAATACTTTTTGAGCGCCCCTCGTATTTGTAATTATAGATATTATGTTGAAACGGGAATTTGTCTCTCTCTGAGACATTCTACCAATGATGCGCTTTCTCTAAAAATCAATAATTACGGTCAGATGTCGTGCGCACGCCTGGCTTACTTATGGATGGGGAATATTCACCTTTTCACACATTTGGTCAGCTGTCGGCTTTTGAATTTTCTTTTTCAATCTAGAAGCGAGGTAGACAGGTTGATTTTAGTGCTTTGTGTGTCCGAATAACTAAGGTAATCTCGATTTTTATTAATGAAAAGTAGAAATTAATTTTATTGTGTGCATATTCTGCTGAAATTATCTTTGAATTACCTATCTCTTTTATTTATAGTAAGCTTTTCGCGTAATATAAGTTCCAAAATGTACAAAATGGCTGCCATTAATTTTATTTCTTTTTTCTTCTCAGTTATTTGAAAAGATCTTTCCATTCTTCATGTGTTTTAAATTAAATACTATTGCAACTCTCTAATATTGTTGTAAAATTTGAAATGTTTAATTTAAGAATGTTTAATTTAAATTGAACTGGATCTGTAACAAATTAAGGAACTGGGTCTGGAACAAATTAAGGAACTGGCTCTGGATCTGTACCAAAATAAGGAACTGGTTCTGGATCTGGAACAAAATAAGGAATTGTCCTTGGTAATCTGGAACTGCAGAATCATTGTCAGCTGGTTGCCACTGGAGCTGCGGAGTATCTTGGGCTGAGTTGCGTAAGGAACTGCAGTGTTTGAAGTCATCGTGGGCTCACCGCTCACCTACCATTAAGACAGGGACCAGACCAGTTCAACCGTTAAATCCGGAAACGCAAGATAAGTGTCGGCCACGACCACACACACAATTTTTGAGTCACTAGTCAATTTTTATTTTAAACTTATTGGTAAAACGTAATCTGAAAAATGTGTTAAAATCAATTAATTTAGTTTTCTTTTATATTATGTAATCAGTCAAATTCAAAATTTAAATTAAAGCCGATTAATTGTTTTGAAATTTTAGTCTCTTTTTTTTACTTTCAACCGACAAGTTGATGACAAATTTGCTTTTATTTTACATCTAAAAGTATGGCGCCCAAAATTAATTTCATTGAAATCTTTTAAGTCTTTTTAATTAAAGACTTTGTCATTGACTTGAAGGTAAATTCTAAACGAATCCCACTGACCTATTTTGATCTGAGCTAGGCCTGAGGCTTGTAAGAATTCTTATTATAAGTTTTTTTACAATGAGACCCAGGTAAGGGGTAGAAATTTAACGTGGTGCAAAATATGTTTTAATAACGTAACTTTGTAAAAGTAACATTTTGTCCTTATAAAACGTTTATTAATTGAAACGTAACACTTTTTTTGTAAACCTTTAAAAAAGGAATTAAAAGAAATATATGTTTACGTGCCATTTTGTAATAAATGTATGAAAATTTGTTGCAATTTGTTTTAAAAAATAACTAGTAGTTTTTAAATGGGAAAATTTCCCATCTTTTCTTCTTAAATGTCTCTCTAGAGCGCTGCTTTATCATTGCACAAATTTTACACTCCCTATTTTTTTCGAGACATAATATAGTGAAGTATTTCCAGTGGCGTGCTTATAAATACAATTTTACAAAAGTTTCTTTGAAAATAAAAGAACAGTACGATGTAGGTAAGAGAGATTTCTATTCATATGTAACTTATAGTAGGAGAGCCCATTGCAAATTTCAGCCGTCATCTGATAACGTAATGAAATATGCTTCAAAGGCATGTACAAATATTGTACTTTACCAAACGGCATCTGTGCCTATCACTATCCTGAGCAAAGTGGTTAAAAAGATGACACTCCCGGTGTCATAATTAGCGAAAAATGTCGTCATAAGGTCTATATTTTTCTGTTACCAAATATCATAACAGTTGCACAATCCATAAATATGTTTGAATTATTTTAAAGTATTTTGCATTTTATGTGACCTAAAACTAAAATACAATTAAATGTCGTCAGCGTAAAAGCAGACACTGCAGTTTTGTATTTAGTCTAAGTGATAGAAGTATATATACTAAATAATATTGGTCCCAGTATGTAGCCTCATGTAACACCTGACTTTATAGTCCAATCATTATAGTAAGTTCACCTCGGAATTCGAGATACCCAGCTGTAAGTCTGTAAATACTTGTATATTGACACCCTAAAAGTTGTCTCAAAACCTACATATAGTAGGGTGTACGCATCAATTAAATTTCAAGGTCAAAGGTCACAAAAATCGGTTTTTTGTGCTTTTTTTGTAAATATCTCATTTCCTATGGGTTTTTTGCTATTTGTATTTATTATCAATATTGTAGAATACAAAATTCTCTAAAAATTTTGTTCAAAAAAATTTTTCATACGGTGAACCGTTTTCGAGATAGATGACGGAGAGCGCGCGGTCACAGCATCACTTCAGGTCAACCGGTGCCTCCGGTCGAAAACGCGCCATATATAGTTGATGAAATATCGATAAATCAATGATTATAAATATTTGTCAATTTTTATTAACTATTATATTATATTTTATCATTTTTTTTTCCTAACCTATCCACTTTTTATTTAGTTACACTTACCTGCCCATGTAATTGCAAAATTGTTAATGAAAATATAGGAATTATATTTGAATTTTAACCTAATTAATATTAATAAATTCTTACATGAAGAAAAAAAAAACAAATAAATTATGAAATAATCTTTTTATTAAAAAATTTCATTCAATACATTTATTTTTATTAAAAGTAAAAAAAATGGAATAAAAGGTACAAAAACTACAATTTATAATTTTAATAATCTTCTTCCTCTTCATCGTCGTCTTCCGGCTGCTGGTAAATTTCAAACTGGTCTTCATTATCGTCTTCAACGACATTTCTCTCAAGTTCTTGCATGATTTCGGGGTCAAAGGTTCCATCTTCGTTAATGTCGCTCTGATATGGTAGAGCATTGAGACAAGCTTGCCCATTACATTGGCCACAAGCTAAAGAGCATTGCAAGCCCGCTTTCCTGCATCAGCATCGCGAACCACAACCACTCTTGCAGTTGCAGAAAATTGTATTTAGCAAATCTTCTGGAGCAGGTGGTAAAATTGTCATGATAGGCTCCAGAAAATCGTTTCGCATTGCCCAACTCCATACCTGGGGTTCCAAATCATGCCTTAACCAAGTTTGAACTTAATAATATACACGTTTGAAAGGTTGATGAGCAGCTGCTTTTGTTGGTGAAATATTTGAAAGCTGCACAGGTTAATTAAGTTTTGTAGACTTGACGTAATGCATATAACGAAGATGATCGAGACTTTTCACAGATTTCGGAGCATTATAGACTGCCAATAAGATTTGAGTTCCACTCTCTAATAATCTCTGGGCCGAACAATTTTCTTTCTCAAATGCTGCAGCTAGTTCATTCAAATTTGTCAGTTTCTCAAAAACTTTAAAAAATTATTTTTTCCCTTTTTAAAAAGCGCAGAAGTTGTGTCACAGCCACTTAATGCGTGCAGAAATAAAATATGTGTTTTGGAATGAGGATAATTATCAAAACTTTTAGTCAAGTATATCCCCGTTTTTACATTTCCTTTCCCAACTTTTTTAAAGAAAATGTCTTGTTCGTAAGACAGTGTACGCCCAATTAAAATGACAAGTAAATCAATATCTTGTCTATTATAACTGCAGTTTTTTCAGAATTTGATTCTTCAATTGCAGTTTCAACAATAAGAACATCAGCATTATCTCTGGCTTGTTTAGTAGTAATATTTGCAGCTTGTAATTTTTCAATTAACATATTAATGAGCATATCTTTGTTATTTCGATTTGATAAGAATTTTTCTTGAGTAACTGGTACAACTATTGTTTCATCTTCTCTGCTGCTCCATAGCTTTTACGTTCTTTCTGTAATCTGAATTTTTTTAAACAAAATTTGTAGAGAATTTTGTATTCTACAATATTGATAATAAATACAAATAGCAAAAAACCCATAAAAAATGAGATATTTACAAAAAAGCGCAAAAAACCGATTTTTGTGACATTTGACCTTGAAATTTAATAGTTGCGTACACCCTACCATATGTAGGTTTTGAAATAACTTTTAGCGTGTCAATATACAAGTATTTACAGACTTACAGCTGGGTATCTCCAGTTCCGAGATTCTTACCTAATTTAAGCTTAAATGACTGGACTATTATTGATAGTTTCAAGAATCTTGTTAATATAAACTTTCTACTATATATACTTTAGACAATGTCCCACTAAAAAAAAATAATTATTAGAAACTCTGATATAATTTAGCATATTAATCATTAAATCGCGATTTATAGTATCGAATCCTCGACTGGTCTAATACAACTAGTATTGTGCATATTTACCTGTATAAGTTAGTAGTTGTAGGTAAATTATAGTGTTGGAATGCATTTATTTGCTTCCTCATGGATTTACTTAACTTTGCTATTAGTGCATAATATGCTTTTTACATCACTGTCGTTAAGTTTTAAAAATGGCCACACCTCTGATTAAAAATTGCAACATATAAATGGAATATCAATTTTTATTCAACGACTTCCCGCTTGTATGAATTGAAACTCAAAGTCAAGGATACTCGCCGTATTGAATTTTAACAATATTGACCGAATTTAAAAAATTGCATCGAAAATATATGTATAGCCTTGACTGTAACGAATGAAGTCGTTTACTAGAAGCAAGAAAACGTAAAGTTTGCTTGTGGTTCGAAAACTAATCTCAACGTCGATCAAGCTCGTAGGTCATAAAATTTCCTATGCTACATACTTACCCTTTTCATTCATCTATTTCCTAAAACTTCAGTCGCCACTGAAACTAAACGTTGAAATACGTCGTTCTTTGATAGGATTTATTTATTATTGAATATCTACTATGTAGTTATTATTTATATATTATTTATTATACATTTAACAGTGGCGTAGCGTCGATACAAGGGGATGTAATGAGTAACTGACATTCACATTTTATAAAAACCAAAAAGTTATTAATTTTGCATTTACAAAAATAAAGTATACAAAAAATGTGGTAGGTTAAAAAAATCATAATAATAAAAAAAGAATGAACTAAATTAAAGTACGACAGTCTACATAAAACAAAAAGTAAACGTATTAAATTAAGTACAATCTTTCTAGTGTGCAGAGCTAAACCAATACAGACGAATTGAAAGCATAAAATGGGATCACAGTCTATACAAACAGACAGAATTTATCGTGGGGAACCCTCTAGCCACAAGTGAAAAACCACTTAAGTGGTGTTGATAGAACGAAACGATAAAGGCATGAATTTTAGTATCCAGAGATTGTACCGGGAAAAGTTCCTAATTAATATTAAAGAAGATTTCGAGGTCATAGAACAAATCACGAAAAAAAAGTCAGAAAACGATGGAACGAAATTAAGCAACAAAAAGATAATCAAGGTCCACCACGACGGAACCATAGCGGACATATGGGATAAACTACAGAGGATCAGCAAAGAAATCCTGACAGAGAGAGGATGGCAATCCACCACATTAAATTTTTAGCTGAATATCATTCTTTTACAGACAATTTTGAAATTTTACATATAGAAAATAAGTGCATTAAACTAAACCATTTAGAAACACTTGAAATAAATAGATTTAAAAATTCACATAACCTACTAAATGATCAATTAGATATTAATAACTCACCTTTATTAAATCTCTTTCCTAGTTTTCTGTCAGATAATCCCGGTAATATTACTATCTTAGTGTTATCTGATTGATATCATAATTACTTAATTACCCTTATTTACTTTAAATAGTCCGGGCAAATGGGAAGACGATAATAAGATAAGTGAACTCCGTCCACTTAGGAATGATACCCTAGCAGCAACCCTCACTCTAAAATCAAACGACGCTGATAAAATTTTGGAGGAAGTCTCCCTGCAGGTGGGTCTCGTAGGATGGAAAAGAGATTAAATATCAGAAGAGGTCAGAAACGTTGGTCGTACGACCACTATACTGATACATGTAATGGCCCAGACCGATCCAAAGACTGTTTTAAATGTGGACAGAGCGATCATAGCTCGAAAGAATGTAAAAACGAGGAGGCATGCCCGCTATGTAGAGAGGCAGGACATACAAACGGCACTATGAAGTGGCCAAAATTCAAAATAGCCCTTAAGAATGCTACACTGGAGGATAAAAATAAGAACTTTGTAGCACCTACAACTGAAAGACCACACGAAGACAGAAAACAACAAGAAGAAAAAGAAGAGCACAATACCTCTAAAGATTTCTTCAGCAGACAATTTGACGAACTAGTGAATGAAGCCCGTGCCACGGTAGCTGTAATGGATAGCGCCAAGCAAACAAATTAGTATCTATATAATGTCCATTAAAATATTACAAATTAACGGAAGTAGGGGTCTTGCGATACCAGTAAAGTATTGATACAGGTATCAAAAAGAGTATCAGAACCAAAGTATCGATACCGGTATCCAAAGGGTATCGGAACGAAAGTATCGATACCGATATCGGAAAGAGTGTAGAACAACCAAAAAAAAAAAGGTCATCGGGTACGCCGACATACCATACCATACAGTAATCCTACTATAAACTGCCAAACAAAAAGACCGTTACAAACATGGGACTAATCTATATAAGAGTCTAGAAAAGATGTAGCAGTCTATATTAGAAATACAAATATAGGCATACTGGAATCCTCATGCAAACAGGATATGTAAAAATAAATATGAATGGAACGATCTTCTATAACTGCTACATCTCATCGAATATCCCAAGAGTGAAATTTGAGGGGAAGATCGATGAGATCGTGGAAGATGTCAGGGGAACAAATAATACAAACCACATAATCCTCGGGGACTTTAACGCGAAATCGAGGCTCTGGAGTCCAAATGTAATAGATGGAAGGGGCACATACATGGAATATAAGGGTGAAATAGAAAAATATCTAAACCCAAAACACGTCCCCACCCTGATGAAATACCGAAAGTCGGTCCCAGAGTAGAACGAGGACACCACAGAGGTGAACGAGGAGTTTTAGTAGGAGTAGCGTCCGGCCCTACCAACTGCATAGATCCAGCAGTTGGTGCCAAGAGGATTCCCATCAACAAAAAAAAAGTGTGCAAAATTGAGAAAACATTTATTGTATTTTTTTCAAATGAAGTGGAAGAACGCGATTACGATACTCTCATTACCATATTAATACCACGAACGAGATGCGTTTAAGCGAAAACAACTGACTGGAAACGAAAACGAGGAACCACGGCCGGAAAGGTCGCTGATTTCTGCTCGCCACACCAGGGGACCTATTTTCAAACCGTGTGAGTACTCATTTCTCTTCAAGATTCTCATCAGAAATGTCATACGTCAATGTGGAAACGCTGTTTTTAAGGCCTCGAGGATTAAAATTCTTAGGAGGATATTAATTATCTCTAAATAAACCGTGAGAAACAATCAGTGAGTTTACACTGGCCCTTAGGACCCTAAAAATACTGTTTTACGTTGACGTATGACATTTCTCTCGAGAGAAATGAATTCTCTCGACTTTGAAAATAGCACCCCAGGCGTCAAGATGTAACAAGAGGCATCGCATCTCGCGTCACAGACTGTCGAAATATTTCTATTTGTAGCGTATTGACAAATACACATATAAATATGATAGTTTCAGTTTATTATAAAAGATCTTATTGATTTTATTTAAAATAAAAAAATATCAGATAACAATATTTTGAAGGGATGCGACGCATCATTCGCATGAATGGAAGCTTCGCCACTGAAGAATTTAAAATACTGACCAGCTAAATTAAAAGAAGACGTTCATATACCTACAAAAGAACCGCTTTTTAAGTTTTTACAAACGATCACAAGATGGCGATATTGAGAGGAGACGTTACTATTAAAAAAAAATTGTTTAATTTTAGAAATTATAATATTTGTTAAATATGGTAAATTGTAATCATATTAAAAAGAGAAAACATGCACTTTATTTCGAGTCAATAATTCTACATTCCAAAATATACGTAGTAATATTGTTACAACGAAGAAGCATTAGCAAAAGGAACTAACTTTATATACCTTTTAATGGGGTCTATTCTGTAAATATTCCTTTATATTTAACGGCCTTTAAAAATATTTTCTTCTTTAATTCGGTCACTATTTAAACGGATCTTTAAAATACATTAGAGGACTATCTTAAAGAAATCTGTTTAAATAATGACAGAAGTAAATTAACGAATACAAATATACTTTTAAAGGCCGCCAATATTTTTAAAGGCCGTTAAATATAAAGGAATTGTTACAGAATAGACCCCAATATTGGTTGAATTTAAATGAAAAAAAAAATTACATTTAATGTCACTTAGATGTAATTTAAAATAAAGAACTAGACAATTCCTTTACTGGTTTTTAATTAATATTTCAGTCCCACTTTGATCTGAAGACTCTTCGGATCAATTCTGACCAATAATAAAATAATAAGATAAAGCAATATCTATGTGCTGTTTAGTTCAGTAAATAATACGCTTTAATTTTGATATCCTAATTTGTGGTGATTGAAGATGAATAAAAAATCTTTATAAAATAAAACCAAATTTGTATTGAGCAAAATGATAACCACTTTGAGCAATTATAGTTATTATTTATATTTTTAATATTTTATTTTGAAGTTTTATTAATTTAGTTCTATTTTTGTAACACACAATATTTTGTAACAGTTTTGAATCCTTAATGTGTCTCAACAAAAGAAAGTTGTTTTTTCGGGATGCGAATGTTTTCCTGTTCCATTATTTGTTTAAAATTTAATATGTTTAACCAATATTATTATAATTTCGTTAAATATACAAGGCGTTGAAATCAGCAATTTTTTCAAATATGAACCTGTCAAATTAAGAAAATATAAAAATGTTGATGATTATATTAAGATATAATTAGGAAGGATTATTTTAAATTTTATACCCTCACTTCTAATTGAATATTAAAACATTTAAATTTTATCCTCAAATTAATAAATAATTAAATTGTATGTAGAAATATCAAAGATATTTAGTTCAACTTAATTTTTTCTGCTCCTTTCAAATAAAGGACCCCATTGTCCACATGCTAAAGGACCCAATTACCATACATATATGCACCTTTGTTGTTCTGAAATTAATCTTTTCTATCGAGTACTCTAAAACAGTAGAAGACAATAGTTGTTGCTAAATTGCTGATAACTAGCAACTATTAATTCTTATAAAACTAAAGCTTCTACAAAACACATTCAAGGACATACAGAAGACATAAAAAAAACGTAAAATGTAAGTTCTTGTAAGGTATATATAAACAAATTAATAATACTCCTGACAACTCCTGGAAACCAAGATAGCTAACGAGTTTTCATTTGGTGTAACGAAAATTGTATTTTAAAGAAACAGAAACCTATTAAATATAGTGTTAGAGTTAGAGAATTAGGGGACCGCCGCCACTGTGGTTGAAGGTTCTACAGTGCGCTTGTGCAGTATCCGGGAGGCGAAAGAAAACACTCGAATTTCGATTAGCCGAACCCAAGCCAGTAGACATTATAGACATTCTTTAAAGACATTCTTTATTTTGTTTCTTAGTTAAATATATCTTAAACATTGTTTATGTGATAAATCATTTAAAAACAATAATTTTGAAGTTAATTTGGTTAACTTCTAACATCAGAATTTAAAACGAAGCGTCTAAAAGTGTATTATGAAGGATTTAATATCAGTTCCAAAAACGGTAGAACAACTCCAGAACAAGTTGATTTGCTATTATTTTGGTCAGATACCGATGCTTCTAAGATTTGGAATTGTTTGGATACAACAGGTCGAAAACATTAAGAAGAATTTGAGTGGTAAGACCTGCAAGTATAAACAGATAAGAGTTAAACGAATTGTTTTGGGGCGATGCTTAAATATGGTTTGAGAATTGGTCTCTAACATAAAGAGATTGGTCTAATTTTAAATTTTAACTCTCAGGAGCCATTTTCAAACAAAGAAATTGTTGGATATTTGTTTTCTGAAGTTTTTTCTTTTGACAGCTCAATGTAATAATTCTTATACAGCTTATTTTCATAAAAATAGGTTACTTTATTGAAAAATTTAAATTTTAAATTTGAACTTTTAAGAGCCATTTTAACACATGTTTGCTTTTTGAAGCCTCTTCTTTTGACAGCTCACTCTTTAATTTTTATACATTTTATGTTTTAAACAAAAAGATTGCTTTATTGAAAAATTTGTGTGCTTATCCACGGAAAAAAAATTGTAGAAGAAATTTCTACAATTTGTAGATTTTTTCTCTACAATAAATAGTACATATAGGGACAGGGACAATTTATAGTAAAAATTTCCAAATATTTGTGGAGAATGTATTGTAGAGTTATTATCTACAATATTTAGTAAAAAGATCCAAATGCATCATATCAATTGTTCTACAAATTGTTATAATTTTTGCTATTCATTGTATGAATTTATATTAAAAATGTATTGCGTTTTATGAAAATAAATACGAAAATTTTACACAATAAATAGTAAAAATTCATACAAATTGTAGTAATTTTTAATAAAATTTGTAGTAGTATTCCACAATTATTATAATTATAACCTAGAAAAAAATGTTCCTTAATAAAATATTCAATTTATTGTTTTAATATAAAAGATACAAATTCTTAATTACATTATGTAATAAATAACAATAATAATAGCGCCCTCAGTCTCAGTTGGCTTTTCTGCACCTGAAAAATATGAAATAAAAATTAATACCAATTGAATTGTTCATACCCTTAAAACGGGGATATTTATCACCTTTACACTGATTTGGATATTAAATGACTAAGTCAGATAACTAACAAAAATGAGAAAGTAGGTATGTCACAATTAAGACAAAAAACATTGAACTTGGCACAAAATTCGATCGTTGGGCACAACATTCGATCGTTGGCCACAACTATTTTTTTAAAATAATCTACTAAGGTTATTTAAATTAGTTATCTAAAGGTAAATTATTCAGAAACAATAATAAATGTACTTACCACCAATAGAATTTATTATTAAAATTTTCTCAAACGCATCGGTGCTCTTAATATAATAATGTGTTATAGGTACTCGTATATGTACCATGCTTTGTTATGTGAACATGGCGAACGGCTACTGCTGTCTGGCCGTTTATGATCGAAGTCAGAAAACGTTGGCCAATAGCAGAATTCTGTTTTGTTCACATGACTTAGAATTTCTACAATATTATAGAATATTTTTGAAGAAGGGATGTAAAGTATTACTATTTTTTGTAGAGAAAATTACTATTTTTTGTAGAGATAATTATTAATATTTGTACAAATTTTTACAGAAGTTAGTAGTAGTAATTACGATAATTGTAATAAATTTCTACTTCTACAAACAATAGTAAAATATACTAAACATTGTGGACTTCTTTCCTATTGTTGTAGCATTTTATTCGACAATTCAATTGCTACAATAATTAATAGTTTTTAACTATAAATTGTAGTAAAATTTTCTACAAATTGTTAAGTATTTTTCTACAAGTCTACTACTACAACATTGTAGTAAAATTTTCTAGTCACATTTTTTTCCGTGTCGGAGTAAGAAAGTTAATTATTTAATTGAATTAATTCTTCATGACATTCATGATAGAAATGTACAAGAATCCGTTACTATTAGAGATTTCAATTCAATTAGTTATTTAATTTTATATCACAAAATGTCAGAAACAATAATTGTTTCTCCAAAAATTTCAAGCGAGATAAAAATTTAGGAGACAACCATTCATAATGATTTCCTTGACCAGTCAAAAAAAAAAATAAACCTATTCATGATAACTGAAAACCGTTTTCTTAAATAATCAATACATAAAAGACATAATATTAATTTTGTTTTAACTGAGCAAAACAAGTGTGCCAACGAAAATCACATCCCACAACCTATATGGGTCTAATTGATACCCGAGCTGAAATGCCTTTCTGGTTGTGTACAAATTTATTGAACCGTCACGCTTAATTTTACAGGAATTCTCTATCACAGGCATAAATTAAGTTACTGATTGTAGTAGTACGCGTATTATAAAGTGACAGCATGTTTTAAGAATTTATGAGGATTTGGAAATAGTTTGTCTGTTAAAAGTCCCTGAAGAATATCTAGATCAATTGTGTCAAATTATAAACAAATATATACTTCAATTTGTTGTGTACTAGTTTTTTGTTTCTACAGAATTAAAATAGATTATTTAGAACACGTCAGTATCACCCAATGCGCATTTTCTAATGAATGACTCTGTATAATATACAAGTTACAGAAGACTATTGTCGCGCGAAAGCCTACCCTGTCTGTTGTTTACTCCTGCGGTATGGAGTCTAGCAGCGCGCTGGCAATATAGAGACAATCAGACGCCTCTCGAATACACCAGAACAAGCGGTAGGAACATGACGTTGAGTCATAGAGATGGAAGTCTAGGACCTTCCACACCTTCTCGAGTATTCTGGTTATAGAGTTGGCTTGATATAATATCGCCGAGTGTGAAGACGGAAGTCAGTTGTATATAGACAGTTTAGTATAGAACATTGTAATGTAAATTAAAAGTGTAATAAATAAATTAGAATTGTTAGTTAGTGTCTAAGTATTATATAAATAAAATAGTACGTCATAAATAAATTGTAGGGGAGGGTGTGGGAGACTTGGTACCCTGGGAGAGTTGGGACAGTGTTATTTTGTTGCGTTAGGTTGCCACTGTGAGAGTGACCTTCAAACTGTTCAATCATTATTGTGTTTACATTCAGTCAAGCAGCGATAGTCGTATGCATATGGTGTTTTCTAAGTCTCAGATAGTGAAAAACGTTTTTGGTAATTAAAAGTAAGTTTTTTTTTTGTATATTTTGCTTTATTTTTTAATAAATTATTCTTAAACAATAAAAGTTAATTGTGCATGTTGTTGTACCGTATTTTGTCTTTTAAAATGTGATCTGCTGTTGTCAATTTACTCTAACCTAACAATATTTGGCGCTATTTTTAACTTCACCAGTCCGTCAGGGAGAGTTGGGACAATATTATAAGGGAGAGTTGGGACGTCCCAAGTCTCCCTGATTAAAGGTATATTCTTCTATTTTCCGTGTTGTAGGCACATTATTATTTTTGTTTTCTTATTTTCAGCTATGCCATTACGATACAAAAAAAAGGAAAAAAACCGTAGTATTCCCACGTTAATTATACAGCAGGCCGTGGAAGAATATAGAAATGTTGGAGGGCTAAGAAAAACTGCTAACAAGTATGACATACCAAAGACATCCCTAGCTAGGTACCTTAAGGCAGGCAACTTGGACAAACTTTTGGCAGTACATGAAAGTTATGGGTCGTCCTATCGACAATCTCAAATTTTTACCATTGAGGAGGAACAAATGCTTGTTAAATATATTATAACGGCCGCAAGAATGCACTATGGTTTGAGTAAAAATCAAGTTCGTCAATTTGCTTATCAATTCGCCCAGGCTAATGGAAAAAAAATACCGAAATGTTGGGAAAAAAATGAGAAAGCTGGAGAGGATTGGTGGAAAGGTTTTAAAACTAGGAACCCAACTCTATCAGTGAGAAAGCCAGAGGCAACTAGCCTTTCCCGCTGCACTAGTTTCAATCGGAAAAATGTTAATGAATTTTTCGATAACTTGGATGAAGTGGTAACCAAATATAAATTTCCGCCAGTGATATTTATAACTGTGATGAGTCAGGACTTACTACAGTTCAAAATCCAGGTAAAGTGGTCGCTGAAAAGGGTGCAAAACAAATTGGTCAAGTTGTCTCTGCAGAGAGGGGAAGTTTAGTGACAGGTTTATTTACAATTAATGCGACAGGTCAGTGTTTTCCTCCTTTTTATGTATTTCCAAGGGTAAATTTTAAGGAATACATGCTGGCAGGCTCCTACCCAGGATCTGCTGGTGCAGCACACCCATCAGGATGGATGACCGATGTTAATTTTGCAATATATTTACAACATTTTTTCAAATACGCTAAACCAGCCGTCGACAGACCTGTTCTTTTGATATTTGACAATCATGATAGTCACATATCAATAGAGTCTCTACAGTTTTGCAAACAAAATAATATCGTCTTACTAACTTTCCCCCCTCATTGTTCACACAAACTGCAACCGTTAGATATTGGAGTCTACGCACCATTAAAAAAATATTATAGTGCAGAGTGTGATTCATGGATGAAAAGAAATCCTGGAAAGACAATTAGCATTTATGAAGTAGCCTCGCTCTCATCCCAAGCAATGATAAAAGCTTTACACCGACAACAATTCAAGCAGCGTTTAAAAAAAGCGGAATTTTTCCCTTTGACCGTAATATTTTTAATGACGTGGATTTTCTGGCATCTGCTGTTACCGACAGGCCTAATCCAGAGGTATATGATGCAATTAGTTCAGAAGCGAACCTAGAAAACACAAACATTACAATTGACACCAATATTGAGGCAATTCCGTCCACTTCAAATGTTAGCGACTCAATAGATGTCATGAAGAAAAAAGTGCTGGTAACGCCTGAACAACTACGTCCGCACCTAAAAGCAGCAGCGCGCAAGAAACAAAATAAAGGGCGTAAGCCTGCTAAAACGCGAATTTTAACAAATACCCCGGTTAAAGATGCAATAATTGCTGAAATTGAGACTCGCCTTAAAAAAAAGGAAAGATGTGTATCTGTGAAAGCCATAAAAAAAGTAACAAAACGGCTAGTTTCATCATCCAGCGAAGATGAAAAGCATGATCCTATAGTTTATGCAGAATCTGGAGACTCTGATTTAGAATTCCCGGAGGAAGAAGAAGAAGAAGAAGAAGAAGAAGAAGAAGAAGAAGAAGAAGAAGAAGAAGAAGAAGAAGAAGAAGAAGAAGAAGAAGAAGAAGAAGAAGAAGAAGAAGAAGAAGAAGAAGAAGAAGAAGAAGAAGAAGAAGAGAGCAATGATTCGCATCAAGAAGATATACATTTTTTGGAATCAGATTTTGTAATTGTTAAATGTACAGGAAAAAAAAGCGAAATACATTATGTGGGAAAAGTTGTTGGGTTAGCAGAGGATTATTTAGAAATAGAATTTCTAAGAAGGAAACATAAAACATTTCAATTTGATTTTCCGCCAGTTCAGGAAAAGCGGACGATTGCAATTGAAGATATTTTAAAATATTGCCACTTCCTATACAAAAGCCTGGTACTGCTCGTATCCAAAATATGGTAGAGTTTAAGGCAAGATATTTTCAAAATATTAAAGATTTACGATAAAATATCACGTTAAAATATTTAATATTATGATTTTTTTTTAATAATCACTTATTTTGTTTTATATTACCATTGTAGATACTTTTTTGGTAAAGTGTTGTTTTGAATTAAAATAGTTTTTTGTCTTTTTGGTCTTTATTTGGGTTGTCCCACCTCTCCCCATCACCGGACCCAATTCTCCCTTATAAAAGGGAGATATGGGACAAAATCATTACTTTATAAAAAAATTTATAGAAACATTAGTTGTTTAAAAAAATTAACAAAATGCTGTACATAGTTGGCAATTAAATGAAGGTATACGTACGTATTTTTATTTTATTAAAATAATAAAAATTAATCATTACAAAAATTTAAAACCAAAAAATGTCCCAATTCTCCCACATCTCCCCTAAATAGTGTGTTTTAAATAAATAAACTAGAAATAAATTAGACTTTCGTCACACTATAATAAACAATAAAATGACATAAACTTTTTATTCCAGTTCTTAGTTATTTTCTTATAATTTCGTACCATTTCTCTTACTCTTACATAAATTATTATAAGTAATAGAGTTTTCAACAATACCCCTCTATCTAAAATGATCTAATTAATGTCATCAATTGACTAAAAGTAACATTAATAACTTCCTTAATAAACTTAAAAAAATGTCACTGACCTATTAGACATAACTACTACTTGTTGTCATAAAAGTTACTAACAACGGCATTTTTTAATGAATTTGTTTTACCAAATCACGTGGGATACCGGTATCGTTAAAGACTCGGTATTATGAATATTAACATTTCCACGCGCCATTGTAAATATTAACATTTCTAACTCTTATAAAATAAATCAGTGGTGTTCCGGCATTGCAAACAATCATTTAATTGAAGAATGCGGTATTGTACGTGCAAGATCCTTTAAAAGTTTAAAACGAGCAGCAGACCTATTAAGATTAGATATTAGCGCCAATCCGGTTCTGTCTACCCAGTTATTCTCTGTGCTGACATTCGCTTGTGGGCTGTATACCGTTTCATGCACACCTTCACTCGATCAGTGGGTTAAAGAGGCAACTTGACAATTTTGTACAGCATAGTACATTGGTTTATCACCACTGAAATACGTCTGAGTGGGAAATTGTTTTAAGGCCACAGTACCACCCCCAATATTCGTAACATGAACTAATTTTGATAGATGTCATTTATATGTCATAAATTAAGAATCCTTTTGTTCAACAGATGGAGCAATATTCCATATTTAATAGTTCTTTTGTTCAACA
This sequence comes from Psylliodes chrysocephalus, assembly GCA_927349885.1. NCBI lineage: Eukaryota > Metazoa > Arthropoda > Insecta > Coleoptera > Chrysomelidae > Psylliodes > Psylliodes chrysocephalus. The sequence continues at coordinate 75,378,825 of OV651816.1, read as the reverse complement.
GATGGCGTAATAATTTTATTAATTTTAAACGGTAATTGTTATAAAATAACAAATTCATCACCCCTAGCCACTACGCGATGATACGTAAACGAGTTCTTGACCTTGCAAATATTTTCGATGTAGCAGGTATAAAAATAATATTTTGGATTACATTCGGAATATCGGTATATTTACTTAGTCGTTCATTCTTGTGTCCAGTCAACAAAGGATAAAGGTCTTCGTATCATTACGTAGGGACGACCTATTATACCATACATGGTGTTTCGTTAAGAATGGGACATAGAACAACTGACGATTCTCTGAATAAAATAAACAAATCATGTTTAGATAAAATGTTTCTCGTTTCCGAATTACGGTGTTAAAATCCAAAAAATATTTATGGCTATATTTTTTTATTACTCACAAGAATTTTACTAAATTTGGCAAACGGTTTTGATGTTATAATATCCACCTATCAGCAAAAAATTAGTTACCTGCTTTAATTAACTTTTCCAGAGGCGTACAGCATTGGTACGTAATACGGCATCCCTTCTAAATTTTACGTCACTATCCAAAAAGTTATTTAGACATAAAATTTTAAATTTTTTGATGTTTATCAAATAAATAATGTACTCTTTTTAGAAATTTAATAAAAAAAAATCAAAATATTGGACAGTGGACTAAAATTTAGAAGGGAAAAAGGTGTTACTTGCCCATGAAGTATGCCACTGGCAAAGCTTATTTAACTTATTTTTTTTTGCTGATAGGTGTATTTTATTACACCAATAACGTTTGCCGAATTTAGTAAAATTAAACTGAATAACAAAAAAAATTGTAGCTGTTTATAATTTTTGATTTTCGAGTAATGTTTTACCTACGGATGTTTCGTTTAATCGGCTAATTTCTGATCAGTTAATCTTCAGTTGCTTCCATTCTTAATGGAATACCCTGTATATACCGAAAGGTCTTGCAGCCAATGAATCAAATAAAAAAAAAGAAAAATATAATAAAAAAGTGTTTTTATTACCGTATTTACCCACAATACTTTATATAGATCTGCATCAGTAAAAATTATTTTCAACAAATTTAATCTCATTTATATGTAGTAAGTTTGTGTAACTTGGCGGCATACGGAAAACTTTTTTAAGAATTTTAAGAAAAAATCTTATTTTTCATAAACAATTGAATGGTCTATTAATTTTAGAAAAAAAGTTACTTTACATAAAAAGTTATGCATGGTCTAAAACCTAAAATTCGAACATCTGATATCAAATTTTATCAGTCGTATATAGGGTTTGTCGAAAATAAATTTTTTGACAAACCTTGTAAAACCGACTGATAAAATTTGATATCGGGTGGTTGCATTTTCTGTTAGACCATGCATACATTTTTATAAAGAATAACTTTTACATAAAATGAATAATAAAAAAAGTTTTCTATATGCTGTCAACTTACATAGACATACTGTGTGTATGCAACTTATGACATATTGCTGAGATAATGTTTTTGTAAGAAAAGAGAAATTAATTATAAAAATTTACTTCATTTGTAGAGTCGTAATTTATGTTTTCATATTAAGTTTTTATTATATTTTTTTTTTATCAATTTAGAATTACAGTACTATTTTCAATTATTAATAAAAATTACGTGTTCATTTTAGATTAATCAATAAGAAACATAAGCATTTTTGAAATATTAATAACCAAATACACATTAAACAACAAATAAATAAAAAAGCATTTAAAACACGTTGTCTGCCGAAGCAAATGTTGTGGTCGGGTTTGCTGAGCCGAAGTAGTTTTTCTAAAAATTTAAGTCTGTTTTTACGTTTTAAGTAGTTTAAGTAAATACTTAGGTAAACTACAATATCTAATAGATGCGCGAATAAAATACATACACGCGGCGCGGGATTAAATTATTACAAACACATGTGGCGTGCATATATTGTTAATAATATATTCAGGACATACACAGGGCCGCCGAGAGCCAGGCCGGGCCCCAGGACAATTCGCTAGATCGGGCCATGTGACAAAAAAATCTTTAACCAAAAACTGTTCCTCTTCTACTGAAATAGAATTTAAAAGGTCTTTACATCAAAAACTATTCTCCCTTTCAATTACTTCTTCTTCTAAACAAAAAAAAAAGTCCTCACCCGAATAAAACTTCTCTAGGCTAAAACTTTTAATTAATTTAAACTTAACTTCCCTCTCTCATCTTGTGTCGAATTTCTCATGCAGAACAAAAAAAAACTTTGCCGGGCCGCTTTACAGCGCTGCCGGGCCCCCATTTAAGCCCGGGCCCCGGGAATTAGTCCCGGCTACCCCCCCCCCCCCCTCTAGTCGGCCCTGGACATACATTAGTGCGTAATTGTTCAATATTTCAATTTGTGTTATGGACACGTAAATAATTTCTAAATAAAAAGTTATATGAATTTCAAAAATGGGTATTTTAAAGATATTTTTAGACATACATGTGTTTTGCGTTTTTGTCTGACAAATAAAAAGGTTTATTTTTTAAATAAAAAACCCTGTATTTTACTTCAGTTTTAGAATGCTGCATGCAATGCTGTAATACTGCATTTAACCCTAGAACTTTATTAACAAATATTGCAGGGTTGCCAATAAATTAATTTTTTTATGAAATTAGAAAATGATGCAGACCCTAAATTAAATTATAATTTAATTTAAAAAAATAGTAATAAGATACTAAGCTAACGAATAGTGGTGATAGAACTGGATTATTTTATACAGAGTGTTTTGAAAAACAAGTCTTAAATATGGCTAATTCCAAGTTAAATTTATTTAATTTTTTCAAATGCCACACGCTGTATGTTATTTAAACATACAATTCCTTATAAATTTACATATCCAACGATACCAATATGATAGTCAATAACACATGAGTTTTATAATAGGAAATACGAAAAAAAAATAATATAAAAGTTGTATGACCATATTTAACAATTATTCATAAATATGCAGTGTGCATTTTTAAAGCAAAACACCCTGCAGGTTGTTATACATATTTGATTGTTTTTACATCGTTGAACAATATTTTCAATTTGATTCATTTGATGTTGTATATAGAATGTGTCAAAATTTGAGGTTACGATTTTCTCAATTTTTTAAATGTGATACTCTCTATGTTATACCACCAATTAATTAATACAGTGAATTCCATTGAAACAATTAAAAAAATCGTAACCTCGCGCTTTGATACACCCTACATATAACATAGCAAATGAATGAAGTCAATTAAAATTATTTGACAACCTGAAAACAATCAAATATGTATAACTACCTGCAGGGTGTTATTCTCTAACATGTTGGTATTGTTGAACAGGCAAATTTATAAGGAATTGTATGCTAAAATATGTTGCCTTTGAAAAAATTAAGTAAATTAAACCTCAAAGTAGCCATATATAAGACAAGTTTCAAAACACTCGGTATAAAAGAATCCAGCACTATCAACACTATTTGTTATCTTAATGTGCTACAAGTCTGTATATTAAACAATTTTGAAATTAATGTAATCCTACCCAAATTATGATAATTTAATTTGGGGTCTGCATATCATTCTCTAATTTCATAAAAATTTAATTGCTTGGCAAACCTGTAATAGTTTTTTTAAACATTCTAGGCTTGAATACAGTATTACCAAATCATTCTAAAACTGAAATAAAATACATGTTGTTATATTTAAAAAATATGCCAGGCAAAAATATAACACCCTGTATATCCAAAAATATTTTTAAAATATGTATTTTCTAAATCCATATAACTTTTCTTTGAAACATGTTTGCGTGTCTTTAACACAATTTAAAATATTGAACAATTACGCACTAATGGGACATACACGAGGGTACATATACACATAGCAGTCAACGTGTTAACTCAGAAATAAAGTTCCTTATAAAGATAAAATAACATTCATTAGAAGAAAGCAAGTCCCGCAAATATTACGTGCGTACCATACAGTGATGCCAGGTCATTCGGATTCAAATTACATCTCAATGCAATAAAGTTCCTCTCCCGTATTTCACATTTCACCCACTTTAAAATTAAATTCGCCTGAGAAAAAATTGTGAAATTATCGTATAAATCGATATTTATTGTACATCTGGCAACGTGGCCAATACTTGTTCATACGCAAGGAACACAAATCGATAATTTTGTATCTGGAACGCAAAGCGAGACAAATATATATGAAAATCACGAAACAATAAAAGACGGCATACAGCTGTATCATTGTTTCAAAAATTGGTACCTCTAAACAATCATTTACCTATTAAAACCATCTCTAAAACAGAGTAGCTAGATTTTTTTTACGGTGACATCTTCTTAAAAATAGATGAACTACATGAACTATACACAATTACAGGAATTCATAGAAAATCTCTAATTTGACAAATAAATTTATCAAATATTTGTTAATCGTATTTCCAGTTAGATTTGAAAAATACGCAATAAAATTTAGAAATATTTTGGCGGGATACTTGGAAAAATATGTAGAATGAAATCTCCTACTTTTTAGCCTGTGGTTTTAAAATCACTTTTTATGATTTTTTTTAAAATTCAGTGTATAAACAGGACAAATAAAAAATAGGAGATTTCATTCTCCAAACCTTATACTTTAAGCTGGTAGAAGATTCATTTTAATACATTTAGCGGGATTTAAATGCAATCGGAAATGGTGAACCCTTGCTTCTTATATGAAAAATACAGTGATACTGCGCCCTTGAGTAAGTGGTACGTAAATACGATTATTATCGACCTTTTTTTTTCAGAACCAACATCGATAATGCAATGACTGTCTAACCACGGGTTGTATTGTCCAAAGATTGGGATTGTTATGAGTCACAAAAAAGTTTATAGATATTTAAGCGTACTATACCATACTCGCGTATCGGGGACAACACTAATCATTTGTAGTGCGCATGTCGTACACGTTTTATTTGTACATCGGTCTCCTTTTGACAGAGTAGGTGAGCTGTGTTCAGGCCGTTGGTGTCTATGCCTGTCGGCGTAGCCAGGTATGGATTAAAATTTTCTACGAGAAGTCGTTACTTCGTCTTCTTGTTGTCACGGCAATATTATTATTTGTTCATGTATGTGAAATTTGCTTCTAAGATTTATAAAATACTACTGCTAGTGACGGCATAAATGAAAACAAACAAGACACATTCACACAAACACCTCCCACCACAGCAATTGCAAATGATTAGTGTTGTCCCGAATACACGAGTCTATACCACGAAATTATATATAGAAGGAGAAATTAGTGTTCGAATTCTTTGAATCACTCTCGAATAATAAATACATTTGTTGTAAACAATTCGCTTGTAAATTGAAGTCACAACTTAAAAACTTCTGAACTAGTAGTTTAGCTTCGTATTTCAAATTTCGACCGGAAAACAATTATGAGACTCTTTTATTACAAATTCTTGAAAAATGTTCGAATAAAATTGATATTCTATGAAAGTGACATGCGATTGGTTTCTCTGCTCATCAAGAATGTATCTTAACACGTCTAGAAAGGTACTTGAGTGTTAAAAGTCAGGGTATAATGTAGACTTTAGTGGTTAAGAGTCGCGTTTAGTTTTAATTTCTAAAAGTTTCTGTAAATATTATAAGGGTTTAATGTAAAGGTTTTAACGCCGTAAAGTTGAGATGGTCCTTCGAACTAATAGAATTTTTAAAGTTTAATCCGGTATGTTTTATTCGTGTAAATATTGTTTCTCATAAAACGAACCAGTTAATAAACAACGACTATGGAAGATAAAGGGTGATGTGGTCGTGGATTTGTAGTTTTGAATTTTAATAATCCACATCCCTTCAATGAAAACAATTATAACTGACTGAGTTTGTATCTAATATATTTATTTTGCAGTAATTTTTTTTATCGTGTTTTACACGTGTATCTTATGTGAATATTGAACATTCTATTTCATAACCTCTAAATTTGACAACCCAAGATATTTTCGTTGACGGCTTAAGTTTTATTGTGCTTTTTTGTGGCTTTTGGAGATTTTAGAGAATAATTTGAACATTAAACTGTTTAATAAGGACATTTAGGATGGTGAGGACATGTATAGTGTGCCAAAATATTGGTAATAAGAATGTTATATAGTCATTTCATAGGGTAAGATTTTGTTAGCATAGATGGAGGCATATATAGGAAATCAGGATTCATTTGTTTAACATTGTAAAAGCTTACATAAAATTGTCACTGATTACTGTCCTAAAAGAGTTGTCATATCGTTATACAGAGAACGTTAAAAGTAGGTGTCGTGACGTGCAATACAAAGGGTATGTTTTGGTAAGTTCCAATTGGTATATTTTTATCTGAAATAAAGTTTTTTTACAGTTGTTACATTATTAAATATTAGCTTTATATTTTTATTTGCTCTTCATGTTATTTTTTGATAATGATACTAGACTAACAAAATCTATAAGAGAATATACAGAACGGCTTTTTGAGTATATTGCACTGTTTCTAAATTTACCTTTGATTTAGGATACCTATTGCACGTGTATAGGTTATATGGATTTGATCAATACATAATTTTTATGAAATATAAATAAATCTTCCCGAAACGTATACGACCCCAGAGATAAGGGTCTCTGAACGACCCTAAAAGGTGTATTGGTAGAACAATATTAAGAGCGAGTCTATTTATCTTAATATATGTTGTCTATCGTGGTCTTTAAAAATAATAATAATAATAATGTTTATTTTACTTCAATATACAATATAATTACAAATATATATATATATATATATACAAACATGACTAATAACAGTAAATAAACATGAATAATCACAGAAGCTGTACAGGGCGAGGCCCAATGGCGGCTCGTGGGGAGGTTCACAGTGACAGAATATAGGTACCAGTACAGATGTATGAAAAAACTTTCAGTGTATTAGAAAGTTTATAATGTATGTTTCTAAAACACTGACAGTTTTTTACCTATATCTGTACCGGGATCTATATTTTGGTTACGAGCTGCCCCTGGAGAGGCATAAACAGCTTGTAAGTGATATATTAGTAAGAACAGTTCAGAATAAGATATATTTAAAAAATTACAAAAAATTAATACAAAAATTTATACATAAAATCTTTACAAAAAATCAACACAAAAAATCAATACAAAAATCAATACAAAAAATCAATACACAAAATCAATACAAAAAATCAAAACAAAAAAAACCAATACAAAAAAAATCAACACAAAAAGTCAATACAAAAATCAATACAAAAAATCAATACACAAAATCAATACAAAAAATCAAAACAAAAAAAAACCAATACAAAAAAAATCAACACAAAAAGTCAATACAAAAATCAATACAAAAATCAATACAAAAAATCAATACACAAAATCAATACAAAAAACCAATAAAAAAAAATATATTTTTTTGCTTACGTTTTTATTTATTTTTGATTTTTTTTCTGTATAATAATTTTGAGTTTACTAAAAGTAAATTAGTAAATATATTTAAAACATAATCATTTTTAACAATATTGCTGAATGCAGTTCTATCATTTTAATATCCACAGCCTAACTTTATTTTTAAATGAGTAAAATTTATTAATGGTTTTTAAATCACTTGGTAAAATGTTAATTTCGGACCTATCAAATGTATACTTTGCTGTTTAATGTTTTTATTACATTTTGTGTATTTTAAAAATTTGATTTCGTCTTCGGGTAATATAAGTATGATCTATTTCCAACATTTCTATTTTATTTTTATAGATAGCTATAAGTATACGTTGGCAGAAAAGCTGCCTTAGGTCAAAGATTTGACTGCAGTTATAAACCAAATCACTGGAATATGTAGGTTTTTTATTATAAATAAATTTTATGATCTATTTTTGCAAAATGCAATTCTAGGTGGATATCGTAAACTCCCCCATCCCAGTATACTATATGTATGCTGAGATTGTACCAAGGCATAGTATACAGTTTTTAAATGAGGTATATCCAAGTAATCCCTTAAAAAATTGAATCTACTAATAAGATTTCTTATCTTTTTAGCAAGATGGTTTATGTGCAAGTCCCAAAGTAGATTTGTATCTATGATAATTCCTAAATATTTTATGTACTCCGATTCAGGAATCTGCGTAGTTTTGCCGATTGTCAAATTTTCAAGGTTGGACAGGTTACTGTAAACGGCATATAACTGGTCTTTCATACGTTCATAGAAAAACCAGCTTCTGCCGTAACTTTTAGGGTCTTTCCAAGTGTCTCCCTTATAAAATAATGCGGTGTCAACAGCAAAATATGTAATGGTACCTTTCATGTTCATTGTCAATAAACTATTTACATATAAAGTAAAGAGTAAAGGTCCAAGAACAGTACCTTGCGGAACACCAAAGATTGCAGCTCTCATATCGCTTGTGACAATCAAGATATACCTGTTGATTTCAGTAACTCAAATACCTTTTCATAAGTCGAAAAATTCTGCCCCGGAATTCATAATATTCAAGTTTTTGAAGTAGTATATTATGCGATGCTCACAATCAATCAATAAATTTAGGATATAACAAAGGATAATCACTAGATTATATTCAAGTGACTACATGACGTAGTTAAACCTAACCCTTGTCCTCTGAGTCTATCCACTAGTATCCGTTTGATTCTTTATCATGCATTACTTCTTTCCTCCGACTTGACTCTGGTATTGTCATAGTCTCTTCAAACTGTCTCAGAATCATCTCCTTTATCACATACAACAAATGTGATCACGACTTCTGATAAAGTGTCTGCGATCTCTTCTGAACTTGAAACCGATTTTTTCAGCGTCTGTGGACATAATTTCACTTTTTCGTGCTATCTAACTATCTTCTTTTTTTTTCCTATTCTGTATGGTTATTTACTAGTATATCAAAACTTAAAAAAAGATACTCTTAGAGGTGAAACAATTTTTTGATTATTTATCTTATCAATAATCGAAAAAAATATTTGCAAAAAGAACTACATCACTACTTTTTATTATTTTACAAAAAAGTTAGCTTTTACTTATAGAATGACATTTGTCTCTATTGTTTGGGCACCTGGGATTGGATAACGCCGCCAAAGACTTTAAGATGCTGTAAATTAACATTTTCCCCATGCCAAATTTTCCTCTGCAGTTTTATTTATGCGGGGAGCAATTTTTTAAACACTGCCTCCCCATACGTTCTTTTATCACTTCCTGTACTTTGTGTCATACAATTTGGCATTTCAATAATATACCTATTTGTGTGTTCAGAGCCACGCCATTTTGTCCTGTCGCGTGCGCAACGGTTAATTATTGACGGATATCTTTTGTCTTAATCCGGTTGTCCACCAACATAGCAACATTTTCAAATTTCGTCTTGATTATGTTTGAACTTTCTATCATCCACTATAAACAAATGTATATCTTGCACCACCCCTCAAGCTTTTGGCACTGAACCACAAAAATCCGTGTGCAATATCTCCAATAACTCATTGGCTCAGTTGCCTAGAATTGTTTTAAAGGTTTTCGAATGCATATTGATTCTATATTTAAATACTTTCGATTTATTTCTCATATTGATTCTGTTTAGGCACCCCAGCCTCTTATGCCAGATTTTTTCAGTATTATTTTCGGTATTGAAAAATATTTGTGGCTCTCAATCAATATTAACTCGGGGTAAAGCATATTTTTAAGAGGTACTCTTAAGATGTCTTCTTTAACTTTACAGCATTCTGAGTCATAAATTTGACATTTGACATCCGCGAGAGTTAAATGCGACTGTAAAAAAGTAAATTTGGAACTAAAACTACATTTTTCTTCCATCTGTTATAACAATGAGAGCTCTTTCATCACTTGCAATAATTGTTTGCAACAGTAACTCATAACTCTTTTTCTACAAAATCTGAAATCCAATCACTTCTGGCTGTTATATGTAATACAGCCAGAGTTGATGTACTATGTCCATCTATAAATAACAAAACTTGCTTTTTTATGGTCTACTTTATTACCATATTTCATTAAAAAGTAAAATTTTTAATAAAATAAAATAATATAACTGAGATATAATGAGCTTCGGACTCTATTTAACCATCTCCCGGACTCTACTCGGATATTGTTCAGAGGGACCTAGAGAAGTCGAGACTCTACTCGAGATCACCGATTATTGCAATTAAATGAACAGGTATTTGTTGCTTTACTATTTCATCGAAAATGAATCGATTTTCTCTGGTATCACATTTTGAGAATGTCTATTCATTTACCTACTCAATTATTTATTTCAATGTCACCATAAAGGTTTTGTTGCTCTTTAGCGTTTATATTCAAGCTATAGGTGTTTAATATCAAATAATGTAAATGTTTATAAAACCATTTGACGTTGAGAGCCCTTTAACAGAGCCACGAAAGAGGCATTGTATTTTGATAATGTGAGTGAGTACAATTTAGTGAAACATTTTGTTAGAGAATTTGTCAGACAAAATTCATACGCTTACAATATTTGTGTAATATATTATTTCCCATATTATACTAGATGATTTTAAAAATAGACAAAAAATAATATACCCAGTGAAATTAAAAACGCTTATCGCAAAATAACAGTCACCTACATAGTAGCAAATAAATCAAAAATCAAGATATATTTATAGTAAATATTCTAAAATTCTAAGAGACTAAATTCAGTAGTCTCAAGTAAATAGTTCACAACAGTAGGCCGAGGGGTAAACCGCAAAGAAAATTACGATTTATTTTTTTATTTAGTTTTATTGATTATAATTTTATTATTCCCTTAAGTTGTCAGCTACTTTACATGTTTTCTATTTAATTTTTTTCATGTTCTTAGATATGAACTTGCATGCAATTTATTTTCAATTGTTTACCATTTTATTATTCTTTTCCCTATACCCTCTTATTCTTTGGTCATTTGATAAATAATACATTGTTTTTATTTTAATAATAATCTGTCAACGGGGTAGGTGGCTCAGTGGTAGTCTCTGCCTGTGAATCCGAAGGTCCCAGGTTCGAATCCCACCGTTGGCCGGGATTTTTTCATTTAATTTAATTATTTAAAATTAATTCTGATGCCTTGGTAGGATTCCCCACTCGACCATTCACTGTTGGGTACTAATTAACAGTACTATTCCTAAAATGGCGCTCGGAAACAGTAACAAAGCCTACCCAGAACACGAGGTTAATAACCGTAACAGTTGATGCCGATGACACAAAAAAAAATAATAATCTGTCATTTGTTTTGATTATAAATATAAAATTGCAACTGTCTGACATTTTTTTAAAAATCATCAAACATTCGTCCAAGTTATTACTAAACAATTAAATAATTTTGTAATAAAAAAACAAAGGAAAGGAGAAAAAATTAAAATCCGTGTCACAGAAGCATCAAGAGACCATTTTCCTCCTAAAAACAATTACTCCTTTGGCTTATAACGCAATGGGAATTGAATAGCGGAGAGAAAACACTCTAACTTCAATGTTGCCTCCTAAAGAGAACTCATTCTCTCAACCCCCATTAATGTAGATGAACGAATTTGGTACACCCAACAGACTTTATTAGAAACTGGAGATGAGGTTGTATATTTCTTGCTGATGAGTAATAATAAGGACGCAACCGTTCTCTTAAAAAAGCAAAACCAAAGTTGAACATTATTTTCTATCTCTATATCTTTCTTTTGATATAATGCAATGCCTGATGTGGTATTAATCAAGGGAGTAGTTGTTATCGGGTGAGAAACGGTTGCTTGAAATTTTTGTGATATGAACTTTGAGTTTTCTCTTTTTCTATTTTTAAATTGATGACATTTAAGAAATGGAATAAATAATGTAGTGTTTATAAATTCACATGTGAATCATAATTTACTAATTATTTAACCATCATTGTTACAAATTTATTTGTGTTCTGTGTTGTATATTATTGTGGAGTGAAAAATAATTGTAAAGATGATAAACTAAATGGTTATACGAATGGCACCCTTTATAGGAAATAACACTACCATGGTCAGTCTTGTTAATTACATTATCATTTTCCATATTATTTAATTAATTCAAGACTTTGGCCCAATTTTGTTCTGGCGTTCATTCAGTGTCAATGAGAATTGGGACAAAATGGGGATAATGAGAGCACATTAGTGGTCGCATACTACAGCAGTACGAGAAGCAGCCACTCAAGAAGATCAGAGATATTTTAGTGGGTATACTGAGCAGATCTGAATGTTCCCAGGAGTCTCCACACTATCCTATTGCGATTGACCCAATCAAAGAATGTCCTTAACGGATTTCACTATCGATAGTGCCGACTATTGATAGTATCCGACCACTATAGCATATAGAAAATTCTTACAGCTTCTAGAGAAAGGCGTATGGAACAGGGGGATACAATCTCCTAGCTCATAGTCCACGAGCTATAATCGAAAGGCTCCAAAACTCTAAAGGGAATAGAAGTAGGATCGGGAACTTTCGACCAGAAGCCAAGAGTTGACATTTTACTAAATCTGGGCTCTCTGCCCACGATCTTTTCAGTAAAAATGATGTGTATATAACGAGAAGCGATATAATTGATTAATTTTCTCCTCGCTTATACGACTAAAAAGATTATAAATAAACTTGAGTGTCTCGGGGCCCTGAACAAATCTACCTTGCAAAAAAGCCAACCTGCTTGCTAAAATAGGAACCGAATCTGAGTTCATACGACCAAAACCATTCTTTATCATTGAAAAGAGCACTGCCAAAGGAATTATGTCAAAAAGGCTAGCTCCGAAGGCGTTTATTCAAGCCCAATCCTTTCATGAACGCTCAGATCAGGGAATGGAGTTGGGGCGATCAACGCATTCTCACTAAACTGAAGAACTGAAGGTAACCATATGACAAGGCTAGATCTGCAACAAATGTCTGATTGTCAATTCTGCAGCATAAAAGACAAATCCGCAGCAGAGCACAATCTGTATATCTGCTCAGATTTGGTGAGAACTTGGTTCCAGATCTTTGGATTGGCCCGATTGGAGCCCACTGACTTCAAACAAATCTTGTCCAACTCAACTATTTTTTTTTTATCAAAAGGTGTGGCATGTGCGGTAAGTTAGAAATGAGCCACAATAGATCTATCTAGGTCACAGTGGAAGGCGATGATATACCAGTCATTTTCAAACTAACCTAACCTAAGTAAATATTTGTGGTTACTAAGCAGTTTTAGGAACATGACTCATTTTTCGTAGGCATATAGGTACCTAGGTTTAAATGTTTTATTATTTATTTAGCACTGTATATCCCGTGTAGTGGTAGTTTAGATTCCGAGTTAGGTTTTTAAATTTTCGATTTATTCTCAGTTCTCATCCAGGATCAAAGAAATTAGAAAGGCAAGAGGTAACATAGAAAGCATTTGCCGCTTCGCAAATTTTGCCAAATCCAAAAAACTCGGTGGAAGGAGTGGAGAGATGTTCTGAGCCGGACTTAAATATTTGTATTGTAATACCAAATTTTGATAACGTTTAAAAGATGAAAAATTAAGAGATATTTTTTGATTTCATTTACAGTTTCCAACGATAGGTGATTCTTTTATGATGAACATGCGGTAATTTCCAACGGTTTGGGATTTATTGTCATTTGTATGACATATGACGCATTTTATATGGTTGTGGATTCTTCTCTACCTATTTTCGTGAGTTAGATACAGATTTAGTAAACAGATAAAAAAAATAATAAATTATTTCAAGTTTGACATCCCCAGAAGGACTTAAAAAAATGAGGAAAAACTTTTGTATTTTCACCTTTTTGAAAAAACTAATTCTGTATAATCAAATTAGAATGACAATAAAACGAGAATTTATTTTATTGTCCTTTAAATAATATTAATTGAATACATATAAACCGATCTCATGCCTTTGTCAAACAATTTTGTATTGATAACTGTGATGCAGATGGTAGCAAGAAATAGTAAACAGATTACAATAAAAATCTTTATTCAATTTGCAACTTGTAGCATATACCAATAAACAAGTCCGGTTCTGTTTATTTTTAAATAAATAAATAAATATGGCCGTCGATAGAATCTCTAAAAATTAAATAACTTACCGAAATAAATATAAGTTTTCTTTATCCGCGTCACACTTCGCACTTTTATTATAAATACAGCTTTTTACAACTCACCTTGACATTTTCAACGTTAATTTCCAAAATTTAAGTCACTAAAATACCAAATAAATTCTCACTGACCCAATAGATTTGAATTAAATTTGGACGAACAACACTCTGACATGTGACGCAGTTAACTGTGATTGGTCGGTGTGAATAGTTTCAAAGTGAGATCCTGCGCAGTGTTTTATATTCTATCTACGGCTTGTATAATCTAAAACCAGGATCCACAATACAAAATAAAACGTTGGCAGCCAATATCTCTAATTCGATGTTGCGTGTAAGAGTAGCCCAACAGCACTAGAATTCTAAACGTGACCATAAAACGCTCCCGACCGCTGACCACAACTTCACTCTTATTTCAAGTTAGCTACAAATTCATTACATTTTAAATTTAAATCACCAGTCCAAGTGTATATCGTGTTAATAAAATACAAATTGGTATAAATACAATAAAAAGTTATGGGCTACCAACTTCATTTCTTGTGCGGATTTACTAGAAGCAACACTTTTTAACGACATCGTTAATTTAACAATTGTTTTGAGCTTTATTTCACTCTGAATAGTTTTTCGGTGTTAACACCTGTCGTAAACCTTAGATAAAAGAAAGCAGGTTATTAAAAAAGAGGAGAATTTCTTCTTTTGTTCAGTTTGCATTATAAAGATATATATTATTTGTATAGGTGTTTTTTTTTTTTGAAAACAATATTAAAATAACCAATAGTAAAGAGTGATAGAGAGAAAATGTTTCTAAAGGAGACCATGATCGACAAAGACAGAAATACGAGCCACGTTTATGATAATTCCGTGAAAAACAAGCAAGATAAAAAGGACATTATACTGACATATTCTTTAAATCAGATGTCTATTAACTCTAATAAAAAGTTAGAGTAAAGTTGGTAATAACATGACCTATGAAAACAATATACTGAGTAATCCTCCTGATGTACTAAATAGTTTTGCTGATCTTTTTAGCAAGTCCTACATTATTATAGTTTTCCATGTTGATGTAAATCAACTTCAATCAATTTCTTTAAATACAAACAGCTTTTACGAAAGGGAAATAACTGACATGAGGAAACCGAACACCTCAACATTTATAATTCATTCTGAAACTTTATTTTTAATCCGATTTTTGGGAAATTTTCTGTAAATACCAATAATAACAATACTTAGGGTGGAAAAATCTTGAATTTTCTGTATACCTTCGAAAAGTATTTTATTTAAAAAAATTTAAAAAGAAATTAAAAAAACACATTTACGCGCCATTCTGTATTAAATCCATAAAAATTTGCTGCTTATTGTTTTAACAAATATCTAGTAGTTTTTAAATGGAATTATTTTCTATCTTTTTTTCTTAAACGTCTCTGTAGAGTGCTGCCTTATCGATGCACAAATTTAAAGCTTGTTAAGACACCTAATATCACTATAAAGTATTATAGAACATGTCATTCTCTTTATTTTTAAATTTCCCAATAATAGACGATTACAAAAATTATGTAATACGCATAGTCCAAAGTCTTGCTGATTTACTGGCCAACAAGGCGGCCAACCAAATACTTTTTGGACCTGGTCTTTCTATTAGCCGGACAAAAGCGGTAATTAAAGAACATTTCCTTGTGAAATTCAAGGAACGATGGGATGAAACAAGAAACTGCAGAGTTGCCAGGGAGCTGTTAAGTTATTCTGACAACGCTCAATCAAACAATAAATTGACTATGACTAGACAAAATCTGTGGCTGGTCACAGGAAGAGCCTTTTTCTAGTTTAGATTCTGATGAGGAGTACCTAACTAACGACGAAGAAAAAGAAATACAAAAACATTCAAACGACGATTAAAGTTCGGATGAACAAGAAAGTTCTGGAGAAAGTGAGAAAAAATCAGACGCAGATGACGACCAGCAATATGCCAGCTTCATAGCAAAGCATACCTACAATTTCAGATCAAAGGCAAAGAGTAGTCACTTTGGATGTTGGATGAGACTCTAGTGAAATAGATGTATTTCTAAAGTTATTTCCGTGTTATTTATTTATACACATGCTCACTGCACTAATCTAAAGCTTGCCTTATCCGAAAATAGTAAAAATTAAACACAAAACTCAAAAGAAACCGATCATTGTGAAATAATGATCATGCTATGATGTGCTATAATAAACTACCTAGTATAAAAGATTATTGGCCAAGCAACGAGTCTCTTGGCAACGTTGTCATAAAAAGGGACAGATGTTCCTATTTTCTTCAAAAATGTTTTACAATGATGCTTAGAAGCACGCTATTGCACCTAAGACCTACTGCTAAGATGAAGTAGTTTTATGTTTGAAATATACTTTTCAAAAAGCCAGAACTAAAAGTTTTTGAATAAATTCAAACGGAGATTTCTAAAACAGTATGTTCCACTCAAACCAATAAAACGGGGAACAAAAACTTGGCAGAAATCTGACTCGACTGCTTGTTGGTAGATTTTTAGAATCTTTACCATTCGCCTGCACTTATTTATTTTTATTTTCCAGGTAAATGTTAAACCCAAAGAAGAACCCCGTATGCCATAAATTTGTAGTTTTTTAATTAAAATTTATAGGTTAACACAATCAAAGGCCTTTGCGAAGTCACAAAATACTGAAGCCTTAAAGAGTTTATCATTAAGAGATGTATATATTTTATTAAGAAAGGAAAATATTGCGTCAGTGGTGCATTTTTTAGGTAGGAAGCCATACTGACGAGCTGTTAGGGTGTTGTGTTTGAGAGGAAAGAGCAGAAGACAGTTTTTCATTATGGCCGCTACACTTAACGATATATCAAAGCGATTTCAAACTGTACAGTTAAATCAAATACCCCTAGTGTCTAAACACGCAAGAGATATCTCCGCTGTTCGTCAGTTCTCCACATGAGCTGTCCACTTCGAACTTGTTCAGACATATTAAGGTGCGTATTCATTTGCAACAAAATGCCCCAAACCAATCGCGCCGCGAGCGCGTCAACAAATTTGTCTGTTCAGTACATTGCGCCAAACAGAACATAATGCCCCGAACATTTTTCAAGGTTTGTTGGTAAACGCGATTTGCACAACGGAAATTGTCATTTTGCTGGTGCTCAGTGGATTTGCTGTGTTTGTAAGAATCTGTTCTTGGCGGAAAAGCAATTTGTTAAAGAAAATGGACTTAAGCAGGAAAAAATGCCTCGATCTGATTGACCAATTTGACAGGTAGCCTATATTAAGGGATTCTACAAACGGATTGTAATGTAACAAAAGCGCAGGGTAACCAGACGGTCTCGAACAGGAATGTCCATTTGAAATTAGGTGTTTTTTTGGCTATTCTAGTACTTACAAGACATAATAATATTAGATTCTCAAAATCTTCTGCAGCAATCCACGTAAAATTTTTCATATGCATATAATCCAAGTCATTAAGTAAGACCATATTTTAACGTCGCAAAAAGAGGCGACTTGTCCACATTTTTCGTTTTTTTTTACCACTCGTTAACGCATCTATAGGTACTTTTAGACGGTCAGATCAGTTCTTCGTTCAGTTTCAGTCAAACTGTCAGTTATCTGTATGTGTCACATACTTTGATTTTCTTTTACTATACGGAGAATGGTCGCACTGCGCAGCTTTCTGAGTGCCTTTTACATGGAGACTACACAAGGAGCACGCACTCCATGTATAACAAGCGTACTGTGTTAAACAGAGTATTTTAAGAGGGCGCTAGTGTTCCATAAGTACCAAAATAGCATAAGAGAATGAAGCGGTAGTTTGAAATAAATAATTCTAATTAATTATTAATTAATTAATTAATTAATTATAACTCTAATTATATTTATTTAATTTAAAAACATTTGACACGTGTTTACGTTAATTAAATAATCGGTTACTTTATTTTCACGCTAACTTCACATTTGTTTATTCCTCTATATTCACACCGGTACAAAAGAAAAATTAGCGACGCTAGTGGTGAAAAAAGAAAGCTTTATTTATACGATAAAGCGCGGACATACTCTGGCAAATGCGTGCTCCTTGTGTAGTCTCCATGGCTTTTTAAAAGGAGATAGAAAACTCCGCCATTTTGAACCCTTATTACGTGTTGCCTACATCTTGGCGCAATATTTTTAATAGGTGAGTTTTAATCATCCGCTTCTGCTTCGGAATTGTCGGTTTTCTTGTTTTAATCTGACAGGTTAAAACGACTAAACCGACAATTCCGGAAGCAGAAGCGGATGATTAAAACGCACCTGATATTTTTCTTGCTGCTGTCAGTATCAGTGAATATTATTTTTGAAGTCACAGTTTATTGCTAAAGAATCAGTTGACTCGGACCAGTTGAAAGTTCCAAAATAACATCCACTCCAGGGATACAAATTCACGATACGTAGAAGACTGCTGTTTTATTATAGGCGGTTGTCATATATTGTATTATCCGAGTTGCACAGTGTATAAACTGAAACATTGAGATCCAAAGTGCCGACGCAGAGTGAGCGATCTGATTCTTTAGCTGTAAACTGTGTCACAGGGTTCAAAATGGCCGCGCCCTATGTTGGGCGTGTCGGACCTCTCTCTTGCCTCGTATAGTAATCAAAGTATGTGGTATGTGTAAACAAAAAAAAAAGTAAGAAAAACTGAAACTGATACGGAGCTGTGGCTCGATGGGTATACCAAAAGTTATCGTATCAGTTATCAGTTAAACGGATTTATAAACAAACCTTAACTGACAACTGAACTGAAAATGAAAATGAACTGAAAACTGGTATGACCGTCTCAGAGGACCAAATATGTTCAGCGCGCGCGGAGCATTCGGTTCGTTCGGGGCATTTTGGTTTGGTACTTTTTAGACGATCAGATCAGTTCTCCGTTCAGTCTCAGTTTCATTGGAACTGTCAGTTATCTGTGTGTGTAAACACAAAAAACTGTAAAAAAACTGATACTGATACGGAGCCATGGCTCGATGAGTATACCAGTTGTCAGTTAAATGAATGTAATTTCCATACTGAACTGATAGCTGTACTGAAACTGAGACTGAACGGAGAACTGATCTGACCGTCTAAAAGTACCGGACCTTTAGTACCTTTCTAAGGATGTGTCCGCTTACAGTGAGTTTTT
This sequence comes from Psylliodes chrysocephalus, assembly GCA_927349885.1. NCBI lineage: Eukaryota > Metazoa > Arthropoda > Insecta > Coleoptera > Chrysomelidae > Psylliodes > Psylliodes chrysocephalus. Next base: position 75,359,631 of record OV651816.1, on the reverse strand, counting down.
TTCATAAACTGAGCGATCAGACGGATCTGTCGTATGTTGCCATTCACACAAACAATAAAACTGTGCAAACGCAATCGACAACGATTTATCGAATAGATAATGCAACTGCCGCCTATGAACTATGCAAATGAAATTATTTGCAATGATTTGTCATACATACGTTCGATATAACTATGCAAATTGACTACACAGATAGATCGCTATGATAAATCGTTGTCATCTGTAGCGACCATTAGCCTTTCTACTATCTTCGATAAGGTAGGTAACAAGGCGATAGGTCTATAGTTACAGGTTTTTATTTTGTAGCCTCTCTTATAAAGTCATTATAGCTCTTTTTAGACAGTTAGGAAAGATACCAAATTCGAAGTTTTCATTAGTTAGCGAAGTATTCATTAGTTAAAATGTTGATTACATCAAATATATCTAAAAATATTTTAGTAGATAAGTCATCAATTCCACAGAAAGATTTATTTTGGATTTTGTTTATGGTTTGCATCAGTTCATGCTGATCTACTGGCATTAGGAAGAAACTATATGTCATAATTTTAGTAGGTAGGAGGAAGGAGGAGCATTCTGACTGACTTGGACCTATGTTAGATTTTATATTCTTACTTATATTTACAAAATAATTGTTTAGTTCATGTGGAGTAGGATTTACATTGTTTGAAGAACAGATTTTATTTCTTAAGTCATTTATAATAGACCGGGATTCTTTGAAGGAATTTTTAGCTCTTGAGATGCGATTTTTGTACTATTTTTATACAACAGATTTGATAATTTTCTATAGTTGTTGCTATAGTTTAATATTAAGGGATTATCTGTGTACTGTTTTTTATAAATACAAAAGTGATCTCTTATTTGTAGACGAGTTTCTTATTCCGTTAGTTGTCCAAGGTTTATGACGTTTAGCTTTAAATTTTATATCATATTCATTAAACGATATTTGGTTTTATTTTTTTTTCTTTCGTAAAAGTACAAAATATTTTAAACACAAAATAAATGACGTAGTTTCAGGAAATTTAAGAGAAGTAAGTAAACGGCACCACAAGGTGGAGCTTTTTTTAACCTCGAAGTGGGGATATTAATGGTAATGTATTTAAAAAATTTTAAGCTGATCAATTCAAGTAGAAATTTATATACTTTAATAAAAACAATCAAGAGAAATTAAAATAAAATATTGGATATTTATTGGAGTGATCGTTAAAAATTAAATTTTTTTCGACGCCCTAAAAAAACCTTTCTTTTAATGAAAAAATACGGGGGATTTTTTTTTAACAATAAGCCGATTAAAGTTTATTTTTTTATCAAATGATAGTTTTTTCAAAATATCTCTTAAAGTAGACGAATTTGAGAAAAAAACCAATGAGGGCATTTTTGTAGGAAATAAAATTCTCTACTACAAAGGTTTTCTTTTATTTTTTATAAAGTTCATATTTATGGAGATATTCTGAATAATAAACTCATTAACTCCATAAAATATAAAAAATTAAATTTTTTTTCAACTCCGTCTACTTAAGGAGATATTTTAAAAACTAAGATTTTATGAAAAAATAAACTTCAATTGGCTTGTGGCACGTGTTCTTGTTAAAAAAATTCTTCGTATTTTTTTATCAAAAGGAAGGTTTATAGGTCGTCGAAAAACCACTAATATTTATTTAAAAAAGTAAAATTTTTCTGGTAATAAAAATCCCAATTTTTCAGAGTAACGGATATCTTCTTTGGATACATTTACCAGTGATATGTTATCATATTATGTTAATATAGCGAAAGTTTTCAAGAGGCATAATTTAATAAGTTACAGATGCCCATATTCGCCTCGAATGTCATTACAAACTGTGGATTTACATGGGCTTTGGATCGATTTACGCAGTTTGCTAGCGGAAAAAGAGATACGATTCATTCTATTGTTAATATAAATAAGAAACCAATTTAGTTTTGAAGATATACGGTTAACGTCAGTTTCTATGCTTTAGTATTTGCTAACGAATGGTACCAAAATCATATTAAAAAAAAAAAATTGGGTTAGACACTAGTCGTTATATCACGTTATATCACGTGATATCATCTATATCTCTTTTCACATCCTTGGTACTTACGAAAAACAAAATTGAATTTGAATATGACGCCATCCTTTGCCTATACCGAATAGTTGTTAGCCCTTTTCTTCTCATTAACCCATTGGTTAAAGACAGGGAGGGTTAACAGTGTAGGTTCTTTACTTTTACTTAAATTACCCGGCTAATTGATAGGTTACAATCAAATAAATAAATTCGTACTGAGAATAGTTCTTTCAGAAATACATTTCAATTAAACAAAGTATCTGTAGTATTCTGTAGTTATGTTGGACAATATTAAGAATATTAAATAAATTGTATAAGAAGTAAGCTACCTTATATCGATTACCCAAGGTTAGTACTAACTGTGGTATACAGTAATTATTATTGCATATAAATAATAATAAAATATTAAACTATAATTGTATACAGTATGATTAGGATGATTTTTTTTTACTCTTCCAGTTGATTCCTTTAATTGGTTTACTGGGTACCACCGACAGAATGCTTGATAAACTAAACTAATCTTACTTGTTATGAAGAAGAACACTCTTCAGGTTTTCTGGATGCTCTAAATTGAACTGGTAAGTAACTTTACCATCTTAATCTGATAGGCACTGATTCAGCAATTTCAGGTACTTAAGCAGCCTATGAAGTACATATACCTATATAACTTTACCGGGACCAGGAAGCAAGTAGGGGTAGCTGTATTCTAATAGCTACTCTTTGCTATCTACTTAGCTCGAAGCAGCGGGAGATATAGCTTAGATCGCTAGGTAAGCAAAATCTGAGGGAGGTAGTCTAAAAAGGCCTAAAATATAATTAGGTACAGTTAGCTTGGGTAAAAAGCAGTTATACTATATATTGCTATGCATTTATTTCAAACATGTGTTTCTGTCTATAACTTACCACTGTTGGAGTTGGGTCTCATAAGTTTGTTTTAAAATTAATTAGGAAAATGTAATCCACAAAAGTGTGTATATATCTTCTTAGATATATAGGTAACTAATCCTAATAATAATTTATTCTTTTCAGGCTAATTAAATCCGGAAAATTCAAAATTGCACCACGTGCACGTCTCTAGGTTAGCCAGAAAAAGAAGTGGGAACAAGAGAGAAAAAACGAGAGAGAGAGATAAACACTCTGGAGAAATTATGAAAGAAATAAAGACCCATATCCAAACGGTTAAGCAGCCACTTAAGTCAAGGGCTTAGCAGCATTAAAGGCAGTACTGGTAAAGGAAAAACCAAGTAGAAGAAGAATATCTAAGTGATCTGTGCCCTATACATTAGAACTATTTAAGTAAACATAACCATACTTAGAATGTTTTTATTTGTTTTTATTATTATTAAATGACGTCTGAGGATTAAACTATTTTATTTATGTTTTAAATGAACTGCTAAGAAAATGAATTTGAATTATTCATCACATCTTGATAGTCGTAAGTACATTTGTTCCTTTAAAAATCTCGTCTTTTACTACAAATCGTTATTTTAATAAATCAAATATTATTATGCAATAAACCCGTAACATAGTTTTCCACACAATCTATACTAATACCGACCATAGTAACACATTAAAATAATATGTATTTTTTATAATTTCTACACAGTTAAACTTAGTTTGTAACCCTTAATTTTCGATTTTTACGATCTATTAACGAAATACAAGATTTCCGCTATTTAGACACGATCGATATTAGAATCCATAATTCATATATTCGAGTGACATTTACCGAATTCCGAGCCATAAGCGACAATTTTTATGGCGGGCTTTTTTTTTTCATTGTCCCGCCGACTAACGTCATTTTACGAGTTGGGGAAGGGCGAGAACGGTCATAAAATCGTTTCGGGTCCGTCTAGCTGCAAAGTTTCTAGAGTTCGGGAGAATGCTTCGTATTTTATAATGAAAAACAATTTTTGGACATATTTAAATATTTCTAGTAGACTTTACACGTTTGTAACAATATTTACGACTAGCGGAATCTTTAATATAATTTTATTATCAATTTAAATTATAAAATGACATCATGCCATCTGAAAATTTCACTCCTACCTTCAAACTCATTCAAGTGACAGTTACAACCCTCAAATTTTTAAATAGGATATATGGTCTTGTGATACCTCATTTGAAAGGTACTTTCATTTTCTATTTAAAATGATGTGATTTTCAAATTTATTGCAAACATTACTAGTAAAAAAAATAGTCATCTAATCGACAAAATTCGCTACAACACCATAAACAATTAATAACTACTGAGTTTTGTTCTTGATAAAAGGAAAGCCAGCTAAAACATGTAACCCTAAAATTTAAATAAAAAACATTTATTATTGAATATTTTTTAAAATAAATTACTGATAATTAAATGCTTTTTTTAAATAAAGACCTACAGTTCATCAAATTTCTAGAGGTGTTCGACGCCCAGACAGAGAACGCGCTACGTGTGACTAAGATAGCTATTGTACAGTCTGCTAAACAAGTTATTTTAAATAGTTTTTAATATTTTTAGGTAATTAAATTTTAAAAGTGTGGAATAGTTTAGGGATTAAATTGGTCTGATTGGACTTTCTTAGAACGTTTTTAAAAGCAGCTAAAGATAGTATGTAGAATTGAAAATAATTATTATGCCATAAAAGGTGTTTTGGAATTCCTTCAACCTTTTGAAATTGAGTCAGAAAATATAAATTTTATAGGATAGCGGAAAATACCTATAATTTTTTTGTAGGCCTTTGTAAATCGTGGAAATAGTTTATATTTTATTTCTACCTTATTAAGGAAAATGGTACCTATTATTAATAACGGTTGTTTCTGAAACATTACTAAAATTTTCGAAATTTTGTTTTTCTACAAAATAATAAACTATACTATTTAGAAAAAAATTTATTTCTCTTATAATTTTATAAAAAATAACAGGGGAATATTTACATTTCTTGATCTATTAAACAAAACGATAAATTATCTCGACGAATGACACCATGTTCTAGTACGGAAGCTTTACATTTTTGTTGGTGGTTTCATGGGTTTCATATCAATTTTTTGTAATTGTAGTTTACACGTACATATACCTCTTAACACTTGTTTGCTTTATTAAAAAAGTGTGTTGTTGTGATTTACGTCGAAATAAGTCAAAAACAACTTGAAACCCCATATAAAATCAAAAAGGAGAAACGGAAAAAAATTGAGCCTGTAAATGAACACAACTCAGAAACAAAAATAGCTATCTAATAATAAAAAAATAAAATTTGATTCTTGTGCAGCTTCATCTATATCATTAACTGTTTTTGGTTTTTTAATGGTTTTTCTTGGTGATGAAAATTCCGATATCTCACGGTTATCGATTCTTTTTTTCTCTCCAGAAATGCGGACGACAGTGTTTTTAGATACTCCTGTGGCTGCAGCAACACGATCATTTACATTTTTAAATGGTATTGAAGGTGAATTAAAGTTTCCTTCTCTTCTCATAAACTCTATAACATTGGCTATTATTTCGCGAGATTGACTGTTAATCACGCGGCCTCTTAATTTGCTATTAAACTCCATACTTAGGTTCTATTAAACTGTAATGAGCAAAAAACACAAACGAAAATAAAAGAAATGTTTTAGCGAAATTTACATCTGACATTTACGTCTGAATGAAATAGTGAAATACTTGATGCGCAGAGTGTACTTTCATTGCGTAAATCCGTCGGGATGCCTGTCAGTAGTGCTTTCTCTGTCTAGCCGTCGAAAGCCTCTAGAAATTTGATGAACTGTATCTATCTAAATGAATCGGTTTTTTGCTTCTCCTGTAAAATTATTACGTATGGACTTAGAAAGTTTACATGTTAAGGTAACGATATGGGGTAAAGAGAGGAAAGACACATTTTAGAAATGTCACAACTAAAACTTTATTAAAGCATATCGCTGCTCCGGTAAAACAATGACGCAAATGCAAAATTATAAATTTTTCAGGAGAGACGAAAAACGAATATTATTACTTTCAAATTTGGGCACATAAATCACAAAAAATTTGTCCTAAATAGCAAATACGACTTTTAACCATGGAGTAAGGAATGTCTCTCTTAAATTTTCAAACACAAAACTAATTCATATGCCATTATTTTTCAAAAGTGGAGGAGCAAACATTAATATTTGAAAACTGACGCAACTACCATCTAGGAGCCGCGAGTGGATATAAAATTTCGCCGTTGTTATACCGTATAGAGATACTAATTTGGAAACTAATGAAATGTTAAAATCAAAATGTCACAATTTTGCACTTGCGTCATTGTTTTACCGGAACGGCGATATATAAACCTTAAATGAGTAAAACCAACTTTTATTTTAAAAGTAAAAATTAAAAACACTACACATGACATGTTTCGAAGTACAACTTCTTTTTCAAATGTGACTAATTTACAATTCGGTATCCAATATATATGCGAAATAATTTAACAAAACAAAGTACTTAAGAAAACATCAATAACATAACAAAATAAACTAACTATTTAAAGTAAATAAGGGTACTTAGGTAATTATGATATCAATCAGATAACAATAAGATAGTTACATTACCGGGATTATCTCACAGAAAACAGTTAACCTTGCGTCCATCTATCCTCCTATAGACTGGTCCATCTCTCCTTTTTCTAGAGGACAGATGGACCACCTGATTTCTTTTAACTAAATCGATTAAATGGCAACATTTTAGGGTAGGAATAAACTTCAGATATCTTATGGTTATTGTATGACCCATTTTAGGAATATAACTTACCTAGCTGGTTGAAAATTCTATCACAAATATTTGCAAATAAATTTGTCACACTAGAAAAATCAAAAATATTAAATATTTGCTCTGAAACACATTAAAATAAACAACATGTGCGTTACTTTATGTCAACAGGTGCTAACAAAGATGTGAAACATCGACGTTGCCGTAGTTTACTAAATATCCGTGGTGGTCCGTTACTCCTCCTGGTCCACCTCTCCTCTATTTACCCTATAGCAAGTTGTGAACTTGACCTTGAGGTACTCCTGCCATTTTATTTTATTTCCGTTTTTATTTTGAAATAAATTTCTAAAAATAGATTATTTCAATAGTACTGAGTACTGCCAGGGCAGTAACTTGTTCAGGTCTCTATGCTGAGAAACATTTAAAAAGACAATAGACAAACTTCTTTCTCTTCTAGGGACTTGTAGATTATATACGTGACTCTATAAGCTTGGTCGGTGGTCTAGCCAATCCAATACGGATTCGATGACTTAACCATATTTCTGGAAGCGACCTGTAGCAGTTTTCAATTCGACTACTCCAACCTTTCCATCCTTACCCACAAATAATTTTTCTACACAACCCAGTGGCCAATCTACCCTCTTCTGATTGTTGTCATAATAGCAGTCATCATAAAGTCATTTAATTAGATTTAAAAGTCTTCAATGGGCCATATCAAAGATTGTAGAAAGACAAACATGACCTTCCACAAAGGGCATACAAACCTCGTATCTTCAATCTTTATATCCACTAATACTTTTAAGAAAATGGTTCATAACTTCTTATTCTTTCTTGGACCAGTTATACTCAGTACATCTAATTTCCACATCTCAGACAAAGTAGCCTTTTGAAAACATAGAAAGAGTCTATACAGTAAAATTACTTCGTGGTATATTTTGTGGAAACGAAGACTTTTCCATTAATATCCAACCTAGGAAAGTCTGCATAACTACCAAACCATATTCTAAATCATATTTCTTTCTAGTAAAAAGCTGTCCTGTAATATAAGCTCCCAGTTTAATTAATTCATTTGACCAAGGACCTTTGGTAATCGAAGAAATATTGTGATAAATATTTTTGTGATCCAAAACATTAAAATTAAAGGCATAACTATGATCTAAATTACATAAACGAACTTTATAACAAGAATATTATGCAGGTTCACTTTGTGCTTCTAAAAACATAGAATGTATCAACTCGTCTTCATATAGTTCTAAAAACATAGAACGTAGTTTTTTTGTAACCCATTTCTAAAGCTGTAGACTTCAAAATGTAGGATTTCTTAGATCCTGTATTAAAACTTAATCTAACCCTTCTTGAAATATCTTCCACCAATAACACAAACTGCTAGGGTTTGTAAAAATACTTCGGTATAAGTTGTTTGAAAGTGACATTTTTTCTGGAGTATCATGTTCAACCGGTTCCTTAAGTACTTTTAATTTAGTTTCGCCTTCAGTCTTAGGACAACTGGTGCACTCGACAATTTCTGGACATATGTCCAAATTTTAAAAATATATAACAACGATCATTGATGGTTAGTTTCTGTTCTGGCAGAGACAAGAAAGAAGCAATTGAATAATCTTTACTCTCCTGTAATTTCTGGCAAAAAACACATTTTACATAACTTTTACTCATTAAATATGAAGATGTAGCAAGAATACTAAATACTGTTGCTTTGTTTTTGTTGTGTATATCAAATCGTGAAGTAGCCAAAAGTCATTTCTCTTTTCGTCGCATAAATTGTATAGACGATCTTGCATAGTATATTCTTCATCATAAGAAGGACATCGTCATACAGACAAGTCTCCACTATTGGACACAGCAAGGCAGCATAAGTATCTGACTTTATATTAAAGGTTTCCAAAGCAAGGAGAAGGAAATCTAATTGGTCATGTAGATTACTTAACGAACGTTTCTGGGAAATATTATTGGTCAATACTAACTTCAAAATTTCTCGAAAATAGACTTTAATAAGAAGATCTTTCTTACCAACACGTAATTTTAAACTTTTAATTGCTTTAGGATAGTTTTCTCAAGTTGGCGGATAACTTTCAAGTAGATTTCAAGATTTCGGTGAAGTAAATTGAATTAGGTATTGGAATTTATCTTCAATTTCTATGCTGTTACCATCATGAATTCGTCTAAACTGACTACAAAATGGCAACCATTTTTTCGGTTCCTCACCAAATTTAATAAATTCAATTTTAGGTAATTTCAATCGAGATTCTGTCCAAATTTGAACTTTTTGAACATGAAGCAACCTAATCTCTAGAAGAATGTAAATGCCTTTAACTGGTGGTAACTGGATGAATACTCATCGGCAATTTGTACTTCTTTATCAATATCCTCTTTGGACGCATCAGAACTTAATAAAAAATCCAAAAGAAGTTTATCTAGTTTATCAAGAGCTTCCACCTTTTTATACAACATACGGACGTTACCTTCCACTTTGCTCATATTGTAATCAGGTTCAGCCAAAATATATTTAAGGGAATTATATATCCTTGAAAAAGGAAGTTCTTTGCACATTAGGGCTCGTTGTATATTATACATTTTCATATCAAAAAAACTTGTCATGTTAGTGTCGCCAAAATAATATGGATTCGATGACCTAACCGGTCAGGGAATACGATTAGTGTGAAAATTCTACACCTGTAATTTTGAACCAATCAAAATACGTGTTTTTGACAGATCACCATGGCAACGGAGGTATTTTAGTGGAAATTTTTTTCTCGTGGGGTACCCAACAGCGAATTATACTGGAAATTTTTTGACGTTTACAATAACAGACCATTTTTGACAGACTGGTTTTTATTTGTTCACATAATAGGTTTAGTTTTGATACATTTTAGTTACAATGCTAAGGTGTTTTCTATATTCTTCGGCCACTTCTTTTCTTCTTAATGGCGAAAATGCAGGACTTTGGATGCTTTGGATTATGTGTCTATGTCTAATAAAATATATATAATATTTAGACACTAATTTATTCACCTTTTTCCCATTCAGCACTTTGAATTTTGCGTAGTTTAGGTGCAAATATTCGTGGACAATTCGGAACAAATTTTCGTTTTTCAAGTTGGAGCCACAATCCTCTATTAATCCGAGTAAGTAAGTCATGGTGCAATGATTGATCATTACATCAGACAATTTCACGCATATTTTGCATAGCGTATGATTTTCAAATCGATTCATTTTTAAACAAATAGGTAATTTTGTTGGTTTTACTTGCTGTGCAATATTCTTTATCGCAACAAAACGCGAGTTATTTAATGTTTTGAACTGTCAAAATACAATGATCACAGCCTCCTACGATTGATGCTTGCTGACGCTGGTTATGAATTTCATACCATTTTAAAGCGCGCATAACGCATGTTAATAAAAACGCAGAAAAACAATTTTCTACCACTTGTAGTTATTCAAAACTTACGTAAAATTAAAGAATATACTATTTTCTATTTTCAAATGGTATTCCCATGCAACTACAATGAGTAGAAATAAGCAATTTGAAGGCCTAAATAATTGCAGCGAAACATTTTTTACATCGGGCCGCTTGACAACTTCAAAACTGAAATTATATTCGAGGTTAGGGTCTCACTTAGTTACCATGACAACTCAACAATCAAGGCGACAACACCTTTTATGTTTCACTGGTGACTTGGAGAAAATAATTTGCATTGTTGAGAAACGAAAAATAAATTTTAAAAATATTTAATTTTCAACCATAATTCGGCGTGGAATTTTCTTACCGAATACCACGCGAGGTCAAATTAATATCAGGAAATTTTTTCTCGCTCATGAATATTTTTAGAAAATTTCCCGAGTCGCAGACAAAATATTCATGAGCTCGAAAAAATTTCCGGAAATAATTTGACCTCTAGTGGTATTACTAGTGAAAATTAATTTCTGTTTAAAGTACAAATAATATTTCCAATCTGAAGTCTATAATTTAACTATACAACAAAATTAAATCTGAAAAAACTGACTAATCAAAAAATCTAGTAAACTAAAAATAATACATGGTGATATAAACAACATAAATATAGGGTAATTCGGAAAACATACTAATACTAACGTAGGAGGGTATTAAGTCCTTTTATTCTGTTATAGGTTTCAGTCCCTCTATAAGCAATTTTTCGCAGAATTTCTAGATAAAACATTAGGAGAAGTTTACCTATGTTATTATAAATAATATCAAATTTATAGTAAATTTATTTATGTGTTTGTTTTTTAGCAAAATTGAAAACATCAAAAGCCTTTTAGTCGAGACAAGACGTGTTTATTTCGTTTCGAAAAGACATTTGACGAGCAACCGTCTGGCTTATTAAAATATTCAACTTAGTTATCGTTGAGAATAATAATTATCAGCAACTAACAACTCAATTATCAATCTACCGGCAAATGTTTTTTTATTGCAGAAACGTGCAATTTGAAAAATTTTTCATACGCACTGCAAATAATTATTAATTTTTTTAATTCTGTTAGAGCGACATGTATGTGTTTTATGGGTTAGATAATAATCTTACTTAATTTACATGTTAACTATCGTGTCAATACTTCAGCTACTTTATATTAATTAAGAATGCGAATTCTAACCTAGCCTACGCGATTATTTTCGAGCTGACTCAATGTACAGGTTTCGATGTAGTTAATATGCTTTAAATCTTTTCAGGATAGTTGTTAGATTGACATAAACTCCAGACTTGTCTGCAATTTTATTGTGGTAACATTTGTCATAATTACATCCAAATGTAATAAAATAAAATAAATTGAATATTTTATATTATATGGTCTAATTTTTTTTTCTAATTTTCAATTTACCTTCCTATAAAACTGGCGCCCAAGATAAATAAATTTCTTCCATATACCTGTATTATGCATATGTCAAGTTGATTAAGAAGAAACGAGACGAATACATAAAGTCTGTCAATCACTAGGAATTTTTATTAGATTTGAAAACAAAAAATAAATATTTTAAACTTTCAAGCGTTTTAGACCATTTTTTTAATATCTCGTATACAGCATATAGCCTTAACGCGTCAAAAAAGATTGAACTTGAAATATAAATTTTTTTATTTTATTTTATTTGGGATACAAATAGAACAAAGCTCGTAAAAGTATCCGCACATTACAAATTGTAACAAATTGAATGAAATATTAAAAAATATCTACAAAACTAAACTAATCTACCTATGGTAGAATCGCAATCGACACGGAGTAATATGTCTGTCAGATCAGGAAATTTCAGGTGTGGGTGTCTATATTATTATTAACGGGGTACATAAAATTATCATTTAAAAAGATATTTTTTTGAATATGTATTATTTAGTGTTATTTCGATATATAGGTACTTTGCAAAATGTTTTTTGAATTATTTGCAATTGTTATGTAAATGGTAGAGTTATCTGTTTGAATAAATTAACAACCAGTTATATAACGAATATTTTTTAAGGCCTATAAATTTGACTATTAGGTATCTACAGTAAATTGTTTATATCGTTATTCATCATTGACTTTTTGGAAATTTTTGATGTCAAGGTGAAAGTTAATGACAAGTGGAGAGAAAGGTTTCAGCTAAGATTATAGAAAGTAATCTGAGGGTTGAAAAATCTATAAATGTGACTATATTTGCATTAAAAATATAATAGAGATAAATCCTTAGATTATAGATTTCTATAATCTAAGGGTTAATCGTTATGTTATGCAACCTGTATATACACAATATGCTAGTTGGAATTCATTTGATAAAACTGTTTAGAATAAACCTTTCAAAAGTAAGTAACTAGAAATATAACTTCGATTGACTTGTTTTTTAGGAATTAAGTTCACTGATCATATCGTTGATTCCTGATGTTATTTCGCTTTTTTTAGGATTTGAAATAAAACTCTCCTAAAAATGACTGGAATGTTCTACGACACAAATCTCGTTTGCTCACTGACCAGATTTGACACTCAAAATCTAATTAAAAAATATTTTATTACTTTTAGGACTTCAGGTTTTCAGTGTAATATAAAAAGTTATTATTCAAATTTTTATAAAATTTCAAACGTCCACCCAAATCTCCATCCTAAAATCAACCCCATATTTTCGCCTGTATACCGAATCGAATGAAAAAACAAAAACTAAAGGAAGGTTCGTATTATCTTATATAAGTCAATTAACTTTTTATGATTATGGCAATTTAATTTTGTTATGTTTACTTTATTTTATTTTTATTATGAATTATTTAGTTTAAATTTCAAAATAATTTTATAAAATCAGTCATGTTTATTATATTAATTGACTAATTTGTTTTTAAAATTGATTTTTGACAGTTATAGTTTCCTTTATACAAAAGATCATTATACTGGTTGTCGTAGCGTACAGATTGTCCCAATTTTAAACTTACTTTATATTATTCCATTTCAATGTATTGTAATGATAACACCTTATATTAAAATATAATAAAACTAAAAATAATAACATTACTAATAATAATAACTATAATATAATAATAATAATAACATTCATAAATAAAAATAATGTGGGAAGATGTACCCTGTATATTAAAATTGGTATAAGAGTCATAAGTGAAGACTTTGGGGAAGTAGGTAGAGAGGATGGTTTCTAAGTTGGGTTGTTGAATGTCAATTTGAAAATTGGAATGTCAATTTGAAAATTGGAATGTCACGAAATTATTTTTGGAGTAGTAATTTATTTTAAAAATATGAAAAAGAATTATAAAACTGACAATATATCACGTATTGAATAAACAAATTTATCGAACCAAATACATATCGTTAAAAGTAGTAAAATACAAAATCGTCATGGAAAACAGTCGTAATGGTTCCCGGAAAGAAACCCAAACATAAACTGAAGATGTTATGTTATGTTGATAATGGGGTGTTAATACACTGCAACCTAAAAGATCTGTTGTGCTCCCTTCTGTCGCCACTGTACTAAGGAAATATCTCAATGTCTATAGCGACCCTTCCAATCCTATTTTCTCAAGGAAGTGTAGGATTTGAAGTGGCTTCAAGTTAGGTAAATCTCCCTCTTCTATTTGATATCCTCCTAGATATAGTGCCCTTGGATTCTGGAGTGCTACACATTCAGTTAGAATGTGAATGGAGGTTTCGTCCTCCTCCTCACAGAATCTGTACTTAGTATCCTCTACTACTCTCAGTTTACTTAGATGTCCTTTTAGTCGGCAATGCCCGGTAAGAATCCCTGTTACAATACGTAGCCTGTTCTTGCTCAGACAGATGCAGGCTTCCGATCTTTTCTGGTTATATTCACCCAGAAGTATCTTGGCCTGTCTCAGCCCCAAGAGATTGTTCCAATTATCGGTTCTTCTACTACCCAATTCTTTTTTTATCTCTCCTAATATAATGTTACTGCTGATACCGCAGAACGGCTCAGGTCCTACAAAGGGTGTTTGAGCCCCTTTCCTTGCAAGACTATGTGCAATCTCGTTACCCTGTACCCCGTTATGTCCAGGGACCCAAGTGAGAGTAACTCTATTTTTCTCGCCTAGCTCATTCAATTGTTCTAGGCATCTCCAGACCATTTTTGAGCTGATTACGTAAGAACTCAGCGCTTTGATGGCTGCTTGACTATCGGACATGATAATAATCTCTTGTCTATGATAGTTTCTCTCGATGTTTAACTGGATACACTTCTCGATGGCGTGAATTTCCGCCTGGAAGATGCTTGGGTATTTTCCCAAGCTTTCGGAGTTCTTGGTTCTCGGCCCATACACTCCTATTCCAGTTCCTTCTATGGTTTTGGAACCGTCCGTATACCACTGAATAGCACGTCTTTCGGTTGCAAGCGCGATAGATTCTTGGCTCCATTCTTTCTTGGAGCCCAGCTCTGTGTTTTTGAAGTTTTTCACAAAACTGTACTTCTTTTGCATTTCATCCTGGGACATGTCCCAGGTATCTTTAGTCCTGAAGCAAGTAGACTTTCGTCTGATTACTCCGCTCCTGATCATTCTATATCGTGTCCTTTTTGCCACATTCTCTATCATCAAATGTAGAGGGGTGAGGTTTAAGATCACTATCATTGCGGCCGTAGGACAGGTTCTCATTGCACCAGTAATGCAAACACAGGCTAGTCTTCGTACTTTTTAGATATTAGCTCTCGTAGTAACTAAACTAGTTCTTTTACTCCAGGCTATAGCCCCGTAAATGATGATTGGTCTCACTATTGCAGTATACATCCATCGCAGTATGTACCTAAATTTAGGTAATAAATGTAAATAGTGTTTATTCTATATTTGGTTGTCAACAGGCGAAGGGCTGACGACTTGTATCATCTCTGTCAAATGACTGTCGAATAGAGATGGCTCGAATCCATATGATTCTGCAGCATTCTCTACTTTTATAAAAAAAACTAATTGCCTGACAACTCTGTTATGTTTTTAAAAAAAAAAATTCTAGGATTGAATATAGTATTACCTAAACATTCTAACAATGAAATAAAATACAGGGTGTTCTATATAAAAACATATACTATTTTATTTAGCAGGAAAAAGTGTATATTCAAAAATATTTTTAAAATTTGTATTTTTGAAATCCATATAACTTTTATTTAAAACTTATTTGCGCGTCTATAACACATACTGAAATATTAAACAATTACGCATTAATGGGACACCCTGTATATGTAACCTTTCCTGGAGTAAGCTCTCCACGAATTTGATCTGAAGTTCGATTTGATTTGTTGTTAAATAGTTGTATAAAATACTGATATTTATGTGTAACCGAGAATGAATTTATGTTAACACATAAACAATAATTTAATTACTAAAACTTTGGTAACTAATTAAAATTGTGTTAATTGTTAATTGTCTGTTCGATTACATCAGGTTAGGCAATAGGATTTATGGTAAGGTAACGGTTTATAGCAGGAGAATACTCAATTTGTAGCCCCTTGAGAGTCTTCGTAGAGGAGATCAATTTGGTTTGGCTATTTAGAGTTTCATAGTGAACCGTCACTTAAAAATTGTTGGATGTAAGTAAACTCCTGGCACCCAGTTACGTACATAACTTTTGCTACGACCTATCCCCTTCTTCACTGTAGCTAGTCGACATTCAACAGTTATTATAGACGATTATTATAGACGATTATTATAGATCCCACCTCAAGTGCTTAGGCACAGAAAGTAGGGTAAAAGTGGGATAGACGCGACACTTTTTGAAAAAAATTTAAACAGCTCTATTTAAATTTTTTTAATTGAAGCAAAATATAACACGATGAACATTTGTATAATAGATTCCATTACAAAAAACTAATATACTTTTTTAACATATTGGAAAAAAATATTTAAAAAAAAATTGAGATTTTAGGTATCTCTTCCACCGTGTAGGGAGAGTTGCCGTGGGTAGAAAGGAGAGATGCCACAAGATGTTATCGAGAGAGTAGAGATGCCTACTGCATTTTCTTTATAGTTCCTCACGCCGACAAATATTACACACATTGGAATGCATTGTGCAGGTCTTATGTAACCATTTTGGGCATTTTACACACTTAATCCAGTCAACCTTTTGTGTTGTTGTCTTATATTGCTTAAAATATTTTACGCAGCAGCAGGCTGAATCCGATAAGACCTCATCATCATTGGCTGAATCTGATAAGACCTCATCATCACTGTTGTCATAGTTTGCTTTTTTATTTGACTCGTTTCAGTTTTTTAAAATCCTGATATTTATGACAAGAAAAGTGTATATTGAGTAAATCTACACTAGGTTGGACCATGGGTGTTTTTTTTTTTGATTACTACATTAAACTTTGTTGCCGGCATCTATAAGTTATTCAGATTCTTGTTAAATATAACTTTAAATTAACGGTTCCACTAAGACGTTGCAACTTTCGAAAAGCGATATCAAGGCAAATGGTCTAGTTTGCTTACTGATTACAGATGGACATTAATTCGAGGAAGCCCAGAAATATTTTAAAGTAAGTATAACTTTAAGAATATACGAATATTGGTATATTTCTCTATTGAGCACAACATTCTATTGTAAACAAACTGTGAGTGATGAAGAAAATCCAAGGTTATATTCGGCATTCTGGTGAAATTTAACACAAAATACGTCACTTTTTAACATGTCACAACAAAGACGAACATTTTTGTTTATTAGTGTATTAGCCAATTTAAATTAATTTTATTAGATGCAACCAATTAACATAATTTACAAATATGCCTATTTGTTGTCAGCATTAATTATACTTTAATCAATTTTTAAAAAATACAATGCAAAATTCGCAATAAATTAAAGAAGAATTAAAATTTGTTAAATATTTATGTCACAAATCAACCATTTAATATTTTCTGAAACAATACATTCCGACCGTAAATCCAACAATCCAGTAATTAATTTCCAATAAAAATATCGATTTGAGCACTTTTAAATAATGTCGGTTATAACTATTTTTATGGCCAACTAATCGAGTTAAAAATCACGAAATAGACAGCCACCCCTAGTGAACGCATTCATTTGTAAATTACGATTTTTTTTTACTTATCTTTCCCTCGTTATATAGTCCATGATGACAAAGCAATAAAACTAGAGTTATATAGAGATTTGATACAATCCCCATAAAAAGAATTTAATGATTTATAAAACACCACAATAAACTAGATGAAAAATGTAGTGTTGACATAGAAGGTAGGTACATTTTAACATAATGATTTATAAAAATACACTATAAAATCTCCAGTTTTTTGCATGAAATAACAATCAGTAAAAGAGTACAGAGGTGGCTACTCAATTAGATCAATTGACAAATTACTCATGTCTTCTGAAGTATGAAATATCAGAACTATGAAGACTAGAGAGGTGAATCGGCATCCCCGAAATACGGTCCCAAAAAAAAAAACGATCGGTAATTGAGCTTTTATCGCAGAGGTGATAATGTTGCAAGTTATGTTAAAAATAACTTCTTTTGAGAATTTTATTTAATTTTGTGAAAATAATAAAAATAAATTTGTTTATTGTTAAATAAAGCACAGAAAATACTGTTATATTTATTTCTAAATAAGTCTTGCATGTTTTAATTGGTTAATTATTTAGTTTTATCTACATAAAATGGAAATTTAGTTAGTACAACTTTGTGGATAATTTTTTTTTTTTTTTTTGATTATGTCTAAGAGCAAAATAAAACACAGTTCACAGATTTATTTATTGTTATAATACAAGTATAACTGGAGATTTGGGATTATACATGGTATTGCCTCATCCTTTAATTTTGGCATTTCTTTTTTTATTTTGCTAACAGTACCATCAGTAAAAATAATCTCATATTATTTGAAAATATTATCTTCTAAAAATTGTCGCTCGCAAACAGCTCTAAAAATGATATAGTCCAGTCATTTAAGCTTAAATTAGGTAAGAATCTCGGAATTCGAGATACCCAGCTGTAAGTCTGTAAATACTTGTATATTGACACCCTAAAAGTTGTCTTAAAACCTACATATGGTAGGGTGTACGCAACTATTAAATTTCAAGGTCAAAGGTCACAAAAATCGGTTTTTTGCGCTCATTTGTAAATATCTCATTTCCTATGGGTTTTTTGCTATTTGTATTTATTATCAATATTGTGAGGAAAGTTCTGTAATCTCCTTGGAGTCGACCGAGCAACACGTAGATTCCAGAGACTCAAGAGTGAAAAAAGACAATACTGACGTAAATATACTATTTGATTGGTTTAAACTCCATGATCCTTTTTCAAATACTACGCAGTTAAAATCGATAGCTTCTGGAGTTGTTGGAAATGAGCAAATTAACTGCCATAGAGCTTACGAAATTGGATTAGAGTCTATGAAGAAGATCACCGGCTTATCATTTAATGAAATAAAGTTGAAACGTTCCGAAAAAGTAATGCCGCTTTCCAGTGTTAACAAATCTGTAAAAATAAATGATTTTAAAGTTGCAGTGGATCCATTATTACTCTTCCAAAGAATTACTGTCAGCAAACAATTTAAAAGTTATCTTGAAGAATAGCTTCAATATGAATTGAGTCCGCATCCAACAGCTCTATTTGATAATGATGGCATAAGAAAAACAACAAAATCGTCATTGTATGACAATATGAGCCCAATTGATTTTGTTCTCAATGAAAATATTGTGACGTTCATTATTGATGGCGGATTTCTTCTTCATCATGTTGTATGGAGCAGAGAAGATAATTTTTCTATTATTTTTGATAAATACATGAATTATTTACAAAGGCATTACAGTTCCAAAATAATTGTTGTATTTGACGGATATTCAGACTACAGTAAGAACGTAAAAGCTATGGAGCAGCAGAGAAGAACTGCTGCACTTTCAAAAACGTATGAAGTCTGTTTCTATAAAACAATGGTTGTACCAGTTACTCAAGAAAAACTCTTATCAAATCGAAATATCAAAGATATGCTCATTAATATGTTAATTGAAAAATTACAAGCTGCAAATATTACTACTAAACAAGCTAGAGATGATGCGGATGTTCTTATTGTTGAAACTACAATTGAAGAATCAAAGTTTGAAAAAGCTGCAGTTATAATAGGACAAGATATTGATTTACTTGTCATTTTAATTGGGCGTACACTGTCTTACGAACAAGAAATTTTCTTTAAAAAAGTTGGGAAAGGAAATGTAAAAACGGAGATATATTCGACTAAAAGTTTTGATAGTTATCCTCATTCCAAAACGCATATCTTATTTCTGCACGCATTAAGTGGCTGTGACACAACTTCTGCGCTTTTTGAAAAGGGAAAAAAATAATTTTTAAAATTTTTTGAGAAACTGACAAATTTGGAACAAAATTGTTCGGCCCAGAGATTATTAGAAAGTGGAACTCAAACCTTATTAGCAGTCTATAATGCTTCGAAATCTGTGAATAGTCTCGATCATCTTCGTTATATGCATTACGTCAAGTCTACAAAACTTAATAAACCTGTGCAGCTTTCAAATATTCCACCAACAAGTGCAGCTGCTCATCAACCTTTCAAACGTGTACATTATCAAGTTCAAACTTGGTTAGGGCATGATTTGGAACCCCAGGTATGGGGTTGGGCAATGCGAAACGATTTTCTGGAGCCTATCATGACAATTTTACCACCTGCTCCAGAAGATTTGCTAAATACATTTTTCTGCAACTGTAAGAGTGGTTGTGGTTCGCGATGCGGATGCATGAAAGCGGACTTACAATGCTCTTTAGCTTGTGGCCAATGTAATGAGCAAGCTTGTCTCAATGCCCTGCCATATCAGAGCGACATTAACGAAGATGGAGCCTTTGACCCCGAAATCATGGAAGAACTTGAGACAAATGTCGTTGAAGACGATAATGAAGACCAGTTTGAAATTTACCAGCAGCCGGAAGACGACGATGAAGAGGAAGAAGATGATTAAAATTATAAATTGTAGTTTCTGTACCCTTTATTCCATTTTTTTACTTTTAATAAAAATAAATGTATTGAATGATATTTTCTAATAAAAAAATTAATTCATAACTTATTTGTTTTTTTTTTTCATCATGTAAGAAGTTATTAATATTAATTAGGTTAAAATTCAAATATAATTCCAATATTTTCATTAATAATTCTGCAATTACATGGGCAGGTAAGTGTTGTTAAATAAATTAATACTGAATATAAAGTGGATAGTTTAGGAAAAAAATGATAAAATATAATATAATAGCTAATAAAAATTGACAAATATTTATAATCATTGATTTACCGATAGTTCATCAACTAACTATACAGGGTGTTTCCGAACTTGGCGTCCAAATTTGTAGGGGTGGTAGTTCGCATAATTTGAGAGTGATCGGCAGATTTAATTTTTCTAAAAAAATTATAATATACAAAATAGAGCCATTATAAAAAAAATCAAAGAGCAGGTCCTACCCTGAGCGCGTAGCTGTTTATAATTTTTAATTATTTTTATTTTAAATATTTTGGAAAAATGAAATCTGCGAATCGGTCTCAAATTATGCGAACTACCACCCCTACAAATTTGGACGCCAAGTTCGGAAACACTCTGTATATGGCGCGTTTTCGACCAGAGGCACCGGTTGACCAGAAGTGATGCTGTGACTGCGCGCTCTTCGCCCTCTATCTCGAAAACGGTTCACCGTATGAAAATTTTTTTTTAAACAAAATTTGTAGAGAATTTTGTATTCTACAATATTGATAATAAATACAAATAGCAAAAACCCATAGGAAATGAGATATTTACAAAAAAAAGCGCAAAAAACCGACTTTTGTGACCTTTGACCTTGAAATTTAATAGTTGCGTACACCCTACCATATGTAGGTTTTGAGACAATTTTTAGGGTGTCAATATACAAGTATTTACAGACTTACAGCTGGGTATCTCGAATTCCGAGGTGAACTTACTATAATGATTGGACTAATTGTATTTAGACTGTTGTTAACGTTTAGGATCCTATAAAAAAAAAAACTTTTATAATTCGCCCTAAAATTTTTTTTGGTATGACCGGAAAGCTTACAAAAAAACTCAATCGACGTGTTTTTGCGTTTTATCCGCATTTTTCAACCTGAAGCTATAGCGAATTTGCGCCAGTTAAAGTCCCCACCCTGTATATTCCGCATATAGTGAGAGACCATCTACGTTTGACCTATTTCAAGTTACTATAGAAAAAAAATGGCACGTTGACTTAATACATAGAAATATTTTGTTAATTTCTTTTTATCCTTCTATAAAACTACTTGTTTATTTATAAAATGCAGTTTACATAGCTTTATATGATAGTGTGTAGGTTTGTCTGAATTTGTTCTTATGTTTTAGGCGATAGAAAAAATAAGAGCCAGGGAAATATCTAAACGATAAGCCGAGAAGAGATATGAGTACTAGCACGGACCATCGACCGAAGAATGAAAGTAATTAAATTACAAACCCGTTATCTTTGCAGGAGTTTTTGGTTACAAAAATGAAAAAAAAAAAAATTGGTGAATCATAATTAAAAGGTTAGGCTTGGCTGGCTTTGCACCAGACAGAAGTACCATTAAAGCAATGGCATTTAATTAAGCCAAGCACACCTTTGCCACAGAAAAAGCAAGAGCTGGATCGCATTGGTTCAGTTAGATCTTTTATGGACATAAATCCAGATCTGTCAATAAGAAAATCAGAGGGTTTATTCTTAGTAAGGTCACGAGGAATGAATCGCGAGGAAGTAGCTCACTTTTTTTAGCTATTGCAGAATGTCTTAACAGAAAGTGATGTAGTAAATTAGTCATCAAACATATTTAATATGGATGAGGCTAGCATCCAGCTTATTAATAAGCCCAGTAAAGTGGTTGCTTCAAAAGGGTTGGTAAAACCTTGTTAATTATGGATGGACATTCTTCTCATAGCTCAGATGTGGAAATAGCAGAATAAAACGATATAATTTTACTATGCTTATCTAGTCATTGCACCCAAGCTACCCAATCATTAGATAGAGGCTTTTTTGGTCCCCTCAAGACATACTGGAATAAGAAAGCCAAAATTTGGATACTAAACCATCCCGATTGTAATCTGTCTCAATATCAAGTAGGCGAAATATTGGAGAAAGCCTGGATTCTTGCTACTACTCCAGCAAATTCAATTCCAGGCTTTCAAAAACTGGAATTTTCCTTTTTGATCCTAACGCAATTTCACAACATTTCTTTGGTATTTCAGACATAGCTCAAAATATCGCAAATAATACTACTGAAGATATCTAAGATATATCTGGGGCTCGAGACAGAGAATTGAGCCCTGAGCAGTAGCATAAGTACTTCAAGCTTGGAGCTAACTGCATTTCATATCACACTAGGTAAAATTTTACAGGAAATAAGACCAGTACCAGTAATACCATTGTCATTTAGTAAAAAAAACAATCTGCAACAGTTTTAACATATCCAGTAAATATATCGTTAAAAAAAAGTAAAAAATTATACTTTACAAAAAAATATACCATTAGACATAGACAACCAAAACTAAATATACCTTCGGTTCATTTTTAACTATTTAGAGATTTAGTTGTTCTTGAAGATCCTGCTCAGTATTATTAAGTCCCTCTGAATTAGATATTAAAAATGTTTCTTCTAATTCAAGCAAAACATCACTATCTTCAAAACTTTCAGGAGGTTCTGGATATTCTTGCCGAAGGGTTTTTAAGTTATACACCTTCGAACTTATAGTAGGCTCATTTTAAATTTTTTGAAGGGGACAATGTCGGAAATTGTTACTGCATATTAAAAATCCGGTGTATTTTTATTAAATAGAGACGAAAAACACCTTTAGTAAAGGTTAGCTTCTTTGCCAGTCAACTTTTTAAAAGACTTTTTTTTCTATTTTTCTTTTTTTTTTTTGGTAGAATTAGTGAGGTAGCTCTTGTGTGGTTAATAAGAACTTTGCAGACATTTGTGTAGTACTACCCACTCCTTAATATGTAAAGGTTTATCCATCATTTAAAAAATTAAGTTTTCAAGATCATCTGGTATCTAAAAAACATTACTACAATGGTCAATAATTGAAGTCAATAAATTACAATAAAACATTTTTTTATTTAATTTTAATGAATTATCTGTTGCTTGACGCATTTCCGTGTGTCCTCCTACTGTGGCCCACTATAAATTTATTCTTTTTAGATTTCTAACAACACTAATAAATATTTTTAATAATGAATGCGAATCATTATCACGTCTTGGGAAAAATTACTTTTTCGTAATCACAATATTTATAAAAACGTTCAAAATTAAGCACAAACATTTTCAAATTCCAAAAAAATTATTGCTTGACACAACACACAAATTCTTGATTGATAGTATTGACAGATGACACACAGTGCTTTTGCATTGCCATTTTCTTGTTTGTTAGTTGACGTTTTTTAAAACAATAAAACTATAAATATGGTAAAAGTTTAAACATAAATAACACTTTTAAAAACATTATAATATATTTAAAAGATATTTGTTTAACGATATTTTAGAAGTCTGAACGTTAGAAGGTGGACACAAACGAACGTATATTACTTCTCGTATACGGTCTAACCGGCAACGTTGTGCCGCTAGTTCCTATTGGTCCCGGCTACGTCATACATTTTAAAAAAATTAATAACTCTGGCAAATTAATAGTATTTTATTTTGATCTGTAATATTCATAAAAAAAAATCCAAAATTTTTGAACATGTCCCATTGATCGGTTCATGTTTCAGTCCTAATACTTTAAATGCGATGTTAACATCTGTGCTAGAAATTCTGACTGACATTTTTCCAGTTATAAATCTCGAACCAAAATTAAACACTAGACGACGTGTTGTTAGGACTTTAAGTTTAATTCTATGAACTGCGTTTTATCGGAATTACATTAGTACGAGTAGTACCTCGTATAATTTCTTTTTAAGTAACAATGGTTTCTGATAATTTATGTTTATTACAATTATCCTGTACTTTTTTCGCAAAAATAGTACTTACTCTATGAAAGTTGATTTAGTACCCTTCAATTTTGTATGTAATAAATATTAATAATAGATTGGACAGAAGAAGATGGTACAAAGTTTATGGTTTTATTTATTACTCATGAATCAACTGACTTAATGCAATGTGTTCATAATTTTTAGTTTTATGTTTTGTATTTATTGCCCCATGCAAAGAAGTTATTTAATGAGTAATAATTAAATGTAAAAAAAATAAAATGTTTGCAGATACCTATAAGAGAAGCCACTATTCTTGTTTATTGTTTCTTAAAATAAATTTTACTTGTTTGAAATTGGAAATTTTATTTAAAGTTGAGGAGATAATTTATAGTAACTACTACTACTACTACTACTACTACTTCATTTAGGTCAATTTGTGAATAACACATCAGTGGATACTGTGAATGGTAATATACGCCGACACTCGAACGGCGGATGTTATAATTAACATTTTACAGAAAGTTTCTAGACACTTTGAAACACACTATACATAACAATGTTTGGTCCGCTGACACAATTTTTTTTTTACCTTAAAGTCCTTAAAATTTGTTACCGAGTCTAAATATCAATATTAGACAATTCATAAAGGAATAAATCGTACCAAATTTTTTCATAAAAGAATAAATTTTCTTATTTTTCATTTTTAAGTGTGTTAGAAAAACAAATACAGTAAATTATTTTCATAGACAATTGACGTTTCTAGTTTCTATTAATGCGGTATTGCCAAATCGAGTAAGAAAACGTATACGACAGGAAATACTTCGGTTAATGAAACTTGTCTGTTTGTAAATGGCTCCAGGCCATACAGCGTAGCCGAAAAATTACATAGTGTCTGGTCGGCAGGTGAAAACACTATTTTTCGAAAACTCTTAGTTCTAAAATACTTTTGTTTTTTTAGGGTTAGGTAAATTAGTTAATATTTGTTTATTTTTTTTTTATTTTATGTATATAATTATTGCGAAGCAACTCGTGATGACTCCATGCCGTTACAGGTTAGGTAAATTAGTTGAAAATTGTTTAATTTTTCTAATTTTAAGTATATTTTTTGCGAAGCAACTCGTGGTGACTCCAGGCCGCACAGGTTAGGTAAATTAAATAATATTTGTTTAATTTTTCCTATTTTATGTATGTATTTTTTTGCAAAGCAACTCGCGATGACTCCAGGCCGTACAGGTTAGGGAAATTAGTTACAATTTGTTTAATTTTTCTTATTTTATGTAATGATGCCGATGAGGAAGAAGATCTTTATATTGACATTTTTTGAAACGTTAGTTTTATACAATTTTTCCGATACTGAAGTCAATTTGTTGGCCTGGTCCAACAAAGGGCATAAATAAAATTGACCACTGATATGTACTAATTGATATGGCAACATTGTATTTCTTTTAGACACACGTCACACTTCCAATGTCAATTGTCATTGTGTTTACGAAAATTAAATAATTCCCACGAACTTAAACATGAGCTTAAATTAAGAAAATAAAGTGTTTGTGAAAAAAATTGGAATGGTTTATTATTTAGCAATTTCTATAACAACAAATTAATCAAAATGATAAAATTCAAATTTTTTTAAAATCGAAATCAGATGACACATTTGAAAGTTTTAAGGAGAGAAAAAATATTTTAAAGTGTTTTCAGGGCAAAAAAAGTATTTTGAAAGATTTAATAACTAAATTTAGAACACAATAAAATTGTTTATAATGTAAATAAAATAATAGTAAAAATATAGATACAATACCTAATTAATGCACGTATGAGATGGCTTACCTGAAATAAAAAGAAAAATAAGTATAAGCAATCAAGTTTACCTAAAGCTGTTTTATAATAAAGAAAGTTGTCAGAAGGTGATATTCATAAACAAAATACTTATTATCCTTTTAATTAATCAGAAAAATATATATATTAATCAGAAAAATATATTATGTCAAAATATTGATTAAAAAAAATATAATTGACAAAACTTTAAATTATCCATAATTGACACAAAGTTAGATTCTTAATTCAGTTGACACTGACCGCAATGCCCAATCTATTGATCAATATATAAATCAAGCCACTACTAGCACACTGACCGCAATGTCACTAGCCCGCACCAACCATGGTACGGCGACTCTGGAAAACTGAACACAGTAATCCTAAAATAAACGCATACAATAACCGCAATGTACTACGCCAGAAAAGACAATGTAAATCACTTTACTTTTGAATACACATCGTAGAGGAAAACAAAATATAAGCAAAAAGTCAAATAAGTTTAAATTATTTAATATAACCCCGTTAATTTAGGATACTTTACAAAATAGCTTTACGTCAGAATTGACAAATTAACTATAAAAGGTTGATGGATACTAATTGGGTAATAAAATTGGCAAAATAACTTGATTACAAATTAAAACAAAACTAATTGATAAAACACATTTACTTAGTGAGAAAAACTCACACTATTCAGCAAACAGCCACTCACAAAAATTGTAATTATTCACTAGTTTATTATTATTATTGGAACGAACTTTAATTTTGTTCCGCAGAGCAAGTAACTCAAATTTTAAATGATCTGTATTCTATGCCTGGTTGAGATTTTACCCTTAATTCCCATATTCGTAATCCGATATAGGTCATTCACTGAATTTACACCCATATCGGATTAAGAAATAGATGCACGACTAAGCCGGTCTACAGGATAATTTCGCATCAGGTAGTTTAGTAAAACAAGCGTAGTCTTCCGGAGGGTAAAAGGTGAATATATTTTAATTATTAAATACTTATATAGTATGTAATTATGTTTATTAAAATTAAATTACTAAAGTAATACACGAAAAAATGAAAATATTTATAATTTTGTTTTGGACATTGTTTATGGTAATACCATATAAAATCAATAAAACATACTAATGGTGAGGGAAAGCGACACATAATCTTGCACGCAGATGGAAAGAATGGATTTGTGGATGATGCAGGATTAATATTTTCCTCTAAATCAAAATCAGAAGACTACCACGATAACATGAGTTCGGATATGTTTATCAAATGGTTAAATGAAAAACTATTACCAAATTTAAGTGAACTGTCTGTTATAGTGTTAGATAATGCGAGCTATCATACAGAACTTTTAAACAAACCGCCAAGACAGAATTGGACTGTAGCCAAAATACAAGAATAACTACGTAACGAAAATGTTGCATTTCCACAATACGCCCTTAAATCTGAGTTGTTAACTTTAGCCAAACGGCATGAACCACCACAAATTTATATGGTAGATCAAGTCATACATAGTTATGGACATGATGTGTTACGGCTTCCACCGTACCATTGTCAGTTTAACCCCATCGAACACATTTGGGGTATATGTAAAACGTATTATAACATCATATTGGAATTAATGGTTACAGCGACGAAGTAATAAGGGAAATATGGAAACAAGCACTGGATACATCAACCCCAGAAATTTGGCAAAAAAGCTAGACGCCATCAGAGATGATAAAACAGGGACAGACACACGTGGTAGAAAATAATTTCGAATAATACAGCAAATCTCACAGTAAATATAGGTAACTACCTAAAAAATAAATACATTTTTTTACGTTTCAATAATACTATCATGATGCCCACGAAATAATAAAACATCTGTGCCCGGTACGCCTATGGAGTACAAGTAATAACTATAAAACACTAGGTCATAGCCTGTCGGCATCAACAACAAAGCGGTTAAATGAGAGATATCCTTCTGGTTAGTTTTTATTCTGGTAATACCTAAAACGACAGTACAATCACGTGGTCTTCACGTGATCATTCCGTTTGTTCGGTAATCCGAGTATAGTGGCGCCATCTTATGCATATACCGAATAATTCAGCTTGGCCTCGTATAGATATATTCACTATTTTAACCACCCTGTAAAATTTATGATCCCAGAGCTTATCAGAAAGCTCTTCCAAAGTATGCGAACATCCTCAAAGTTTCTTTGATTGCTACTCTTACGCTTTAGTACTATACTTACTTTTAAACCATTTAAAGCAGTAACTGCATATTTTATTACGAAGAACGTCGACTCGAACACTATACTTTTTAATGGCCATTTTTTGCCTAAATGAATTATAACCCATGAAAATATTGCAGGCTCCCTTGCACAATGCCCCGCCGGTAATATAACTTAGTCATTAGGATGCGTTCTAGTAGATCGGTTTTTATGTATTTTTTACGAGCGGACGTTTCAGAATTCGAATCTTAGCTGCTATCTACGAAATCTACGAGTATATGAAACTCAGTGGCGGTCTTCGACTAGAACGATGCAATGCGGATTCTTTTACAGAAAAACCTAGGATACAATGTTTCAAATTAAATTCCGTTCTTAATGTCGTTCTAATAAAAAAAATATATAGCTTAGCGTTTTATTTGAGATTCGGAACAATAGCTAAACAATATTTGGTTTTGGGTAGATAAAAACACAAAATCAATCCCATATACAGTATGTTAACCTCGGAATCCCAAGAAATGAAGACGATATACTTATTTAGATTATATTTGGATGTAAGTAAAGAGAGAAACTTGTTTAACTACGCCTATTCGATGAAAAGGAGGAGACACTACAGCAGTCAGCAATCATAGCGCAACATATCAACATAAATTTCAGTATTTCATTCGTTTGTCATAAGTCATAACAAAACCAACAAAACATAAAAAATGTCACTTATCACTTTTTCTTGTGGGAAATATATTTGAGATTTTAAAGGACTACTTATACGTTTAAATAAGTTTAGTAAGTTCTTTTCAATAAAATAGAAACATATTTTCTAATTTATTGTTTGTTATTTTAGATTGCAATATTTCAGTTTTCAATTACAATAAAAAATAAATCATTGTAAACGAGAAAATACAATTAAATGACTGCCTATATTTTACACGAAAAATAGAGAATTACAAAACTAACTTCTTGGTAATATAATATATTAATCAATTAATAATAATAAT
Organism: Psylliodes chrysocephalus; assembly: GCA_927349885.1. Lineage (NCBI taxonomy): Eukaryota > Metazoa > Arthropoda > Insecta > Coleoptera > Chrysomelidae > Psylliodes > Psylliodes chrysocephalus. Next base: position 75,330,430 of record OV651816.1, on the reverse strand, counting down.
AATAATAAATTTATTTTGATCCAATGCTTGACGCCGAACACGAATACAACATTGTTGTTAAACTTTCGCAGGTGAACCTTTTTTTTAGCTCCCAACTATAAAAATACAAAAACAAGTCTTATACTGCCGTCCTAGCAAGAAAGGTCCTCTCTGAAAATTTGTTTCGAAATAATCGAGTTTTTAACTATTTTTAGCAGACATATTTATTATGTTTTGAACCTTTTTTGTGGAACTTTTTAACATTTTAGTACCTTTACGATGCAAATAAGACATTCCGTTTCGGTATCAAGAAAGTTAAAATGTAGACAAATGCACAAAAATAAAAAACTGCTAATTTTGCAGTTAGAACCTTTCTTGCTAGGAAGGCAGTATAAATGTGCTCATGTAGCTCATTAAAGGTAAATAACATGTTAATTTGTTACGTTTCAGTAAATTAAGTATTACCATTGCTGGACAGTAGTGGCGTTTTGTTGGATAAATACAGCATTTCCCTAGATATATACATATGCCGTTTTGCTGTACGTTTGCTGCACAATATCAAATGCTGGACAGACTAAAAATTCTGTAGAATACAGCAAAATGCTGTACCTATGCAAAATACATTTTATGTAGTAGGTTTCCTTTGTGCTGGATTATAATTCTAGAAGCTAAAGTAAATAATACAGAATTGGTTATAGAAGAGTATATAACATCTGAAATTATTTCTTTTTCTCTCATAGCAGAATATCGTGCTAAAAAACATTGATTTTTATAAAAACATCTGTATAACTTGGACATCCATTATTAAGCATCAAATTTGTAAAATTCAAAATAAATGTTATTATTTATTTAAAACAACAAAGTAAGTAAAAATCAACTAAAAATAAGTGCAATGATTTAAACGAGCATATATTTCAATTCCTATATACATATTATTAACTTTAATAATAGTTAAACAAGTAAATTTATTGCCTCCAAAGTTTATTTTCACAGAAGAAACCATACTGGTTGAGTGGAAGAGCAAAACTCTGATTTTTATCAAAGATTTTGAACTCTGCCATTTGGCAAACTATTTGTATTTATATATATTTTTTTTCTTTCTTTGTATTAGGTACTTAGTTTGGCCAATAAAAGCATTTATTATTATTATTATTATTATTATTATTATTATTATTATTATTATTATTATTATTATTATTATTATTATTATATAATTAAGTATACGTTTATATTAAAATTATGATTAGTACCAGTTGTAGGTAAATATCTTTTTTTAGCATCGTACAACTGCCATCTTAATAAAAAATCTAGTTACATTTAAAATATACCTTATAAATACATTTTTTAACTTTTTTTGTACAATCGTTCACCATTTTATACTCTTTCGTGCAATCGTGTTTTCGATTCTAGTGAACCTTTGAGATATTCCCTATATACCCTTTATACCTACCTTTGTCCAATTGTTCAGTGTTTTATAGCTGCCTTATGGTATCACACATGTGTAATTGTGTTACCTTGTGATATACCTATATTATTAATACCTACCTCTACTTGTGTGATATTGGTACTTGATTTCAAAAGCTTTTTAATAATAAATTTAAACAATTTTTATTTTGTTTTATTTGGATTTTACTATATCCTCAATATACTAGTATACATATAGTGTGTCCAAAGATTTTTCAAAAAAGTAATTTTTCATAATTTGTCAACGTCAATCGTATTTATTTAACAAGCAAAAGAAATTATCAAGAATACTTTTTTAAAATTTAAAATAAATATTTTTACAAGTATTGTTACGATCATCCGTGGACACACTGTATAATGCTGTAAAATGAATTCACATTGGGTCCTATGATTGAACGTTTATGTTATCGGTAACGTATATGTTAGGCCGAATTTTAAAAGTAACGAGGCAAGTTCGTATGATGGAAACCTGTTAAATTAGAACATAACAGGCGGAAAATAACAGTAATATGTTATGAAAGACTTTACATCATACGAATTTGTCTCTTTGCTGTTAAAACTCGGCCTAACATGTACGTTACGGATAACGTAAACGTTCAATCATACCACCCATGATATCATCTATAAAACGTTTCAGAGCAATTTTCGGGGAATGTACCGTAAAAGTGCTAGTGTAATGTTTTCCGAACTTTACTTTGTAACCTCTCTGAGATGTGCTATAAAAGTCTTGCCGTTGGGAGCATTCAGCGGTTGCATGGATATTAGGATTACAATAAAAGTACATTGCATGCGAGCTTAAAGAGTCTAAAATTGTGTAACAACCCACTAACCTAAAAACCATTTGTAACTACTGATAGGTCTTTAGCTACTGTTGTTACTATACTATTAAGGGATTAAGGCAGCACTGTCACCAGCCAAAGGGTCCTGGAGTCCAGAAGGAATATCCATTCACCAGTGGCAAATAAAAATAATAAAAAAAAAATAAATAAAAATTATCCCTTAATAGCATAGTCGAACGGTTCTTAGCAACTAGTTTTAGACTCTTTTAGTCGTAAGTAAAGTCATGTATTGGACACATCAGATTTTTTCAATAATAATATCAATTATTACAATTGCAGCTTATTAACGTAGATGGGATGCTTTTGTGCTGGCTGGGTAATATCTTACAAATAAAATACCAACTCAATTTTTGCTAGAAAGTACCTAAAAATAAATACAACTCAATTAATTCAAAAGGTACTTTTAAAAAATAAATTGAGTTCTAAAATAAAACAATTATTCTAAAATAAGAACGAGAGAATGTATTCTAGATGGTTACACTTCTACGGTAGTGGGATAGCATTTTTTTCTATTCAATACTATTGTGTTTCTAGGTCGTTTTCCAATATTCGGGATTTTAAACTTAAAACACTCTATAATTAAAGAAGTCAGTGGAAGAAAATGTTAAGCCTCATTTAAAAAAATTGTTCGACCCTAAACTTGGTTTTAAACCGTGATGGCAACCTAGGAATTTGACTTCTTTATCTGAGCTATGGATCTGATGATCTGAGCATACTGGAAAGTGACATTTTGATATAATTCATTATTTGTCAATTTTATGTTATATTTCTAGGTATTGTGTGTAATTAATTTAATTTTAATTTGTAGATATTTGGACAATTTTTGAAATAAAAATTTTAAATTGCGTAGATTCTACCTACCTGTAGGCCTACTTTAACACTCTAAAAAATCGACAGGATTTCATATTGTCCATACTTTTTTCTAAACGGTGAATAATATATTGTAGGAATCTTTTACTATTAACTTTTCTATTCAGATTTACATTGACTGACCGTCGCTGTGTTGAAAATTAGTTAGTTTATAGCCTGGGAAAATTAGGCTTTACTAGTTTCGAATGAGTATCGTTTCGTTTCTTAAAGCCTAAGTTCAAGTTCATAGAGGACATTAATTTACTAACTTTGTACGGACTATCGTTTTGTAATTTCTGAAATTACGTAAGCGCGGCAAGTCTATTGATCGCACAGATTTATTTCACTGGCTTAATTTGTCAACATTCAAGATGTCTTGAATAGACCCTTCACTACTCCATCAATCTGAAAAATCTTCATAATTCATTAAAGTTTAAATTTTCCGAAACTCCGACCATACTGTTATTCGGAATACCGTGAGAATGGCCGTATCATATATTTATTTTATTTATTGTAAAAAACTTTAGTGCAACGCGTTAGTATACCAAAAACTATTTAAAATTGCGGATTTAATTATTATATTTGTACTTGTTCCCTAGAGGCCTTTCGTTTGTACATATCTTCATTAGAAATGTCTTCAATATCTCTAGGTGGGCTAAGGTTACATTAATAATAGAGCATGAAAGGGGTTTTATGAAAGAGGTCCTGTGAAAAAAGATAACGAGTAATTGGAAAATTACCACAGAACCAGGAGTCACGTGATATATTTAGAATTATGTTCTTTTTTTTTAGAAAGTCTGCACCTAAACAAGTTTCTACTCTGTTTATGCTCAGGTGACCGTTTTTATCTCAAAAAAGAATTTTGCGATAAAGGTATATTGATATTCACACTGTTGAATGATTTTTCAAATGAGACATCACATAACTCCTGTTTCTTTTCAAAATAATTATCGATTACGGTATTAGGCCAACATCGGTGGCGTAACCTCTTTCAAAAAAATATGTGAAGGAATGTGTAAACATTTTTCTCAAAAGTGGACAATTTATTATTCTTTTGTAAACCGATTTGTTTTTGTTATTGTTTTTAGTTCAATACTGTTTTTATAAAACACTATGGATTATTTTTTCCCTGATAATTATTGTCATTACTTTACTTTTATAACTAAGTAATACTAATGCGATTAGTACCTAGCACCATTCCTATTACTTTGTGTACATTGAAATAAACTTATTAATTGGTTTATTAATAATTTTACAATTAAGTTTAAAATTATTACATTTATGAGGAAAAACGACTAGGTACGTTCATTTCTATAGTCAGCCACTCAATAGTTAAAATATGAAAATATATAATCTCCAATTCCCTCTACGAAATTATGAACAATGCACTCCCATATCTTCAAGGTAAAAACAAATTAAAGAAACATCGAGAAAGCTGAGAATTATATAAAATGGGGTCAAACCTGAAATGTTTAGACTAGAGCAGTGGTTTTTGGTGAACGTTAAAACTTTTCTTTGTTATTTAAATAATTTTCAGTGTACCATAGTGATAATTCAACTAAACACCTTAACTATACCTCCTATTTTACCAAACATTTTTAATTCATTAATGTACATTAAATATTGTTTGTTTGTACTTTTCCCAATAATGTCGCCAAATAAAGAAATGAAGAGCAGAGGTTCAATCAAGGACCGAGACTTGCGGTACGCCTCAAATTTGCTTAAAGAGTAATTTGACATAAATCGATTCGTTAAGTGAAAGAACAAAATCAGATAGTTTCTTAGATTTTAATTTTTGTAGAAGAATTTCATGGACAATCCTGTGGAATTCCTTAGAGGAGTCGGTATAGGTAATATCAACCTGAATTCGCCTATCCAGAGCATCACACAAGATTCTACACAGTTGACCTACTCTTCCTAAATAAGGACGTATGTATAATAAATTATAAACATTATAAAGTCTATAGTTGTCAAAATCATCTTTTTCTCTTTTTCGCGAGATAATATCCATAACGTTGTACGATTTATATTATTATTTTTTTTTTTTGATGTATTAAATTTTGTGATTTTGTTCTATAAGAACTGTACCTAGGTGGTATATTATTCAATCCTTAAGTCATCAGCAGGGTTTTATATGTTTTATAATAAGAGACCAATCTTCGATATACAAAGTTTTGGACTTTGAACTTGGATTAAGCCATTTTCGCCCATTTTGTTTCTAGAGCCCTTGAAAACACTTGGAAAGTGCTGTCACGAAATTAATTTCGGATCTTGCCTAGCAGGCTAAACTGTGCATTAGGAAACATTCTTGAAGCGGATACTTTTTTTAACACGACATTATTATACTCACTTTTTGCCCACATTTCATCAACGGTAAGAGTAACTAACTCTGCATGATGGCCATGCCTCTCATAATTTTTTTTATATAACAGGTCTTCTACTTTACCATTAAATTTCTTCTTCACCGCTGAACTTCTACTTCACCAATAAATTTCTACTTTACCTTCATCGTTAACTTCATTTATTTTCAACTTTAACCTCGTCAGTCTCTGCGTCTTACTTCGTCTGACTTCAACTAACACTGGTACTGCAGCTTTACATACTTGTGTACTGCATACCCTTCTTTGCCTGGCTTTTACACACATATAGAACATTGTGCATGATGCAAACATCCCACTACCCTCATAGCCAAACTAATTTAGATTTCCATGCCTGCGATGCATGCTGTACCACTACGGTAGGCCCTAACAGAAGTAGCCATCGGCCATTCTGTTACCGAGATTAACAAGTAAAATTAATCCTTAGTTTACTTTTGGAGGCGCCTACCTGCACCAGTGCTGGATTTATATTTTTATGAGTGTAGGCCACTTTAGTTCCACCGCCCCATGTACCTTTCTAAAATAATAATTTTCCATTTGTAGTAACTAAAGGAAGGCACTTAGGTTAAATAAACGAATTAATTAATCATTAAGAAAGAGCGTAAAAAAGAAACAACAATTACAATTTTATACGGGACTTTTAAATAGCAAAATCATCTATATCATCATAGTTTATGGTGTTCATTATCTTTGCTTCTATGTAGAAGAGAGCTAAAGAATTAATTTTTTTCTTTAGATAATGAAGACCTTTAATAATTTTTCACACGTTTCAAACAGGAAAAACTCCTTTCCCAAGAACAATTTGTAGCTTTAGACAATGAAGACCTTTGATAATTTTTCACGCTTTTTAAACAGGAAAAACTCCTTTCCCAAGAACAAGTTGTAGCTTGAATGGAAAGTGCCACGCGGAGAGCTATATCCAAGTTAGAGTAAAGATTAGACACAGATTTATTTCTCAAAAACGTTGTGCATGTAGTAGTGAGTTTGATCCAGGCTTCACTGTACACTTTTCAGTTTTATTAGAGAAAATGAGACTGTGAAAATGCACACATTCTTGAACCAAATCGACGTAATATAGATAAAATAGGTACAATAACACTAGGTACCTATAATTGATAATTTTCGATAGGAATAAGTTTCTATAAGGATTTAACGTATTATTATAAAAAAATAAACCAGTGAACTTGTTTGACTTTTATCCTCTGAAATCTACCGCTCCTAGGCCGCGGCCTATATGGCCTATTAACAAATCCAGGACTGACCTGCACCCAGTTGTTTTGTCATTTTGTTACAAGTCTTCCATGAAATTTGTATTTTTAGCCTTTGGTGCATAAACATTGGCATATATATTCTAGCTAACCTTATTTCGTGCCACTTGTTAAATAAGTTAGGTTATTATTATTACCTGTCATCAGTGAACCAGCACTTTTCTTTCTCACTAAAAGAGACATTCAACTATTGTGCTCTGGTGCAGACATCGTAACTCTCGATAATCGATTCAATTATTTGCCCTCGTTTTTCACCAGTGCAAAATAGCTATAGGTGCAAGTGCTGTTACTTTAACTTTATGTATTATTTTAATAGTCACTGTGAACCAAAAGTATACTTTTGGCCCCATTAAATATTATTTTTCTACACCCGTATTATAATAATGCACTTATATGCCCATAATCCGTTTCATAATGATACCCATTATGATACAGATTTTTCATTACGATACAGATTTTTAATCAATAGAAACCTACAATTTTTCAATCAAGCATGCTGTTTGACGTTTGTCCTAAGTTCCTATGTAATTATTTTAGTTGTCAAAACGTATTAAATTTTCGTAGGTAGCTAAACTTCGATAATTATAATATTAAAATGTCTGATATTAGCGATATAGAAGACTCCTCCACACATATCGGAGAAAGCAGAAAATACAGTACAAAATATTTTACCGCAAAAATCTAGGGAAATACCAATACCTGAAGTAATACCATTAATTACAATTTTGTAGAATTTTTTATAGAAATACGAGTAATTACTGTTATTGTGTTCAATACCAATATAAATATAATATTTATAGGTCTTGATTATTTATCGGGTGTAGAAAAAATAGCGTATGCAACTCTCATGTAATGGTTATTAAAACACTCGCATAAACCATACGAAACTCGCCTTTGGCTCGTTTCGTATCCCGGTTAATGCTCGTGTATTAATAACCATCATTACATGATCGTTGCATAATATACTATTTTTTAATACTTTCATCGTACTTTTGAGTCAAATAATATAAATCATACACCAGCCTATTTACTAGTAACTTGGGTTGTATTAAACAAACAGATCTTATTTAGATGTTCTATTTTTGTTGTCGTTTTCTTTACTCAGCTACTCTCGGCACAAAATCGGACATAATCTAAATTAAATTAACCCCTTCTTGTATAACCCTTTACCATCTTAAGTCGAGGGAAGGTTACATAATTTTATCAGCAAAGCAGAATTTAATTTCGACCAAATTCACATAATTAAAATGATTTATTGTTAGGAATCGTGACTTAAAATGATTACAACTTTCATTATCACATATCGTTTATTACAATATTGTTTATGATTTTTTAAAAATATATTTACAATTATTTTTTTATGGAGGCACCTATCTATTTCACGAAGGCTGATGATGACCTAACTCATGCTTTTAGCCGAAAACAGTCACTTTTATCATTTTCAATATCAACTTTTGACAATTTTTCACGAAATTCATTTCAATTTCTCAAGTTGGCAATTTTCTTGACAACTTCATTGTTAAATGTCAATTGTCACTCAGTCTTTTCTGGAAACTGTCAAGATGGTCACGTTCTCAAAAATATCGTGTACTTACTACTGGAAAACTCTGGCTGTCTTCATGTTGAAGACCAGCAGTTTCTATTCCTTTGAATGGTTTAGAGTGTTCATTTTTACTTGTTTGGATGAACCCCCACTTCATTTGTTAAAATTTAACCACATTTTCGGTGTGGTTCTTTTATTTTTAATTATCCGAGCTACAAGCTATGGTGGTGACTTGGGACTGTGTTACGGTTTAGATTTTCAAAAATATAAATTAACCATATTTTGTTTATAAATATTGAATCAAAGTACTCAATTAGCTTTTTTAAATAAGTCCAGCAACGAAATCAAGACCAATTATTTGTTCAGTATTAAAAATTAATCTTACTATTAAAAAATCCTCTAGAAAATACCAAAAACTTCCTTGTTCTTACCCCTTTTATTGATTATCAGCACAATATTAACTTTTATAATGATTACAATATATTTTTCTAACATTTATCTACCCCATTTTGTTTTGTTTACCTTTTTCAACTGGTTCTTCTTCTTCTAAACTTTGGTCCCTATTCTACCTCCATCTAGCCAGTGAATTGTTCAATCCTTGAGTCATCAGCAGAGTTTTACATGTCTTATAGTAAGAGACCAGTCTTTGAGGTACCCAGATTTGGACTTTGAACTTTGATTAAGCCATTTTTGCCCATTTTGTTTCTAGAGCTCTCCAAGAACACTTGAGAAGTGCTCTCACGAACTTATTTCGGATTTTGCCTAGAATCAAAACTGTGCATTAGGAAACATTTCATGTTGATTAAGAAAAGGCGCTTGTAGCGGATATTCTTTTCCTAACACACTTATATACTCACTTTTTGGCCACATTTCATCAACGGTAAGTGTAACTAACTCAGCATGATGACCATTGCCTCTCATAACCTTTTCCTATTTCAGGCCATTTACTTTACATTTACTTTGCTACTTCAATTCTACTGTGCTTCAACTTCATCTTTAACTTCCCCTTTTGATAATTTCATCTACATTCTACTATTGGCTTGGACAACTTAGCCTGTATTTCCATGCTTGAGATGCATGTCATACAAATGCGGTAAGCCCCAACAGGAGTACCCACTGGCCCATCGGTCACCGAGAAGCCCCACTCTGGACAACCATCATTAGCAAGAACTAACCATACTTTACTTTTGAGACAGTCTACCTGCACCCAATTGCTTCGTTAGCTTGCTACCTGCATTGCATGAAGCTTGTGACCTATAAACATTAAGTAATATTTTAGCAGAGCTTAACTCGTGCCACTAGCGTAATTATAAACCATTGTAAACCAAAAGTATACTCTTGGCCCCCTAGATAACTTTTACTTTTGTGAACACTTTTTTTTTGGTTTAAGCATAAGTCAACCATAATAACCATAACATATATATTCTCAAGTCAACCATAATAACCATAACATATATATAATCACCACCAATTCGGGTTTTATTAATCCACAGTTTATTCAAGTTTTTATTTCATTTATTTTCTTTCACCCAGCCACTCTCAATTGAAAACCGGGCATACAATTAACAAAATAAACCCCCTCGTTGTGTAACCTTAGCCTGCTACCACCTTTAGTTGAGGCGCAGGTTACAACTGGTCTGTTGCTGTCCTTTTTAATTTAATTTAGGGCATTTTCATGTAGCTTCTATAGTTTTTGACGAGTAAGTGTTCAAGTTTTTTATTCATTGTTTAGTAATGTTACGAGTTGATTATATTGTTACAGCTCCGTTATTTCTCTGATGATGGCGTAATAGGCCGAAAGCGCTTAGACAAGTTTTTACAGAGTTTTATTAATAAAACTCAATTTACACACTTTAAATACTCTCGATTCAATTCTTAAAAATTTTACTATTTTTCGTTTTATCCAGTTTATTGTAAATAACAGAATTCATGGCTTAAAAGAATTAAAAATCACATTCCCTGTCAGAGAACACTCCTATTTGAAGTGTAACAAAAATGTAGGATTGTGGTATTTGAAAAGTCCTTTTGAGATCCCTGAAGAGTTTAATAAATGTATAACAAGGCATGATTTTAGATTGGAAATCTTATTAGATCAATATATTTACAAAAATACCCATTTAAAACACAGTCTGGAAATAGTGGCAACATCTGACCATAGCCGTCTCATCAACCACCGTTCAATATACAATGGGCCACTAATAATCGGAATAATAAGAAAACGCTTTAACACAAACTCAGGTATAAGAAATGGACAATTTGTACTGCCTGCTCCAGCATACGATGGTGAGTTATATGTAAGGTTTAACCTAAAAATAGAAATTAATAACTTTCTTACAGGTCTTTTACCAATTCCAAAGGCTAAGTTGAAGACCTTATGAGCCTTATGCGGTTTTGCAGTCCAAGAGCTGTAAAATTTTTTAACAACCTGGATCATTTCTAACTAGTAAGATCAAATTATTTATGTGTTGATTGATGATGTATAACTTTCAAACGTCAACAAATAATAAATAGTAACTACACACATTAAACTTTCTTTCCTAGTATAAAAATAAAATATGACGGCTGTTTTTTTTTTTCAGATGACATGGCTGCTTTCTTTTCTGCAAAACACTGACTGCTACCTTTCTTTTGGCAATAAATTCGCAACCAGTTTTTTTAAAGTACAAGAAATGTAATTTTAATATTTTGTAATAATGTAAATTCAGTTTTCTATAAGCAACATGTTTATATAACATTTTTAAATAAATATATTTAGTTTTGAACTTAAAAATTGTATTTATTGATTATGTAAGTGAAATGACATGTCTGTTTTTTTCTCTGCACCCTTCATATATTAACCGTGCTGACCTTCTAGCTTTTGTCACCCACACTTAGAACAACTACATCCAGTTCTATGGTAAAACCTGGATTTTAACTAAAGTTTTCAAATATTATGTGTTTCTACATTGTACAAAATTAGTGTATGTCAAGTTTCAGCTTTAGCCCCAACACTATTCCTATTACAATTTACTGACTTATTTTCTGCAATTTATAATATCAAGATTTGCATACGATAGCACTCTGCATGCAAGTAGCCAGTCCACCAAACAATATTTGGAAACAAGATCTTCTCTCAATAATGGCTTTAGGGTTCAAAACTCAATTGCACCTTTTAACACTGAGATTATGTCTGATGAAACCACATCTACATTAACTAATTGGTCTTAAACATAATTTGGTTTCTATATAAAAACTTGCCTAGATTATCCACTACTAGCCAATCCAACCAGAGCAACTGATAAATATTTAGACATAAACGGCTAGAGTTGCTAGATTTTGAAACTCTTTTTTTGATTATTTCAATACCCAATCCTTCAAAAACTATAGTAACGCGCTGTCTTCTTTAGTTGAAAATATTTACAGTACTTTGTGGATTTTAATATACATCTAAAAACTAAAACAACCAATCCTCAGACATCATAAATTTGGAATGCGCTGTATATTTATTTAATATGCTCATGGATCACTAGATACCATAAGTAAAAGCCTAGCAGCTAACTCAAGTAAATGTAATTCCATCAGTCAATATTCTAATAAAAATTTACTACAGAGAGTGGATATCATTTCAAAACAAACATTTAGGCTAATGTTATTCAGAAATGGAAATTGTAAAAAATTTAATCAAGTCTTCGGATGTTAAAGCAATTCTTTTAATACAATTTACAGTCTTGTTTCTGATAAATTATTAAAAATATTGGAGACTAGATTAAAACTGATAAACATACATGAGCGCCCGCATAGAAGTTAAACTGATTGATAGACATAAGCGCCGATAGCATAAAATTTTTTGTTTTAAAAACGTTTTAAATAACAAAAAGTATAATTTTTCTTCAAACGGATCAAAGTGTATACACATTATACTTTTGAACACCCTTGTAGAGGAGAACCTATAGCCGGAAATAAGGAAATTTAAATGTCCTAGGAAATGTAAAAACTTATGAAAAAGGGAATTAATTCCAAACTCAAATGTGACCGAGATATAAAATACATGAGATTTGTTTGATGTATTTTATTGTAAAGTCAAATTAAAAAAAATAACTAGTAACATAATAAACTTCCCATTGGTTTGAGGAGAACAGAAACATTCTGAATGAAAATGCATTTCCTCCACCGCTAGACTGTGTTGAATTAAATCGACTATAGTCCTAACCTGGATAAGGGACAATTGAATTTGGATGTGGGGAAGTAAGTTTCACTTTACCATCTGCACTCGCGTAATTTCTTTTTGTTTTCAAATTCCCAATTTCTGGAAAAGATTTTCCATTACTGCGATGTATGTAACAACTTTTTTCCACAATCCTTGAGTTCTCTTCCGGAAATTTTTCGCAAGGATTGAACTCATAGTTAGAGAGCTGGAGGTCTTTGAGTTTACCTACCAACTGCTACCACGTGTCCAACTTGTGTGTGCGAAACCGTATCAGGGCAAATCACAGCAATTATTCAGGAGCCACATTTCTGGAAATCCTCTATCCCTCTAGTCATTCCAACAAGGTAGTAACACTTGAATTTGCATCAAAATATAGTTTTCAGCGGGAAATATTAAAGTATTAACGACTCATTTTCTAGTCGCCATAGACACTGGGTGGGGGTTGTAGAGTTTACGATTAAGACCATAACGGGTACAGTGGAGCCGTACATAGCCATGTAGGTACGACTATCTTCATCTTAGTCTTCAAATCGCACGGTACTAGACCTGTTTCGGCTGCAGGTTAAGTATTTCGCTGGGGTTTCGAAAGGATGCCATTAATGTTCGGTCTCTGGCTGCACGCTAGCAGGAAAGAGTGATTGTCTACCACCATTACTAGAGGTGTTGATTACCTAATATGATCCCGCAGAATAGACAGTTTCCGGAATCAAGGGAGTTGGCTCATCTACAATACTCCTTTCTGGTTTATCAACTTTATCTAGAAGCTGCTTCTAGGACGACTACTTATAAATTGTGACTATTTCATCTATAACTTACATGCAGCGACATAATAAATATTTGCGCATTTTTCCTGTTTACAAGTCACTCTTGGAATTCTTTTCAGATGAACCTTTATATAAGTCGCGAGAAAATTCGCTTGCATTAGTTGCCAGTGGTTGGAGGATTATGGCAAGTTATAGGAGGTTATAAAGTGTTACGAAGTCTTACGGAGTGTTATAGAGTGTTAAAGAGTGTTAAAGAGTGTTAAAGAGTGTTAAAGAGTGTTAAAGAGTGTTAAAGAGTGTTAAAGAGTGTTAAAGAGTGTTAAAGAGTGTTAAAGAGTGTTAAAGAGTGTTAAAGAGTGTTAAAGAGTGTTAAAGAGTGTTAAAGAGTGTTAAAGAGTGTTAAAGAGTGTTAAAGAGTGTTAAAGAGTGTTAAAGAGTGTTAAAGAGTGTTAAAGAGTGTTAAAGAGTGTTAAAGAGTGTTTAAGAGTGTTAAAGAGTGTTAAAGAGTGTTAAAGAGTGTTAAAGAGTGTTAAAGAGTGTTAAAGAGTGTTAAAGAGTGTTAAAGAGTGTTAAAGAGTGTTAAAGAGTGTTAAAGAGTGTTAAAGAGTGTTAAAGAGAGTGTTAAAGAGTGTTAAAGAGTGTTAAAGAGTGTTAAAGAGTGTTAAAGAGTTTTAAGGAGTGTTAAAGAGTGTTAAAGAGTGTTAAAGAGTGTTAAAGAGTGTTAAGGAGTGTTAAAGAGTGTTAAAGAGTGTTAAAGAGTGTTAAAGAGTGTTAAATAGTGTTAAAGAGTGTTAAAGAGTGTTAAAGAGTGTTAAAGAGTATTAAACAGTGTTAAAGAATGTTAAAGAGTGTTAAAGAGTGTTAAAGAGTGTTAAAGAGTATTAAATAGTGTTAAAGAGTGTTAAAGAGTATTAAAGAGCGTTAACGTGTGTTAAAGATTGTTATAGTGTGTTATAGAGGGTTATAAAGTGTTATAGAGTCTTAAAGAATGTTATAGAGTGTTATAGAATGTTATAGAGTGTTATAGAGTGTTATAGTGTGTTATAGGGTGTCATAGAATATTATAGAGTGTTATAGACCGTGAGTTCGAGTAGATCAGGTTGCTCTGAGTTCAATTTCGTCTTTTTTTAGAGTGTGATCTGTCGCGTTCGATATGACTAAGTATTGACTCCGAGTGCACTCTTTTAACTCTGTAGAAGATCGAGATCTGTCGGGAAGTTAAATAATAAAATGTTAATTATGTCAATGTACGGCACATATTAGTGTTCTGTGGGTTTGTGCTAGGTAATATTTGTATTTTAAAATTATTTGACTCATATAGATTATTATAAGTAAATTCTGAAAGTTTAATTTATGCTCTTGTATTGTAATGCATAATAATTAACTGACCGTTGACTGACAAACTGGATTGAGGTTATGATTTTTACTTTGAGTGATACATGTACTACATTCGCTCTATAACTTGACAGGACTCTGCTGATGCCCTGCCCACTCCATAGAGCGTTATCTCAAACTTGCCCTCTGAGTGTTATAGAGTGTTATAGAGTACTGTTAAAGTGTTGTAGAGTGTTGTAGAGGCTATTTAGTGTTCTGGAGTGTTATAAAGTATTACGAAGGGTTATGGAGTATTATAGAGTGTTACGAAGTGTTATGAAGAGTTATTTATTTATTTTCACAAACTGTTCTATTCCCAATTACAGAATAGCTAAAATATGACAAAACAAATATCTCAGAAAAATACAATTGGAGAATACACAAGGTCTTCTCGAAAATTTAAATATTTAATAAACCATCTTTGAAGAGCCTCTAACTTGTTAACGTATAAATGGTAACTGGGACTCCATATAATCATAGCATATTCAAGCTTTAAGTGGATAAATGCATAATAAAGATACTTTAACGTACTTGCATTCTTAAAATCCCGACAATTCCGGCTTGCTGCAGTTAATATACCATCAATGTGATCATTGAATGATAGTGCTGAATCAAAAGTAACGCCCAAACCCACAAAGTTATTCGGTCTGCATAATAA
Organism: Psylliodes chrysocephalus; assembly: GCA_927349885.1. Classification (NCBI taxonomy): domain Eukaryota; kingdom Metazoa; phylum Arthropoda; class Insecta; order Coleoptera; family Chrysomelidae; genus Psylliodes; species Psylliodes chrysocephalus. Next base: position 75,315,128 of record OV651816.1, on the reverse strand, counting down.
ACTGTTGCCAATACGGTAATTGTAAGTAATTGGATTAGAGTTTAGTGAATATGACATGACAATACACTTTGAAGGATTCAAATTAAGGTTATTTTTCAGACACTATTCGATAAGAAGATTTTAAGATAGCCTTTCACAATCCGCGACATTCTTAATTGTTGTGTAAAATTAAAAGTTGTCGGTGTAAATCTTAAACAACCATGGGCCTAGCTTTGATCCTTGAGGAACACCGGAGGTGGCAGAATATTGATCAAACTTAAATCCATTTAACTGAACGTATTGTGTTGGTGAAATATGATATAAGAAGCCGAATAAGATTGATTTAAAGTCGGAAAGAGGCAGTTTCTTTACCAAAATGCCGTGGTCAAGCTAATCAAATACCTTTGTTATATTTGTAAAAATAATATCTGAGTTGAGTTGTCAATGTGCTCTAAAATATAGTCTGTAATTGTGGAGAGATTTGTAACTGTTGAAACACGTTTTACAAAGTCATGTTGTTGATCCGATATTGTTGCTGACGTGTTGGCAAACTGTACGTTCCACCTCAGTTTTATTTCCTTTTTTATGCATGGGACAAACCTTAGACTCTTTCCACACTAACGGTATGGTTTTAGTCCGAATGCAGGTATTTATGAGTCCACTTAAAAGAAGGAGCCAGTGCTACAGCACAGTCTTTTAAAAGAAAAACAGGAATATGATCTGGCCCAGTACCCCGCTCAGGAATATACTTGGTTTTCTGAAAAGCTAGTAATGTTTAAGTGATACATGTGACTTTCGTTTGGGGGACATTTGTGGCTGAAGAGTCTAAAGACTGCACATAAGATTTACTAAAAAGCTAGCAAAGTCATTTGACATATATCTTGGATTAAGAAGAAAGTTACCTTCACAGATCATGCTATTACCAACTTTATTGGAGCATTTTTTATTATTGATGCAAGGACAGAATTTATTGGAATTTTTCGATATTTCTGAATCAGCTTTTTCAAGATATTTTTTATATGCTCCATTGACATCAACTTTAACTTGTCTTCTTAGGTGTTTAAAAAGCATGAATAATAATTTTCTCTCTTATACTGTCGCCAGAGTTTGGATTTTTTGCGAATTAAATTTATAATATTGCCATTATACCAGGGACGATTTTTCTTTTGTTATCGAATGTTGGTTTATAGATTGTTATGGAGTGTTAAGAGGTTGTCCACAAAAATGTTTTTATGTGAGCGTACAATTTTTCTTCGTTTTAATGTAAGTTTGAAATTAATTCATATCATGGAGAGTTATGACAGAATTGACCAGTATTATTTCTGCTTTTGTCGTTCATGGCCTACTTTTCACTCTTTATTTATACAAAATAACAAAGATGCGATAGACTTCAAAGATTTATTGAAAAAAACTAATAATCTTTATAATTACGATCCTTCAGATCTTTTTTGATATAAAAATTGTTTCTATAAAACAATAATCATTATTAAGAACAATTTTTATGAATGATTTAAACCGTATTATTCATTTTATTCTGTCGATCATCCATGGGATATGATGAAATGTTTTTATGTGACACCAAAGACCAATTAGTAACTAAAGAGAATCATATCAAACAAAGTTTCATTGTTAAGATTAATTCTGTGTGGTCAGATTTATTGAAATATTTTTATTCTTATTACTTTTTATCCGGAATTTAAATCGGTAAAGTATTCAGATTTGTATTTTTAATTAATTGTTTATAATATAATATGTTAAATTTATGAGGGAGATAACATTTATTCTATATATCTTTTATTATAAAGGTTATTATGAGACATATATAATCGCCTGTCAAATAATAATATCTTGTTGTCACCGCCTTATTGATTTATTGGCGATTCCCAATTTGTTAATTTAATAATCGGATGAAGCAAAGTAGGCGGGATTAAATTTGATTTCGGATTTTCACAAATGGAAACAAAAATAATAATTTTATAAATCCTGAAAACACTAGTGTAGTAGCTAGATCATTCTGATTTAGCAAAAGTGCTGTAAATTAATTTTCAAAAATTATTATAAGGATATTTCTGAACAAAACACGAAACCATGACAACAATGTCATACGTCACTTTGGCAATTTCACGAATGAAACAATACTTCGAATGTATTATTTGTCATTTAATACCTACTTGCTTAATCTATCTGACACAAAGTAACAATTTTCCAATTCCCAATTAACAAAAAAAATATCTAAATGCCTTTCTCTACACGCACTTCGGCTATATATCTACACAAGTGCAAATAGCATCAATAAACTCTTTTATTACAGTAATTGTAATTATCAAGTAGGCACTAATCTTACCAGATTTAATAGCATGTTAAATTAGAGAAATGCAGCAGGAAGTAACATTCACTGAGATTAATACTTCATTAAAAGAAAATTGTAATAAAATAAAGGAGAAATTTGATTTACAAGAATGCTGTTTTATTTTTAAACGGTTATGGATTATGAAATAGCTTAGGTGCAAACTGGTTAAGTTCCATATTAAATATAATCATCTGCCACCTGCCTAAGTTAAATATACTCATTAGTATTCATAATCTTACTTTTTCTTTTTTACCGTCCTCTAGTTAAACCGAGTGTACACATTAAGACTTTTTGAATATACAAAGCGTTACGGTTTTGCCACGCAGATATACGATAATAATGATTTAAAGATTTTAAGTAGTTTTGTGTTTTATTACATGTATTTCTCAATATCAATCATAAAAAGATAGAGTTTGTTGATGGTTTTATCATAATATAGTGTCGTCATTGGCGACCGACAACTGACTCAAGGTGCGTTCTGTAATGATTAGTAGGTTCCAGATTTACACCTTGACACATATAGATGTTCTTGTTGTTTCATTTATTGACTCATTGCACTCCTAGAACGGTAGATGTCATGTTCGCAAATGGTGGTATAATTACAGTGCTCCCTACCAGACATGGTTTTACTCGAAAACGGTTATTTGGAGTAGTAGAAAAACGCGAGGCCATTCAAGATTGACAGTAAAAATTACTCTAAAAACTTTTAACCAAATTAAAATTTGTTAACACAAATACAAATAGAAGAAAAGCTAGATCAACCAAACCAGAGATAGTGTTACGGGTTAATTGTAAAAATTTAATTAATTTAAATTTGAGTATCTTTTCTGGGAATAATTTAAAACAAATAGTATATTTACCTGTTTTCCAATAAGCTGACACAAAATCAATGAAGGCAAAGTAAAACTATTAACTTTATTCGGAATATCCTTCTAGTACAATGTATAACAATTTATTTCAAATGGTCTAATCCCAACACTCCCTGATTCATCTTTGGGCTCGAAGAAACCCTCACGAGTATTCCTGAGTAGGTACAGGTTACGTACATCCAACAGAGGCTGACATCACCAGGCTAAGAAGCAGTGAATGCACTTTTGAGGAAATCCTGAGTCTCCGAAGTCCAGTGGAACGCAGCTAAGTAGTAGCAATACAAGATATACCACTTTATTATTGATTTTCATATATTTTTCGTACTCATAACCATAGTCCATAATGCTTAGAGAAAACTAGGATTGTTCTTTTTATTAAATAGGAGGTAGTCTTCAATAACCTACAAAATATATAAAATCCACATCAAACTTATAGATTTGCTATCTAAATTAATAACTAGCTTTTTAAATATAATATAGGTTTACTTACTTTGTATGGCCCAAAAGATTAGTTGTGAATCTTCACGTATAGTATGTATACCACACAGAAGACCGGGGCTTGATTTTATTGTAAATAATATATTATTCTCTATTAATTGTAGCATAACTTCATCCCATTGCAAATATCTTATAAACAACAAACTCCGTATATTTGCTGTAGATAATAAAATACTGTAGAGAGACAACCCTCTTGTTTAATTAAAAATATAAATTTAAGTGACCGAACCACTTCACAGAAAACCCTGGAATCGGGAGATAATTTAACCAAAAAGGTTAAAGTAACAATAGTACCTGAATATGGGGAAAGCAGGAGAATACAATAGACCCAAGAGGCCGCAGTGTTCTGGGCCAAACCTAACCCTACTTGCTTATAACCGATAAAGATAAAAATACAAATGAATGCAATCAAGTTAAATATATCAATAAATTTAGAATATTTTTAGAGCACATGGTTTTATGGTTGCCTTAATACTTAGACGTTTTGATAGAATACGATTTTTCCGATGAAGAGTGGACAAAGCGAGCATATCATTTTCCCAAAATAGAAGAAGAACCTAACAGAATCTGTATTTGCTTTTGTTTCTGATATAATCTTTAAAATTTAACATAAATAGTAAAGAATTTTTCAAATATTTACTAATCGAACACCGCCTTTTGACCTTGACTCTGAAATATCTATCAGTGGTTAAACATGTTTTAAATTATACACCATTATTAGAAATAATAAGGCACGTGTTCCACATAGCATGTTAACTATTATTAAGACTCTTCTAATGAATATGTTATGAGGTAACAAATCAAATTGCTTACCATAGGCGTCAACTTTTTTTCTACTGTGACCTTAAACTAAAATATTTTTTAAACTGACCAGGAAGACCCTTTAAATAGTTTCTAGAGATTTTTCACAACGAATATCCTTTTTCTTTTGAATCAAAATCGAGAAAAATATAAATAAATACATACCGTAACAAATATAGAAGTTCAAAATCTACTTCTATTTGCGGTTCTACGATTATCCGTCATGATTAGAGAAACAGTGAAGTGGTTGCCAGTTCACTGTCACCTATTAAACTTTATTTCAAAGCGTTTGATGACGGTAAACATGGCCAATATGATGGTTCGCAAATAATAGAAGTATCATGGTATAGGACGGATCATATTTTAGCACATATACGCCAACGTGAAACAGAGATGGCTTTGCCAGTAACTTCTATAGGGATTTCAGAATAAGTGTTTGCTAATCTAGTTGTTTTCCAATGAGCACACGTACGTAAAAAATTTTTCGAAAGCTGGTTAATAACCAAACGTATAAAAATGGTTCAAATATCGCGGAAAATAACGTAATTTGCAAAACGTTATACAAAAACGTATTATCTTATCAAAAGTTCAATATTCAGTGGAAAGTACCTAGGCAAATACGTTAGAAAATAGTATTTCATGTACGTATTACTTATCAACTAAAATCTCAACGTTAAATTTTCAACCAATTACGTTTTTTTATACCATACAACGTTAAATTTACATTGTGTTCACTGGGTTATTGTTTATTTGAAATTCGCCAAAAGACGTTTATAAATAGTAAATTTATGTGTTGAGATTCATGATGAATATTGTATTCGGTGTAAGTAATATTATTTGGTCATAAGTTATAATATATTCAGCCGTAAATTCGTAATGAGTAGAATATAAACTGTTGAAGCTTTGGTACTAAATTAAACTGAATAAATTTATTTCTATGCCACGTTACCTTAATAGTGCCGTTTGTTTCATGCAAATCGAATCTATAATACCAGATATATAGACTTAGGTATTTTTGTTTTTGACATTGGGCATGATTTTTCTCTTCAGCGTAAATCTATGTTAATACCTCTTTCATAGAACTGTTTGTCCTGTTTTATTCAGCCCAATAACAACGGAGATACACAATAATGTCCATTGCCGTTAATCTATGCCGCGTCTCCTTTACAGTGCCGTTTGTTCCGTTTGAATCTAACCAATAACACCAAATATGTAGACAGGTCCTTTTGTCATTACCATTGGGCACGATTTTTTTCTTCAGAGTTATTCGACTACCCCATTTTTCTGTTTGAATCTGACTAATAGCAATGAAAATATGCCTAAATGTCCTTTTGGCATTGCCACTGTACGTGATTTTTCTCCTCAATGATAAGCTACGTCACGTCTCCTGATTTTTATCCAATATTAGCAAAGATGTCCTTTTGGCTTCTCCATTGCGCGTAATTTTTTCTACAGCGTTAATCTACATGTAATTTCCCTCACTCCTCCGTTTTTTCCGTTTGAATCGGACCGATATATATATATATATATATATATATATATATATATATATATATATATATATATATATATATATAGAGTTAGGTACTTTTGGTTTTGCAATTGCGCATGATTTGTCTTTTTAAAGTTAAGCTATATTCGTTCACGTAAACGATGGTCGCGATCTTCGATCGCTTAGCCGAGTAGCAAACTATTTATCCAAGTTTCACTTCTCGACACTGACAGGAGGCGCTATCTCGTGGTGATCCAGAACATACTTTGTTTATCTACTGATATACATTCTTCGAGACCCATATGGCAACGCTAGGCCAGTATGCCACTTTTTAATTATTTCTATACAAGATACTATTATTTTTGTTAAGACATGTTCACATTTAAGGAGTATACCGATATGCTAATTACGTTAGGGGAACGTATAGGAAATGCTAATGCTGCAGTCACAAGAATATGCAGAAACATTTCGTTTATGTTACGTTAACAAATTCACAGGGTAACAAAAAAATATTTTTAATAGTTTCAAATCCTTAGGGTGCAATATGAGAATTAAAATACAGTATTTACACAACCACTTAGACCGTTTTCCAGAAAATTTAGGAAACATAAGTGAGGAACAAGGTGAAAGATTTCACCAAGATATTAAAGTTATGGAGGTCCGCTACCAAGGAAGATGGAACATGCACATGATGACAATTACGGCTGGAGTTTAAAAAGGGGACTGTTTAAAAAAACATTCAAGAATGTCGCGGAAAAGAAGCTTTCGAAATGTTGAGTGACTATTTGATTTCTTCAATGCTTTTTTGTTTGTAAGTACGACATAATATTGTATTTTGTATAACTAAAATAAAAATTTCGTATCTACTTTTGTTTACTCATAGCCCTCAGAAGGTCTAGATACCGCATCGTAAAAACATTTTGACCCCCCATATAATGGGCGCCATGATAAATAAATGTCAATAAATTTTAAGTTGGCACTTCTGACAAGACAGAATCGGCACAAGTTTAGTAATAAGCGTAAGATCGGCGTTCGACGTATATAATCGATTTTATTATCTGTTGTCTTGTTTATTTTGTTCTTCTAGTAAAGGTTTTATTTAAAACATTATTTTTTAGTTTAGTCGTTTAGTGTTTTATTTTAATAAAAAACATTTGTGGTTTGGTGTTAAATTTTTACAGGATTTTCAAAATCTCTTGTTGTTTTGTACGTGAATGTAACAATGCATCCAACGGTAGAAGATACAAGGAAGGAATAACATTTCATGTGTAAGTTTTCAAAAATATTTGTATATTTTCAAAATCAAATAATTTGTGTTTTGTTGTAGCATACCAAAAAATTTTAGGAAAGAATAACTGATAGCCATAGGAAGACCATTAAATCATTTTGTTACTTTAGTACCTATAAGCCCAGAAAATTTGGGGATACTAGCTGAAACGGCAAATGTGTTATTGGCTCCTTGTTAGTGACCTATTGTACAATTTTTCCAACACACGTTCCATGATCCTTTGAACTTGGCTGCACCGTACTGATGAAGACCAATAGTCAGAAAAACGTGTCGACCGTTACTTCTTTTTTACTTTTTTTTATTCGAAAAATGTCCACTATTACTACCTTGATACAATAATATTAGTTCCGTTCTAAGTAGGTACATATTATAGTTTGTATGTTTTATGCTTTATTTTATTACATGTAATAAATGATAGGAAATATACTTTTATAGTAAATAAATTGATTAAAGCAATATGTAAGAATAAGTTTATCTAAGGATTAAATTGTTAAAGCAATTTTTCATATCCATTGTTTATTAATTTGTTTCATTTAATTCTTTCTTATTGAGTAAGTTATTTCATATAAATATGCGATTCTTGTAAAATGTAATATTTTCTTTTAAATAGGTATATATAATGTTTGTATAAAATATTGTTCAGTTAATAAAAAATAAATATTTTGTCTTTTATTCAAAAGAGGATTGTAAATTTTTCAAAATATATTTACCTACCCCAAAAAAAGATTAATAAAACCAGTTAGTTATATACACATTTTCTATATATTTATAGAGGTACTTTTTAAATAACTTTCAATACATTCGAAAACTGTGGTTTTATTAAATTCAATGTAACAAATAATAATAGGTATTCTCAAAAATATTTAAAAATAAAATCGAGATGGGACTCTTGTATAATTTAGTGACTATTCGTCTATGGTTAGTGCACTGCTGTATGTCCCTGGGTTTTCTACATTAGAACAATACTGCTTCTCCACTCTAGCAGTATTTTTTGCATCTCACAAGATTATATTTATTAAAAAACCAAGGAATTATTTTGGGCCTATTGCTGTGCCCTTTTCCAATATTCCCAAAGTTTTTTTTTACTTTCTGCTGATTGGATCTCCGATAGCGACAGCTCCATTTGTTGTTCCACTAGTTTTTTATCAAATTTTTAAAATAACTTCTATATATTTATCTTCTGCAACGACTTTGCTTACCTGCTTCATAATCTCTTCCCTATGCTCCAATTTCTCTAACAGGTGAGATCTTATACTCGCTCTATTAAATCAAATTATCATTATAGTTTATTTGAAAATGCTCTTGGTAGCACAGTTTTTATGGCAAAGGTCCATATTTTTATATAATTTTGCTATTATTAATTTTCAAATAAACTATAGGAATAGGAGTAATCTATTAGTTTTTCTAAAAATACCTCGTTACCGATGTAAGTATATCTTTCCCTAGTTAAAAAATTCGAGTTTTTATTTTCATAATATAAATAAATGACCGGTTAACAATCACATTCTTTTAAATAGTACATTTGACATTGAAGTAGGTATTTTCTCCATATTGCCAAACAGGAACAGATGGTTTACTTGTAATTTGAATTATATTATATAAATCTCACTGAATTTCTCTATAATTCTCATAGCAATATGTACACAAAACACTTATCCAATAATATATATAACCATGTAAAAATAACATTTCAAGAACGAGAAAATTTATAAAACCGGTCCTGTCTGAACAGATCTAGGAAAATCAAATAGGTTTGTCAAAGTTTTGTTCTTAATTTCAAATTAGAAATTGTGCGTCTCACTCACTTATAACTAATAACAAAGTGCAGATTATCGGTGTTCACGTATTACAGAACACACAAACTAAAAATCAGTGTAGCCAAAACATAAATTTACCTAACATGGCGACAAGCTTGAATGGGGTAATTTTTTTGTATTGACAGCATACGCCAAGTGGTATCTAGACTTTCTGAGGGCTATGTGTTTACTACACTTACGGATTTGAGTTAAAATAATGTAACTTATATTTCTCTAAAATTGTGTGTCTTAAAAATTTTAGCTCCTAGGTAAAAATGAATACGTTATTTGAATTCAGGACATCAAATTGATATAGAATCAGCTCAAAAAACGTCGACACCAAAATAGCTGTTCTCCTGTGTATCTACTCTACAAGTTAAATTATTTATAAACAGTTCACTCTATCGCGTTTAAACAAGAATAACTTTTTTGTAGGAAAAACTATGGACATTTGTTTCTTCCAACCAATTTTTGTGAATAGATATTTTCAAAAAAATAGGGTTAATAATACCCAACCCACCCCCTTAAACTACCCATATTTTCAGATGATATAATGAATGAATGAATCCGTTTATTTAGCCATTGCTATTATATATAAATATTTGTTTTTAATTTACATATTTTTTTATATAATATACACAATTGTTTAATTTGATTCTCTAAGATATTTGCATAATTTTTTGTTAAACAAATTCAAATTGCTAGAGTCTTTTATTTCTTTTGGCAGATTATTAAAAAGATGTATTCCATTAATTAGCAACGATCCCATTAAGAAAGTTTTATTTGAAAAATTTATGTTGAAATTTTCATCGGATCTTAAATGTCGAGAATGTAAGTGTTGCCGCGTAACTAGTAACTCACTTAGATATTTCGGTGTTAATTGATGCATCATTTTATAGATTACAACGAGGGTTGCCTTTTTAATATTCTGTTCAATAGAAAGCCAATTTAGGGTTTGTAGCATATTTTTGATTGGAGTGTAAATATTACATTTTAGAACAACTCTCATACATTTGTTTTGGAGTACCTGAAGTCTGCTTACTTGTTCTTTATTACATGAAAGTAAAAGTGACATACAAAAGTTAAAGTGAGGATATACAATTGTGATATAAACAAGATTTCTACTCCATTGAGACAAATTTGAAGCTATTCTTCTAAAGAACCCTATTTTCTTCCCTAATTTCCTACATAAGTAGTCTGCATGACTGTTGAAAGTCAATTGAGGATCTAAAATAACTCCTAGGTATTTAATCGTATATACTTGTTCGATGGCAATATTGTTTATACAGATGATAAAATTTCGCTCCGCAAAATTGTTACAGGTCGATTTAGATCCCATTGCCATTGGTTTTATTTGTATTTAGTTTTAATTTGTTGATACACAACCAGTCATACAGAATACTTAGCTCACTGTTTAAGGTGCGAACAGCTTCTTCAAAATTAGTAGCCGCGACAGATATGAGTGTGTCATCCGCAAATAAACTTACAAAAGATTGTTGTAACGCGTCCTTTATGAACAATAAAGGGCCCAGGACACTGCCTTGTGGTACACCGAAATTACATTCCGTTCCATTGGACACACTGTTGCCTACTCTAGTTTGGTGGTATCGGCCTTGAAGGTAGTTGTGGATTAATTTTATGGCATCTGATTTTATACCATATTTCTGTAGTTTGTAGAGTAGCAGTTTCCGATCAATCGTTTCAAAAGCACGCTTTAAATCCACAAATACACTCAAAATGAATGACCATCACGAAAACCAGACTGCCCTGAGTACAAAATATTGTTTCTTTCAAAGAATAGCTTCAATTGATCTCTTAACACAATTTCAATAATTTTATCTATAGTTGGTAGTAAATTAATTGGCCTAAATTGTTCTGGCAGGGTTGGCGACGGAACTTTAGCTATTGGCGCGATTACACTAATTTTGAGATCCGAAGGGATTCGTCCACTAGTTATCACTGTATTTACAATATTTAGCAAGGGATATCCAACTACACAAAATAGGTCTTTAAAAAGTTTTGGACTTAAAAAACCGTCACTCGAACTTTTATTCTTTAGGCTGCTCACTATTTTTTGTAACTGGCTAAAAGTGATTTCTTGAAATTTTGCTAATTGTTCTTTCTGTACTTCAAGGTCATTTCCAAATTGCAGTAAGCCTTTATCTTCTATACTCTCAGCTAGATCACGAATGCTATCACTGTAATATTTATTAAAGTTTTCTTCAGGTGGTCCGGAATTGCCTTCAAAATTGATTTTATCTATTGGCAGATCTTCTTTCTTCTGTCCAAATAACTGTTTTATTGTTTGCCACATCTTTTTGCTATCTCCTTTGTATTTGTCAATTTTGTCTTCGTAGAATAATTTCTTTTCGCGGCGTAATACACTGACTGCCTGGTTCCTCTTGTTTTTATAATCATTCCAATCCTTCTGAGTACCTGTAAACTTAAATCTATTGTACGCTGCGTGTCGTAATTTTTGTGCCTGTGTAACACGTATATTGATCCATGGTGTCTGATTGCATTTAATTTTATTAATGGGGCTAATTTTATAGAGAGAGTCTCGAACATTATTTGAAAAATTATTATATAACACCTCGACATCCGTTGATGTTGTTTCCCAATGCTTTCCTATCAAGTCCAAAATAATTTTATGTATATTTTCCTCATTAATATTCCTTCTCCAGATAAATTTGTCCACAGATGTATGATTTAAGCCAGGTACATTTATTCCTATTACATCATGGTCTGATATTTTAGGAAAGTTTCTAGGGAGTTCAGCCACGGTGAAATTATTAGTTATGATGTAGTCGACGAGAGTAGCCGATGTTGGAGTAATGCATGTTGGATTTTCAATAATTTGTTTAAATCCGGAGTCAATTATGATATTTTTTATTTTATTAGATGTACTGGTATTTGATTTAAAATCTATGTTAAAGTCTCCCAAAATAATAGTTTCATCGTCGTTAATAAAATCGTTTTTAAAAAGAGCTTCAAAGTAATTTAAAAAATCATGAACATTTCCGTTAGGAGAACGATATACTGCTCCAATAATCAACACTTTTCTATTTATTGTAATTTTAATAATTAATGCCCAATAATTTAAAGTAATTGCAACACTATGTAGAATAGAGAAGTTTACATTTTCATTTAAGTAAATGTTGCACCCCCCTGTATGATGACTCTTTGATTCAACTACAATGTGGTTATAATTTAATATTTTATACTCACTTTCATCTATGTCGTCAGTGATATGTGTCTCTGTAACAGTTGCTAGTAAAGGCTTCTCGGTAAAAAGAAGTGTACCTAGCTCATCAATGTGTGACGTTAATCCTTGGATATTAAGGCAAATTATTTTTTGGGTTCTGGTATAGGTTTTTGATGGTTGCTATATATATTGAGTTTTTGAGTTGGCTTGATCAATTGCTCTTTTATAACATGCACATTATTTGTCAAAAACACAGTGATCGAACTTTATGCCTGGAATTTTAAGAATATCATGTGCGTGTTTATAGTTTGTACATATTTTACTTGAATACTGACACTCTGAGCTTTTGTGGTTGCCATTACATTCAGGACAAACTATTCTGTTTGAGGTACAATGTTCTGCTTTGTGATTATAACGCCAGCATTTAAAACATCGACATATACCAACATATTCATATACATATATTATATTGTAGTTACGTTTGTTTTTGGGAATATATTTTTTTATGAAGGTTAATTCTAGAGTGGTTTCTTCAGAAAAATTTTGTTTTCTAATACAATTTAAAAATTAATTTTCATCATCTAATTCCGTTTCTTTTACATCGACGATTAAAATTTTTGGTTTCACTATTTGGTCTATATGGTCTAACAGATGAAGAATCTGGGGATGAGGAGGATTATTTCGATATAAATCGATTACCAGGACGATATCTATTCGCATGGCTAAAATTTTATTGCACAACAACCAAAAAAGAGATAATGATATTAATGATGATAATGGTGTTAACAAAGAAGGTCAGTCAAGTACTACAACTCACATTAAGTTGGACAAAAAAATTACCTGGATATCTGGAGTTTTTTGAGTTCCGTCAAAATATAATAATAAAAAAGGACAATAATATGAGCCCAATTGAAATACTTAGATATTTTTTCACGAAAATGTGATAAATATGCTAGTAGATATATCAATGAGATATGTTTCTTCTAAAAGTGTAGCTAATATGACTGTAATTAAGGATAAATTAAAATGTTTCTTGGGTATTTTACTAGTGTCTGGCTACAATTAACATCCAGGCAAACGATTTTATTAAGATATACATTTATGGTGCGTATAATAGTAAAATAGCTAATGATAGGTAAATTGTATTAATGACAACATTTATGTGAAAATGAGGAGCACCATTGTGCTTATCCGGAAAATGAGGAATAACACCGGCCTTTATCTCTACTGGCCTCTATTGATACAACTAAAAAGAAACTTTTTAAAATATTTTATTCCGGAAAAGTACTTAAATTAGAATGAATCCATGGTGAAATATTATAGTTGCAAACAGTTTATCCGAGGTAAGCATATCAGATTCGGATTCAAACTGTGTTGCATCAATATTGCTTCAGGGTACTTATTGAATTTTGTAATGTAATGCATCAAGGTAAAAAATCAAATTCTACTGATGTGGATATACAAATTTAAAAAAATTAACTGTTTCTTTTTTCTATATGCTCGATGAAATTAAAAAAAAAACATTTCTATTCTGACAATCTGTTTATCAGCATTACTCTACTAAAATATTTGAGATTAAAAGGAAAAATTATCAGACAGAATAGGGTGCCAAAGACCTGATCATTTACATCTACAAAAGTTTTTAGTAAAACGGGATGCAAAGGAGATTATATTTCTGTAATTTAAAGGGCAGACGCGAATTGAGAACCAAAATGAAAATATTAAGAAGGGTTTATTTTTGTACCTGAAAATATGACACGAATTGAGGACCAGGCTTCTGAGAAATAATTATAGTAAGTGCACCGAATTGCGGATTAGGGATTAAGGTTGTAATGATGATTCATTGCGTTAACGAGCATTTTATTACTTTACTTTCGAAATTCTAATATATATTTGAAGTGAGTGTTTTGTGTTTAGTTTATTTTGAGCAGTCTTGTAAAAATGAGTGAAATTAAAATGATCTTAAGGGAAAAGGGAAAGTCGTTACTTGTGTGGGATGATTATAAGTTTCGTGAAAAAAAGGTTCTTAAAAGTGGTGAAAAGTTTTGGACTTGTACTGTAAGTAAATGTAACGCAAAAGTATTTACGCTAGGTTCAAATAATATAATTTCTCGAAAAGAAACAGTGCACAATCATGAAAATGACATAAAGAAATTAAATAGACAAATTTTGAGTGTAGCAAGCAAACGGAAAGCTGTAGAAGATATCATACATCGAAAATCATACACTCTGTTTTAAGGGAAAACAGTGATACAATGGACGCTTTGACAAGAAAAGACATTACATACATAAGAAATAATATGTATTACAAAAGACGTCAAGTCCAAGCACGTTTACCAAGCAATGTATCAGATGTTTTCGATATTTTACCAACATTAAATTTGACAACAATTAAAAATGAACCATTTCTCTTGGCCACTGATAATATTAACAATATTGTAGTATTTTCGTGCTATACTAATTTAAAATTTTTGTGTAGTAGTGACAAAGTGTATCTTGATGGAACATTTCGATATTGTACGAAACATTTTTTACAGTTGTTCACACTTCATATCGTAGAAAACGGCCATTATATACCAGTAGCTTTTTGTTTATTACCGAATAAACTTCGTTTAACATACGAAAGACTTTTCGTTATTCTTAAAGAAAAGTGTAATGCTAATTTAATATTTGTTCCAAAAATTATTGTAGCTGATTATGCACTAGCTATTCACAAAGCAATTTCTGCGCAATGGCCCACCACAACGATCATTGGATGTAGGTTTCATCTTGGCCAAGCTTGGTACAGAAAAATACAGAGTTTGGGATTGGCTAAAGAATACCAAGATGAAAAAAGTGCAACTGGAAAATGGATGAGGTATCTTTTTGGATTGTCTTTTTTAAAACCCGAAGAAGTTGGAGAATGTTTTGCTTTGGATTTGGCTGAATTTCAGCCCGATCATATGCATAAAGCTGTGGTAAATTTAGCTGACTATTTAGTAAAGAATTATATTGAAGAAAATTCTTTATTTCCACCAACAATTTGGGCTGAAGCTGTTGTAACTACAGAAAATTCTACCAATGCATGCGAGTCCTTTCATTCTAGATTTAATTCAAATTTCTATTCAATGCACCCTTCATTGTATTTATTTGTAAATGTTTTGAACAATTTTCAAACAGATACTTATATTCGTATTAACAGCCTTAAGGAGTCTGTTAAATGTAACAACAAAATTGTTAGACGAAGATTAAATATGTTAACTTCAAAAATGTTAGAATATAAAAATGGTTCTATAAAACGAATAGATTTTGTAAAATTCGCATCAAATTATCATAAAGTGTATTAAATGTAAATAATATGTATATGTTTAAAAAATTAATTATAAATTGTAAATTGTGCAATAAATATCTATTTTTATCTGAATTCGTACTTTTCTTCAAATTTTGCAAATCCATCAGAAGACAAATAATAATATTATAAATGGGTATAGTGATAAGATACTTCAATTATTGAGAAGTTTGTTCCTCAATTCGTGTCATATTTCCAGGTACAAAAATCTCTCTCAGTAATCTAGTTAACGCAATGAACCCTCATTACCACCTTAATCCCTAATCCTTAGTACGGTCCGCAATTCGGTGCACTTATTTGGTCTGTGCAGGTAGTGGTCCTCAATTCGAGAACACCGAATTTAAAGAAGTAATGGTATTATATTCAGAAGGTGGTTGGACAATAATGCAATGACGATTGCTTTAAATACTTATAAGGCTCAGCTTATTTCTTAAGCAAAAACAAAACTACATTTAAGACGTTTTGCCATGAATGAGTATAATAATGGCTAAAACTGACCTAACAGACAAAGATTTTTTTTTTATTTATTTAACAGAAAACAAACAGGTTTTATAACCTCATTACATGTTCTCCTAAGAAAAATGAAACTACAACTAAATTCATTTACCAAATGCTCCCAATAAAGTTAATATAAAAGAGGAAAGAAATAAAAAATATATACGAGTATAAGTACAAAAACAAAAATAATTTACGAAACTTATAACTACTTGCACCTGCCAATGCTCCATTAGAATTAAAAATAGTATATAAATAAGAATGTTAAAATAAAAAATATTCATTGAATTAATCAAAATCTGGAAAATCTTAAAATAATCAATATAAATTAGGTAAGCATGTTTCACAATGAATCTTTTTTTTTATATATATAATATTTAAATCTCTATGTAAATTCTAATTTTAATAGGTGGGATTTGAAAGTTTTAAGTGATGTTTTAAATAAATCCAGATTTAAAGATGTATTGTGGTTATTATATATGCAGCAGATATTATCCAATAGCAGCATGTGTTTTGGTATAAAGAAAAGTTTGTTTTTAGGCCGAACGTCATGACCTGGGATATAAAATTTAATTTCAGATAGTAAAAATTCACAATTTATTTTATTATTTAGCAGTTTATACAAAAACAATAACTTATGGTTAATTCTTCGTTTTTCCAATTTGACTAATTTAAAATCCTTTCTTATTATTTCGTAAGAGGTTTGGTCAGGTGAACGACCGAATTTTTTATAGTGAAGATAGGCAATAAATTTATTTTGGACAGTCTCAAGAAGTTTCTTCAAGTTTAATATCCCAGGATCCCAGATGTCGTGTTGGTAGGTAATATTTACGTGGTTGGCTGATGTAGCGGTTGTTAACCCTTGGATTATTCATCAAAAATATGTTGGAACAAAAATATCACAACTGGACTTCAGACGTGAAATTGCAAATGTATATCTAGCACCTCAAGTGGGATTAAAACCAGCTATATAAAGAAATAGTATTTCCTTGAACAGAGTTAGTGATGATTGAAGATACGATAAAAAAAATAATCTTTTGATACCCACCCAGACAGAAAAAAAAAGATGATCTGTTGAAGGATGCTTGTCAATTATCCGTACAATATGTAGAAAATGTAAGGTAAGTAATTCTCCGAAACAGGCTGTGTGATTTCATAAATAACTTTTTTGAAAATAATAAAAATGTTGGTTTAATTTTGAAAACAAACTTATTAGGGATTAAATGGGTAAATTGAGAAAACATTTTAAATTATAGACAACTTGGGTGAATCTTATTGGTTGGTAAAATATCAAAGTTACTAATGTGAATGATTGTTTAGATAAAACGATAAAATGCAAGTATAGCTGCAAAGATGTGGCCGACATAAACCTTACACTTTTTAAGTCATATGGCAACTTAGGAATTATTGAGCAACGACATTACCTAATAGGACTTTTACAACTCTTATATGTGCATAGACGTCGTCATGGTACATACATTGAGTCATCTGAAATCAGGAAATAATGCTCTGTGAGTTTAACAGTGCCAGACGGCAACGGGAATTTAAAAAGAGTATGAAGAAATCTTCATTTTCTAGCAGTCCACAAAAAAATTATACACTTGTAAAGAAAAAGAGAAACGTTGCAATAACATTTAAAGTAGGACATGAGGATATCAAAACGTTTAAGTACATGTTAGGAATCCCATTAATTCCTTTACGAGGAAGGAAAGCCACTACAACAGACAAAAATGTATCAACGATTATTTGAGCCCTGATTTAAATGTGAATAGGCTCTTTCAGGCCTAAAAAGTCAAATACTGGAGATAGAATTATGTGCATGTGGCATGAACGACAGTCAGACAGAATGGTATCATGTCTATTACAAGCTTTAAATACATGGCTTGTTTCTACTTGCAAGCGAAATCTTTATGTATGGAGTGACAATTGCGCAAGACAGTTAAAAACCATTATACATATTCCTTATATTTTCGAGAGTTTTTGACAGAACAGAATATAAGTTTGACTTGTCCGGCCACAGCTTATCTGTAGCAGATCGAGACTTAGCTCTTATAAAGAAACACATGAAGATGTTAAGAAAATAACAACCTCTGCAGAACCTTCCAGGCCCTACAAGATACTGGATATGGGTGAACGAAAGATATTTTACTTTGGCAAAGTATCCTCAAAATACATTGATACATCAAAGAGTGGTATTGTCCAAACATAGAGACGTAGCTATTTTATCATAGATTAATTCATGATTGGTGATATTATAAATGTTTAATTTTCAAGGCTGCTTTTTGAATGACGCAAATAAAAAATTATCCAAAATTCTTTTGTACTTTTAAAAATCAAAATATTGTTTCCAAACCTGTTCGAGTAGAAAACAAAAAAAAAACAAATTTAAAAAATGTCAATTAACAGTTTATTGATTTTAAATATCAATTAATGTTCCGTTTTAATTATGTGCAATTTATTGCATTACATACAATTTTTTTAACAACATTGATTAAAAGATTCTCTGAGAAACATAATAACGGCAGCTGATATCTTATACTAGAACTCAAATTACAATTATACCGGTTTGTCAGAAGATAAATAATTCTGTTACGAGATTGACTTAAACATTTTATAAGGCGGATTCAATTCGAAAGACAAATATACTGAAGTGTATAAACTATACAGTAATATGAAAATACATATTGTACATTACATATGTAAAGTATATTCTTTCATTAAAATACATTATAAGTTTACAATAGTTATTGGTTTTATTTAACTATCAGCTCAATTATTTAAGCACAAAAGTGAATTATTAACGGTTTTCTTGTTGTTATGAACTCAAACAACCTTTTTTAATTCTTATCGAGAATTCGGAAATTTTGATAATCTGGACAAGGTCTGGTCACAATTAATCCGGATTATTAACGCTCTACTGTATTGTCATGAAATTCCTAAGCCGGCCCTGTCTAAAGCAGCTTGTAATAAATTGTAAATTGTAATAAATAAATTAGAATTGTTAGTTAGTGTCTAAGTATTTTATAAATTAATTAGTACGTCTTAAATAAATTATAAATAGGGTGTTTTAAATAAATTAGACTATCGTCACAGTATTGACTCTTATGCCCTTTTGTGTCCTATAGAAAACAAGAAATACGGTGAAAATTGTTAAACGTTGGGCAACAATTGAATACAGATGAAATAATAACAATAATAATAAAAACAGATGATTTTGGAGGAATTTATTTCAGATAACTTTTATTGGTACAAATCAAGTAAACAAAAACACAAGGTTAATAAAAAGCTAAATGGGGTATTATAAAATTACCAAATAAAACATATCTGCAAGAGAGTCATACAAACGTTTCGAAAGCAATTAAACCTCCCACTTGTCACCAGATAACAAAACCCTGGATACAACTGGATATTCTCCACTTTCCAGCAGTACAATTGTAAAGGGCGGGCAAAAAAGTGACGTGCCATTTTTGCAGTCAAGTGATATCTTCTAGGTATAAAGTGTTAGGTACCCAAAAAATATGCAATGGATTTGCTTTGAATCCGAATAGCGTCAAAAAATAACAGAAACCAATATAAGGTTATGCTTTAGAGTTTCTGCAAATTATGTACCTGTAAAACAGTTTTAATACACAGAAATGAATAAAGGAATATCAAAAATATAAATACACTTAAGATTTAAAAAATATATAGTTACCCACGCCAGGAAACAAAAACACGTGCACACTAGAATTTAGATAAATGATGAACAGATGAACAACGAACATCGTTAAAACGCAGAAAGGATTATTTTTTAATATGTTACAGGTGACATAATGCTCAAAAGAGGCGGATATATAATTATAAATAAATGTATTACGTTTTTAATTTATATAAACCTAAACGTATATTTATTTCTACTTTCTATAAATAAATTAGCAAACTGGAAATATGTGAGAAGGTAAATTAGATCTAAACGTAGATGAATTTACCGTAGTACTAAATACAAAGAAGGTTGTACAATAAAGTCATTTGTGTTTTTTTTTTTGGGTTTTAGGCAACCAGCGTTCAACCAAAAATGTTTGAACAATAAAATGATACTGCATTTTCATACATGGCAAAAAGCAAATAGTAGGAGAGCCCACTGAAAATTTCGGCCGTCATCTGATAACGACATGAAATATGCTACAAAAGCATGTAACAGCCAATGACATATATAGATTAATAGACTGCTCATCCATATATAAACAAGACGACGAAAAGCTGGTCATATTGCTTGGCTCGCCGAGTGCTCACCAGGCAGAATCGGTCTGGCCCAAATGAGTTTAAAACTCATATTTCATCAAAGTAGGAATTGAATTAAAAAAAAATTATCTGTATGTTTATTTCAAGACAGGAGCTTGCGTTAGATATTTTAAAAAAGGATTTTGAGTCATAACGTCTAGTTTCCCAATTTTCAAAACATTTTAAGAGATCTAATCAATTTTGAAGATAGATATAAACAATTTTACACTAATGTGTATATAACTAACTTTAGACCACGACCACTGTATAGTGGCACTATTCGGACACTTGATTATTCTTTTAAAATTTATTTCGCATTATAAAAGCAGATATTATGCAAAAATTAAATGAACTTTTTAAAGATTTTACTAAAAGTTAGTAGCTTTTTCACATTCTAAAGTTTGTTCCCTTTAGACAATTAAGGATTATTTTGGCGGTGAATGTGAATGATTTGATGAATAATAATAAGATTCCACCAGTGGAAATCTGATCAACATCATAGTAAAATGAACAAATGAACTAGGTACAAAGTGCAATCTTAGTTGACGTCAAGATCCGTTTAGCATCGGTAAGGGGGAAAGAAAGATTCTGACTTACAATCACAAAAAGAACGTACAACTAAGCTTAGTCGATGTAAGTTAGCTCAGTGGTAAAAAGAAAGCGACTATTAATAAAAAGAAAAGTAATCCAGCTAAAACAAGAATTATGGCTACTGTCTTTAATAATGATATGTTGCCAGTACTAGTAAAATGTTAAGTGTTGAGTTATCTTCTTCAGGCAATGGATGTACGTATGCATAATTTAAAATGTTTGGTTAATTATTATTATGTTTAATGTGTTTTTGCAGTTAATGAACATATATCTACTACTGAAGCAGATAATGAAGATTTGTGTGCTGCTGAAGAGCTTTGCTTGATTTACAGAACTTCGTTTAGAAGCAGAAAATTGGGATCGATTGTTCAACATAAGTGAAGAGTGGTGATTTAGTTGTTCCGTTTTCAAACAGAATTGTCAGTGCTAAAGAACTATCTACTTTAATAGGATTGCAATCCTTCCAGTTATTAGCCACCATTGTGGAATTTCTAAAGAATAGGAAAAAGAGAGATCAGTTATGTCTGTAAAGGATCAAGTTATATTTACTTTTATGAAGTTGAAAACTGATATGCAAGATATAATGTCTTATCCATTTTATTTGGAGTGAATGAAACTTTTTATGATTAAATTTTTTAACATTTTTTAATAAAACTGGTAGAAGTTCTTAGTATGGTATAATTCGGCCTTCAAAACAAGAAATATTAAATATTGTGCCTCTATGTAAGTAAGAGTACTACTTGATTGTACCAAAATCCCAATACAGCAAGCCAAATGTCTCTGTTGTAGGCTAAAAAATTACTCTGACTACAAAAAGAGGCATACTATTAAAATATTGACTGGAGTGTCACCTACTGGTCTCATTACTTACAAAAGTGAAGCATATGGTGGTAGAACTTCAGAAATAGACATTTTTTAACAAAGTTCAATACTTGAAGTGTGTGAATCATTTCTCGATAGTAAAATGTTTAACAAAGGTTTTCTTATTGGAAACATAACAGAAGCTGAAGGTATACAAATTATACAGCCTCCTTTCCGCAATAAAAAAAAATCAGTTCAGCCATCAAGAGGCTTTACTTAATGCCAAAATTGCCAGAGCTAGAATTCACATAGAAAGAACCTATCAAAGAATAAAAGTGTTTGTCTCTCTGTATTGGTACTTATGTCCGTTTTTCTTCTATTTATATTGTTTTTATTATACGATACTTCTCTGTATCTAACTAAATTTTAAAATGTACTTGTAAAGCCCAGATAGCTCTAACTCGGGCCTTTGAAAATAATAATATTTATGTAATTGTATTTACAATAAATACTTCATTATTAATATTATTATTATAATTAATTAATTATAATTCATAAAATTATTATAAACGTATTTACCTTGTATTGATACTTGCGTGAAAAATGAAATGTTACTTTTTATATTTCTGTAGCTGGTCTTACAATCCTTTATAGAGCAATTCACCATTTAAATTTAAAAACAAAACAAGTTTTTATACTCAAATAATTAAAAAAATTAAAACAGAACATAAGTAGGTATAATTAAAACTAAATAAAATAAACAACTTAACAAAATGTCCGACTGAATAATGACAATGAGAACAAAATCTCAACTAGACTAAACTTTCTTTAAAACCGGTCCTGTGAAAGTTTTGTTTACCAGTGAGCATTCAAAATTGAGACAAAACACAAACATTGCATGCACTAGACAAAGAGAAAACATCTCCCAGTTCGACCCGCTTTTCATCGTTTTATTTACGTATGGATAAGCAGTCTATTTAAACTATATATGTCATTGGTAACAGCATTGTAATTTACCAAATGGCACTTGTGACAATCACTATCCTGAGAAAAATGGTTGAAAAAACTCATTTTATATTAACAAAAAATCACATAAGACATGAGTGCGAGATTTTTTTGCCGTAATTTGGTGTTTAAAATATCTGAGCATTGTTATTATGAAAATAAAAGTTTGAGTTTATGCATTACATGTGTGGTTTGACTGACAGATGCCGAAATCTAGACGATTGTACCAAGAGCGCTTTCCTAATAGACTTATTCCTGATAAACAAAACTTTGAAAATGTTCATAGAAAGTTGACTGTAACAAGAGAACAAATAATTAATTAAAAAGGGGCCATTGGAAAGTAATAACTCCATAAATCGAAAAAACAGTTTCTAATTCAATTAATTGATGAAAATCCTGAAATTAGTACTAGAAAAATTAAAAATAATTTAAATATCTCGCACGTTCTACTTTAGAGAATTCTGCACGATTTTCTGTTGTACTGTTATACCCGTCTCATATTGAATGAATCCAGACGTTTCTTCTCCGAGACTTTCCTTTGCGAATTAATTGTTGTCAATATTTTTTGAAGAAAATTGCTCATAATTTTTCGTTTGAACATGAAATAATGTGGACAGATGAAACTAACTTTTCCAGAAACGCTATCGGAAGTTTTCACAATAATCAAATTTGGGCCCCCATGCAGTTGTAGAATTTCAACATCAAGAACAATTTTCGGTAATCAAACACATTTAAAATTTTGTGTTAAATATCTGGAACTGGTATTGAGTAATATTAGAGGGAAGGCTTCTATATACCCCCCATCCCCCCTGTGGGAATTTGTGAGTCACATATTTTTTGGTTAGTACTGCCATATAGTTTAAGGTTTTAGTTGTTTGCCTCATGCCAATTACAGCATAGCCCGGAAAAACATGGAAAACTACGGAAAACTAAACAAAGTACCTAAATTGTTATTAACCTTTTCCAGATAATTTTTGTTTCAGGTGAACTTTAATCACGTGTGATGAAAAGCCTTCAAGTCTAAAGCGGCGAGATGGAGCATTAACAATATCATAAGAGAAGAGATGCAGATGGGTGTCCTACAAAAACAGACTTTGGTGATCAAGGGTACGGCAAATAAACCTCCTAAGGTTGAGGCATGCATTTATATAATTAATGGCATGGCTTACTTTTAGGCTATCAGTAACATTCCAGAAATCTTTGATGAGCTCACCGAGATGATACTAAGTCGCTTTCCAAAATGCATATATATATAACCTTTTTATAACCTTTTTATAATCTTTTTATAACATTTTTATAACCTTTTTATAACCTTTTATAACCTTTTTATAACCTTTTTATAACCTTTTTATAATCTTTTTATAACCATTTTATAACCTTTTTATAACCTTTTTATAACCTTTTTATAACCTTTTTATAACCTTTTTATAACCTTTTTTTATAACCTTTTTATAACCTTTTTTATAACCTTCTTATAACCTTTTTATAACCTCTTTATAACCTCTTTATAACCTTTTTATACCCTTTTTATAACCTCTTTATAACCTCTTTATAACCTCTTTATAACCTTTTTATAACCTTTTTATAACCTTTTTATAACCTTTTCATAACCTTTTTATAACATTATTATAACATTATTATAACCTTTTTATGACCATTTCTTATAACCTTTTTATAACCTTTTTATAACCTTTTTATAACCTTTTATAACCCTTTTATAACCTTTTTATAACCTTTTTATAACCTTTTTATAACCTTTTTATAACCTTTTTATAACCTTTTTATAACCTTTTTATAACCTTTTTATAACATTTTTATAACCTTTTTATAACCTTTTTATAACATTTTTATAACCGTTTTATAAACCTTTTGTAACCTTTTTGTAACCTTTTGTGGTTTTTTGTAACTTTTTTAATATTTTTTATAAACTTATTAATAACCATGTATAATCTTTTTATAACCTATTCATTACCTTTTTTAATTACATTTTTATAACATTTATAACCTTTTTGATAACATTCTTATAACATAACATTTTTATAACACATTTTTATAACATTTATGTATTATTTTTATAACATTTTTACAAAATTTTTATAACATTTTTACAAAATTTTTATATCATTTTTTAAACCTTTTTATACCTTTTTCAAATCATTTTTATTGTCTTCTTTTAACCTTTTTTGCCCTTTTTATAACCTTTTTGTAACTTTCTTGACCTTTTGTATTTTTTGCAACCTTTTCGTCAATTTTTTGTAACATTTAATAATTTATTAGTTAGTTCCTGTCAAATATCAATGGCATAATATAAAGAGCACTCTTGACTCTTGTATTTGAATATAGAGCCCATAAATTAAATAAAAAAGAAATATGTAATTCCAAACTTTAACTCGAACCCTGGTCTATAATATCGATTTCCTAGCGTGTGAACTGGTTAGAAATTACCGTGTACTTGGTATGTTTAATAACATAATAATACTTGAAAAGGACTTAACTAAATCATTCATTAGGGTTAACACTTTTTTAAATGCATTTTAACATGGAACAGTCATTTTTTATGACCATGTTAAATTTTATACGTTTATAAAAAATAATTGTGCACGTGCATAGTGCAGAACTATATACAGTTTGTTAATGTAATTTATTGAATTAAATAACAGCTTGTAAATTTTAATCTAAGCTTTATTAAATTTTGATACACACTATTATCATAGGTCACCTCTCATTAATAGCCAAATGAATGGATATACCCAAAATATTGTGGATTTAAGATTAATAAATTATTCCACCGTTTTGTTAAACCCATTCACTGCTTGGTACTACTACGTAAATCCATTCTGCTATTTTTTTATATTAAGACACATAATATGATTATATTATACTTTTTATAGTCACAATGCACGTTTTACCATTGAAATAATATGAAAATGTTTTAAAAATATGATATTCAACGATTAATAAATATACAGTGTACAGAAAGTTCAAAACGGAGAATACGAAGAATACAGTAAATAAGGTGTAATAGGAACATGCACATAACAGATAAATATCGCTATTATTTCCTTTAGTTTAAAAATGGTTTACAGATAAATAACAAATGCTTTTGATTAAGATAAAAATTAAAAATTATTAGGAAAGTAATGTAGGTTTTGGTATATGAGTTAGACATCTCGCTATAATAATACAAACTGATTTAGACCTCAAAAAAAAGTATAATATTAAAATTTATTGACAGTCTTCTTCGTCAGTACTTGCCGTTGTCTTGTTTATTATTACATTTTTTTTAATTTTTATTTTTTTCGTTTCCATAAAAACTCCATGACCACGGTCGTCAAGGCTCGACCAATCAGGGCACACCTCAAAAGACGTCGAGCCGATATATCTACCTAAGGCTTAACAACGTTAGGACGATGACACACATACTTTGATTACTATACGGTGCAAGAGAGAGGTCCGACACGCCCAACATAGGGCGCGGCCATTTTGATGCCTTTACCACAGTTTATAGCTAAAGAATCAGTTCGCTCACTCTGTGTCGGCACTTTTGATCTCAATGTTCCAGTTTATATACTGCGCAACTCAGATATTACAATATATGACAACCGCCTATATTCAAACAGCAGTCTTCTGCGCATCCTGAATTTTTATCCCTGGAGTGGATGTTGTTTTGGAATATTCAACTGGTCCGAGTGAGCTAACTGATTCTTTAGCAATAAACTGTGCCTTTACTACTAGGTTAGGCAACACATATATTTCCTAAATGTTAAACTGGTAGTCTGTACATCCTGGTATTTAGACAATGAAAAGAGAACAACAAAGCACTAAAAATTAACATACAATCACCAATTAATTAAAAATAATCGTGTAAATCACGTCAAAAACACAAAAATGATATATAAATCCTCAAAACTTGTTCACTGACACTGACAGCAGCAAGCAAAATATTAAAAATATTACGCCAAGATATAGGCAACACGTAATAAGGCATCAAAAAGGCTTTTAAAAGGCACTCAGAAAGCTGCGCAGTGCGATCATTATCCGTATAGTAAGAGAAAATCAAAGTATGTGTAATGACATCAGTTACGACATTGACGCTTGACCAACCTCAAATACAAACAACTTAAAATTTTTAAAATAAAATGACAAATATGTCAAAACTAAAAAGGTAAGGTTATGTGGGGAACATGATGTCGCCACAAGTAACTTTAACTGACAAGTGACACAACCATTTATAAATAATAAATAGATACTTGTATAAAACATTTTAATATGTAGTTTTCTAATAGATTGGTTTACTTTTTATCATATTAAGAAAATTCAAAAACCATCTGCCAACAAAATGAAATAATAAGAGTGTCGACCATTATAAATATAGATTGAGGTTACAGGATTATGCCGTTTACTACTTTAATGCCAAACTAAAGACTGTACGAAGGAAACTCGTTCATCGAAATATTGATCTTATCATCGATTTTATCTCGATTTATGGGGCAATAATTTAAGATAATGGCACATACTTTGCCTGGGGTATTTCACACTGTATTATACTATGTATACTTATATATCATCATGTATGCAGAATTAAGTGATTTTTTGAATGGAATTATAATTATCTAAGAATATTACATTACATTTTTTTTATAAGCTATATAAAAATTTGTACCTACCTAAGTAAATCTAGTAGTTTCTTTGATTGTCAAAAATTAAAAGAATAATGGAGAGTCCTTTTTTAACTTATCTTAGATATTATCTTAATCAAAGAAAGTTAGAATTGGAAAGTGCAACATCAGGGTGGGGTATAGAAAAAAAAATATATAAAAATATAAAATATAAATAACAATAACAGCCACAATAATAAACGTTAAATTTACTAGGTTTAAAGAACGTTAAATCTATATACAGTGAGCACCATAAGTCTTACCCTCCCCTATCTAACTCATTACTGGAGTCTTGTTAGGAAAATCGCCGAGACACGTCGATTTTTGTTTTCTACAATGTACAATTTTGTATGAATAGTTTACCCTTAATTTCATCCCTTACTGGAGGGGAGCAACCCTTTCGAAAAATTTAAATGACATGGGGTGGTGAGTGATAGCTCATTTGAAAGAGTTTTATTCTCTATTCAACCGTGTAAACATTTTTGAAATTTTTGTAATGAGTTAGATAGGGGGGTAAGACTTATGGTGCTCACTGTATAGTCCAAGGTACTCAACATTTTTTTAGCGGTGGGTAATGCCCAAATTAGAATTTGACCTCTCTACTGTTAATATATCATAATTAGGTAACGCACTAATATTGTTAAAAAAAGGCGTACTAACGATATGTAATTTATGACTTAATAGAGAAAATATATTTTTTCTACTACCGTGCGTAAAGTACGTACTTTACGCACTCCACGAAGTGTGTAAAGTTGTACTTTTTTCACTAGTGCGTAAAGTAAAACTCTTTACGCACTAGTTAAAAAAGTAAAATATGACAAAATTTGTACATAACAACAAAATATAACGTTTTATTTTATATTAACATTTTTTTGCTATCTCCTTCTAAGACAAATAAATAAATTATTTTTGCTTATATCTATTTAGTGTCCAACAAATTATCAACAGTTTATTTTAATTATAATTTTCTCTAAATGTCATCGATTTAATTAAAAGTAAACATACAGTGGATGTCGATTTTGGTAAAAGTAAGTTGGCTGTGGCTGTGTGGTTAGAAGAACTGTCTCTAAACTTTTAATTAGTACCTACCTTATAACAGAACACGACAAAAGTATACTTAAGTTCAAGATTAGATTCTAAAGCCAATTTAGCATTTTTTTAAACTCAATCAAGTTTGAGAAGGTAAAAAGTTTTACTTTTTAATGTTTGTTTACTTAAATTCAAATTTTATTTGCAGTTTATTATATCTATCATAATCGATACGGATTCAAATTTATCTAGCGATAGCGAATTTGATAATACTCCCCCAGATATCTTATGCAGTGCACAAAAGGCCACTGAAAATTTATTGCCAGAAAAATCTGCATATACAGGGTGTTATTGAAATACACGTATATATTAAAACTGGGTATTGCGCAGATCCCCACTGAATGTAGAAAAATATTATTTTTTAAAAATACCCCTTATTAAGGGAGTTATTAATTTTTGAAAATTAATTCTAAAACAAACGTACTTCACTGATATGTTGAGGATGACCTATATAAATTAGGTTTATTTACCTATTTTAAACATCAACAGTAATTAATATGCAAGTTTTTGTCAGATGATAAGAAAACTAGTCTTGTAAGAAATAACCATGTTGCCACGATTTTCGAATTAATTTCTATTTCCGAAGACTGGTTTTTACTACCCTCGTTATCAAAAAACTAGAATATTTGATAAATGATTGTTTTTAAACTATAGATTATTAAAATTTTAGTTGATTTACGAATCTGGCTAACACGAGCGCGTCATTTCCAAGTTGGTAAAAAGTGTTGTTACGATTACTTTTAAATATTTTTTTACGATGCCACTATTTACGAATATTGAACTAACGGATATAGTGCTGGTTTATGGGGCAGCTGGAGAAAATTCTCGGCAATCACAAATCCTGTATCGCGAACGGTTTCCAAATCGGAGAATTCCGGACTGTCGTACGTTTATTTCAACTGTTCAGCATCTAAGAGACCATGGAAAATTTGAGAGTGTCAATGCAGATCGAGGGAGAACAAGAACACAAAGAACATTGGCGGCCGAAGAAGAAATATTGGAAGCTGTTGAAAACCGGCCTCAATTAAGTTGTAGAAGACTAGGTCTTGAAATTGGAGTGTCCTCATTTGTTGTGTGGCGGACACTTAAAGAACAAGGTTTACATCCTTATCACATCCAAAAAGTCTAGGCCTTATATCCAGGTGATGAAGAAAAGAGAGTGGAGTTTTGTGAATGGATGATTCAAAAATGTGTTGATATTCCTGATTTTCTAAAAATATTATTGTATACTGACGAGGCTTCATTCACTCGTGATGGCGTGTTCAATATGCACAATACGCATATTTGGAGTGATGGAAATCCTCACGCCATTAGGGAAACTGGGCATCAAAGAAAATTTTCAATAAATGTTTGGGCTGGCATAATAGATCAGTATTTAATCGGGCCTTATGTTCTCTCGAACAGATTAAATGGGCCAGGATATCTTCACTTTTTAGAAGATATTTTGCCAGTACTCCTAGAAGAGATGCCGTTACAATTAAGGCAACGCATGTGGTACCTACTAGATGGCGCTCCTCCTCACTTTGATTTAAACGTACGGCAGTTTTTGAACATTAGATTTCCTCAAAAGTGGATAGGCAGAAATGGACCTACTAAGTGGCCTCCGAGATCTCCGGACTTAAATCCATGCGATTTCTTTTTGTGGGGTCACATGAAACAACTGGTTTATAATGAACCTATTAATAGTGTTGAACAATTAACCAATAAAGTTAATGCGGTAGCCGAGGAACTACGACAAAATCCAAGACTAATTTCTAATGTTCAAAGTTCTTTGGAAAGACGATTGCAAGTGTGTGTAAATAATAATGGACGGCATTTTGAACAATTACTGTAATAAACTTTATTTTGAATTAATTGGTTTTGCTACGGCAACAGTGCAATTTCTATGGGTAAGTTCAATTTCGATTTATTTTACTTCTTTAAATATGGAAACTAGTAGGTCGGAAAAGGGGACTCTTCCCCAATATTTAAATTTTAGAATTTGAAGTTAAAATTGGTGCCAATCGTTTTTGGTCATTACATTCTATTCCCCATTTTAATATGTACGTGTATTTCAATAACACCCTGTATTTATCAGCAAAAATACAATGCATTTATAGAATGGTGTAGGAAGAATAAGGTGACAAAATATTCGGAAAACGTTATTTTAGCATTTCTCTGATGATTTGAAGAATTGCAAAGCTTCTACCCTATGGTCGATTTATTCTATGCTTAAAAGCATCTTAAAATATAAAAACAACGTTGATATTTCGAAATTCAACAAGTTAATAGCGTTTCTCAAACAAACAAAAATAAAGGTTATAAACCAAAAAAATCCAAAATTTTTGAACGAGAAGATCTAATTAATTTTCTGTTGAAAGCTCCAGATTCCAAGTTTTTAATGATCAAAGTAAGTAAATGCCTCAGTAAATGCTTGAATGCTCAGTATAAAATTAAAATATTCTGTAAAGTTTTGCAACGAGATGTGTGTTCGTATGGTGTGTTGCCTAACAAAATCAGTTGCTGTCCTAACAGGCCACCGGGGTTGTTAGGCAGCACATTATACCTAAAACTTTTATATTTTTTACAATAGCATTTATTTGGAGTTTTACATGCGCAACGTCAAGATATTTCCTAATGTTTAATAAATTATTTGTAACATTACAATATGTTATTTTTTAGATAGCTTTTATAATTGGAATTGCGGGAGCTTGTCGCCGGGAAGAATTATGTAAAATGACAATTAACGATGTGGAAGATAAACAAACAGTGTATATTGTCAAAGTATCAGAAACCAAAAATGGAATAGAACGCATTTTTTCAATTTTAAATCCAAATAATTCTGCAGTTGATTATTTATCTTTCATAAAAAAATATACCTCATTAAGACCATCAAATATAAATTGTAACAGATTTTTTTTAAAATTCGCAAATGGAAAATATTCTAAACAGCCTGTAGGGATAAATACTTTTGGTAAAATGCCAAGTGTTATAGCAACGTGTCTAAACTTGCCCAATCCAACGGCTTTTACAGGACCCTGCTTTAGGAGGTCTTCAGCCACTATGCTGGCAAATTCTGGAGGAGACCTTCTAACGGTCAAAAAACATGGAGGATGGAAATCATCTGCTGTTGCAGAAGGCTACGTAGACAGCACAATAACACAAAAAAACAAAATTTCTAATAAAATTTTGATGGATGACAGTATGCCATCCACTTCCAAACAAAGCTACAATTTTACCGTAGACAACTCTAATGAAGAATTAGTGGAACCACTCGACAGTGAAACTAGAGTTACACAAAATAATTCAACCTCTTTACTTGAAAAGGTCAAATCCATACCACTTGAAGCTCAAAATAGGGTTACAGAAGTAATATCACAACATTTTTCAAACTCTGTGCTGGAAAAGGCCAAAACCTTAAGTTTTAGTAATTGCAATAATTACACATTCAATATTATTATTCATAAGAGTTAAAAACCTATTTTTTTAAATATTTCTTCATTTGTTAGTCATTTTGTTCTGTAAGAATTATAAATTTGTAAAGTTCCAATAAATTTATTTTTGTTGCTGTGTACAATTTTTGGCACATTTTACTTTTTTTCACTAGTGCGTAAAGTAAAGTACTTTTTTTCACCAGTGAAAAAAAGTAACTTTTATATTTCTAATATTAGTATTACGGTAGTAGAAAAAATATTGTATGCCATTCGTGTGTAAAGTCCCTTTTTTGACTTTTGACTTTTTTCACATTCGTCAAAAAAGGGTACCTTTACACACTTGTTGCATAAATAACTATTTTAAATCATTTTCAGTTTTTTTTATATTTGTCCAGGTATTATCAGAGTAAACAATTGCCGTATTATCTGCAAAGCTTATCAATCCACCCGTACTTGAATAAGTAAGAATACTGTTGAGATAAATAATAAAGAGGATAGGACCTAGTACCTAGTGGAACACCAAATTTAATACATTTTCTTCCACTTAAAATGTTATTTTTTGCCGTTTGAGTTCTATTTAATAAATAATTTGCAAAAAGTTTATTTGATTCGTCGAATTCCTATATCATCCTGTGCCTCCAGCGATTGCGTATAAGAAACTGTATCGAATGCCTTAGCTAGATCCAGAAACACGCACAAGGTAGGTTTGCTAATTTTTAGAGAGTTTATAACTTCCTATAACAGTTTCCGAAATAACATCTGTTGTTCCCCTCTTGGAATCCAAACTGATATTGGTCAGTAATTAGAAAATTTTGTTTTTCTCCTTTTTTATAAATTGTTGTTATTGGTTTAGTTTGGAACTCTTGAGGGATATAAGTAGTTGTAAAAATTGAGCTAATTAAATGAACTAGAGAAGAAGCAATAACAGATGCAACATTTTTTAAGACTTCAGATATTATATCATACCATCAACATCTGCATCTTTTTTAGACGTATTAGATTTTATTAATTCAATAATTTTATGTTCTGTGATAGGTCCTAGAAAAAATGATGTTTGGCATGTTTTTGCACATTAGAAGGTGGCTTGATTTCATTATCGTATTTCTCATCAACATTATTAAATTTATCTGCAATTTCTTTATTATTTGTGGTCAATTTATTATTAGAATTTATAGTTTATTTTTATCGTTAGTAAATGAATTATTTGTTTATTTTCTACAGATTTTTTGAAGAATTCTTGTTATTATTAATATTTTTTTATAATACCTATATTTTGTTATTTCAATTATTTTTTCTAATTTACTATTAAAATCATTTGTTGGGTCGGTTCGATATTCTTTGTATATATTTTTATTTTTCATTTATAGAATTTATTAAGCCGTTCGTGATTTAACTCTTACGATTAATATTACTATGCTTATTTTAGTATTTTTGTGTTTTTCTATGAACAAATTTAATATATTATATCATTAATGTTATTAAATTCATTCCAGTTATATTTCTCTAGATCATTTTTTTATTGAATTACGAGGACAGTTCACGAATTATTGCAAATGCAGTGTCATGCAGGATTCTAACTTAAATTTTACCACATATAGACAAAATTTCATCATTATTTAGGTTCTCAAAAAGGAACAGAACTAAAGATAAAGTGATGAAGGATTCAAAATGCTTGATAGTATAAAATAAATGTATAAATAATCTTTAAAAATGTATAAACAAAAACAATTGGAAGATCAAAATCAGCAAGGATTACATGATTACAAGAAAAAGAAATTATTTTTGAAACTTTATCTGACCAAGAATAGGTTGTTTTTTTTATGTTGTTTTATGTTTATTCAATAAAATTATTATCTAATAACCCAAACCCTAACCCAATAAACTCTTAAATTAACCAACCTCCGACAACGTCACACCAGTAAGGTCAGTTTCGTACGATAAAATTATGAGAAAAAAGAAAGACCATTTCTACAGCATTGTAAAATTTTATTTTGGTCGTCTGGCAACACTGGTGATGAAGCAGGAGAGTAGGAGAGTATAGAAACGCTCTCAAGAGTTCGTGAATAGGGTACTTGTAACAACGCCGCGTCAATTCTTTTCAAACTTCATATTGTTAAAAAGAAAAAATCACGTCGGCGCCTAGGGAGTACAATCATCGTTATTTTACTGCCGATTCACCTAGGAAAAATTTTTAATTAATACGACGTGTCCTGGGGAACTAGAATCCCCAACTAGTCTTACTGGCTATGCCGACAGTAAATTAAGAATGGTTCTAATTAATATTCGATCAATACGGAATAAGACTGATGAATTGTATTTGTTTTTGGAAGAGTTAGGGTTTCCCCAAATAGTTGCTATTACAGAACACTGGTTACAAGTTGGTGAACCAGTTTTTGTCGAAAAATATACTATCGTCAGCAGATATGATAGAAGTAATACAGACCATGGTGGAACTCTAATTTTATCCTTAGACAAGGACTTTTCTGCTGTATCTAAATACGACTTTCTACAAGCTGAAAATTTCTTCGAATTTTCCATTGTAAACAACAAAAACATTGATTTGTTTATTATTTGTATTTATAGAACACCTAAATCAAATGTTCACCTCTTTCTAGAGAATCTTCTTAATCTACTTGACGCATTGCCTATAAAAAGTAAGAAAATTTTATGCGGCGATTTTAATATTGACTTTGCTAATGTATGTGCTACTCAAAAGTCTTTGATTAATATTTTTGAATCATTCAGTCTCACTATGCACGTAAATTCTCCAACTAGAATCACAGAAACAACATCTACAATTATAGATTACGTAGTCTCTGATTTTAAACCCGTTGATGTAGAGCACCAAGTAATTAGCTCAGGTCTCTCAGACCACGAAGCAGTATTTGCCAAATTTTTGATACCCCGTACAGCTCCAAAAAAAGTCCGTCAGCTAGGTAGAATTTTCTCTAAGCATAATTTAAAAAATTTCTATAATTTATGTCTAACTACTGATTGGGATGGTCTTTCTGAAGATATTGACTCTAAATTTTTAGACTTCTTAAATAAAATAATTATGTGTTTCAATACAGCTTTTCCCCTTCGCCCCATTAAAACTAAATGTCATAAATCTTGGACAACTAAAGGAATAAGAACATCATCTAAAAATATGAGGTCACTCGTATATTAAAAAGTACACAGATAATCCCCTAATATTAAACTATATCAACAACTACAGAATATTGTATCGGAAAATCACCAAATCTGCTAAGAAAAACTATTACAAAAATCGCATCGCAAGAGCTAAAAACTCCTCCAAAGAAACCTGGTCTATAATAAATGACTTAAGGAATAAAACCCGTTCTTCAAACAGTGTAAATCCTAGCCCAGATGAACTAAACAATTATTTCGTAAATGTAAGTAAAAATATCAAATCTAACATAGCTCCGAGTCAGGATGCTCTCTCCTTCCTCCTACCTACTAAAAGGATCACTGAAAGTTTCTTCCTAAGACCAGTAGACAAGCATGAACTAGTGCAAACCATAAACAACATCCAAAATAAATTTTC
This sequence comes from Psylliodes chrysocephalus, assembly GCA_927349885.1. Classification (NCBI taxonomy): domain Eukaryota; kingdom Metazoa; phylum Arthropoda; class Insecta; order Coleoptera; family Chrysomelidae; genus Psylliodes; species Psylliodes chrysocephalus. Next base: position 75,279,663 of record OV651816.1, on the reverse strand, counting down.
CTGTGGAATTGATGGCCTGTCCACCAAAATATTTCTAAATATACCGGATGTAGTAATCAACATTTTAACTTCACTGATTAATAAATCCTTTGAAATTGGTCTCTTTCCTAACTGTCTTAAAACAGCTATAATAATCCCACTTCATAAAGGTGGCGACAAAACCAAAACCTGTAACTATAGACCTATCGCGTTATTGCCTACCTTATCGAAGATAGTAGAACGGCTAATGAAAAACCGTCTTTTGCCCTTTCTTTTCAAGCATAACATCCTCACAGCTCATCAGTATGGCTTTCTACCTAAAAAATGCACTAGCGACGCAATGTTTTCCGTTCTTAATGAAATATACACATCACTTAATGATAAACTTTTCACCGCTTCAGTATTTTGTGACTTCGCAAAGGCCTTCGATTGTGTAAATCATGATATTTTAATTAATAAGTTACAAATTTATGGCATACGGGGTTCTCCTTTACAATGGTTTAAAACTTACCTAGAAAATAGAAATCAACAGGTGCGGGCGAATGGTGAGGATTCTACAAATCTAGCAATAAGCAGTGGAGTAACTCAAGGATCAGTATTAGGTCCAATTTTGTTTTTATTATTCATCAACGACATCACAGACTTAAGAATAAGTGGTAGAATTACTTTATTTGCTGATGACACCAGTGTAACCTGGAATAATTCTAACATGTAGACATTACAATTTATCATAAGTGAAGATCTAGTGACTATTAAGTCCTGGTCTGATTCGAATGGACTTTGTTTCAACACCAGTAAAACTGTAGCATTGTCTTACAGAGGTACTTTACAACCTATAACTTTAAACAATAATCTGATCCAAACGGTGACTTCAATCAAGTTTTTAGGTCTTTATATAGACGATTCTCTAAAATGGTCTGCTCATATAGATACCTTAGCAAAAAAATTATCCTCCGCATGTTTTGCCATTCAATCGGTTTCTAAAGAGCTGACTCCTTCTACTGCATTAATAACCTACTTTTCCTTATTCGAATCTCACCTTCGCTATGGTTTACCTTTCTGGGGTTCTTGTAGCTTATACCTTTTCGAATCTATTTTTAAACTGCAAAAAAGATCAATCCGCTATGTATTTGGTTTAAGTAGTAGGACACATTGCGAAAATTACTTCAAAAATTTCAAAATTCTAACCCTTCCTGCTCTATTTATTTTTGAATCCGTCTGCTTAGTTCGCAAGCACATTCAAAATTTATCCGAAAGACCGACTCGTAGATATCCTACAAGAAATTTAGAGACTGACGTTTATTTAACAATGCCCACTTCTGACCTATTAAAACATTCCATTACCTACAATGCCAAAAAATTATATAATAACCTTCCGATGCAATTAAAATCTATAAATACATACGATAAGTTCCGAAGACTGGCTAAAGCTTTTCTTCTAGAAAGACCATATTACACAGTAGCAGAATTTTATAACGTACCTTAGACATTTGAGTTCCACATACAATGGCATTAATTAAATAATTAAATATTAAAGTTTAAATTTAAATTTAAAAATTAAATTAGAATAATTATAATGACGGATATTGCATATCCATTGCAATTGTTATTCCTATTTTGTCTGTTTGTTTCTGTTTGTTTTTTCTGCTGTTTAGTTATTTTTTATAATATGTTTAGTATTTAAGTTACACGCTTTGTCTATAAAATTTTTGTAAATTTTTTTACGACAATAAAGCATATCTCTCTCTCTCTCTATCGTCGCCTGCAGGACCGGCGCACCTGGAAATCTCCCAGTTTCCCGGTGGGACCCTCCGCCCCTGAACCAATAAGTCTCTCAATCTGCAATAAAAAGTTTATTCCCGAAGGGAGTTCCAAACTTGTTACAAACATTTTCTAATACGCATGCGTGAGTAGAATAATGTTCGGAATGACGTCTAAATAAATGTATACGTTAAAAAAATTAACGTTGCTGAGTGTTTTAACTAATTACAGGTTATTCGATTATATTTATTAAAAAAGAAGATTTTGAGGTTATACTTTATGATCAATTTAAAATTGCACAAATAAATACTACCCTCCTTATAATATTTTTTGCTGTTATATTGCTGTGTAAGATTTTAATCAAAATTAAAGCTAATAGGCTCTCACAAAAGAAACCAAAAATCCAATTAAAAACGTAAAAGTTCGTATTTTATTTAGGAACTAATAGAAATAATAACAAACATGTTATGAACAAGTTTTTAATCTTGCGAAAACACCAAACAAGTTCAATTTGTTTGAAAATTTGCTCTGCTGGAACAGTTATTTTGTACTGCGCATACTCAATATGTTAGGAACTCGCTTCGGGAACAAACCTAAAAAGTCGCTATTTTCCATTCAATTTTCAAGTAAATATCCACAAATTTTTCTTCTCATAATTTTTTTTCAATAAGCCAACAATTCGTTGAACTCGAACCGTGCAAAATACGCGGATCTTATCAAGATAAACCAGATTTTTTTCAAGTCTGAAACTTTCCGAACAGTAGAGTAGGCGTGAAAGGTTTTAAATCACAACCAGTTTTGCTGGTTGTCATGTGAGTTGATAAATAAAAGAAAACACAAAAATTATCTTTGTATACCTCACAATTACCGTTAGTTTAATAATATTATGTAAAGTGATTATTGCAGAATTAATGTTCAAAGACTACAAATACGAAATAATGAATATATAGTGGTTTATTAACAATTTTTTTAACAAATTTAATTTTAGAAAGTTGTTAAAATTTTCATTGAATTGCCCTAAATTACGCGCGTGTTGTTAAGAATCTATTTTCCGCATCAAATATGTCAGATACACTATTTTGATTTATGTAATGTCTATATTTGTAGTAAAAACTGTTTGATGATTATATTGTTAACATTAATACCTAGATCCTAGATATTTATTTTTACCAATTATTAAAATAATTTTAAAGTAACTATATAACTATTTTGTTTATTCACATAAGCCTTCATGACTTATGTCGTTAAGTGTTCGATATTGGATTTCCCGACCCAGGTTCAATTCTTGATAAAAGTAATCTCTTATTTTTAAAATAAATATAAAAAATAAAAAATACGACTGAAGGTTTTTATTTATTTTAAATACATTTTATTTATCTTAATACAATAGTTCAGTCAACGAATGGTCCAAAAAAGGGGTGTATAGTGCGTGAGCAGTGTAAGCGATTCTTTTAGAAATTTGTTCAGGGTGCTTAGAGAGTGAAAATACTAAAAGTCCTGACGTCTTAGAGGTGAGCCAAAGATCCCCCTTCAATAATGTACGAGCCCCGTTCAGCTTCAGTTGGCCCACACATAAAATTAGTAATATTTTTGGATTTTTTTGCTCAAGGAGAAAACCAGCCTCTACAGTGTAATATTTAAGACAAAATATACTATTTACGGGAATATAGAAGATATCTGAGTTCAATGTATAGTGCTGTCTCACAAAAAATACATGGTTAAAAAAGTAGTATCCTTGCGTTCATTCTATTAATAGAGTTGATAAATTTGTTAACTCTATGATTCTATTACCCAAGTATTGCTAACGACGAGGGTTAAGGTGGCTATGAAAACAACACTTTTTTGACGGAAATGACAGTGACATAAGTTCCGATTGAAAAACAATTACTTAATAGTCCTATTTGTTGTCAATAATGGGGAGAGGAAAGGCAATTGATTAAAATATTCGATCAATTATCATTAATTTACACAAATCTGAAAAATCAAATGGCGAAATTGGAATATTACTCGGCTTATCCAGATACAGTGTTCGAAATATTGTTCAATTGTACAAATCAAACGGTTCAGGTGCCCAAAAGGCCCGATATGTGAAAAAGTCCAAATTAACAGACAATGATAGACGAGCTTTAGCCAGAATTATTAAGTCTAATAGGCGTGCTAACTACGGAGAGTTGATTGTACTCTGGAGTGAGGCCGTTGGAAGACGTGTTTGTAGGTCTACATGTCATGCAGAAGCCAGAAAACTAGGATTTGGTACATACAAGGTAAGTTTTCTGAGTTCAATCTAAAGGTTCAAAAGATAATAATCTTTTTCGTTTGCAAAGGCTAAAGAAAAACCGTTACTGACTCCAAAACAGAAGCGAGACAGGTTGAAACGGGCTAAAGATCATCGAAATTGGGATATGAAGAGGTGGAATATTATACATTGGAGTGACGAATCGCGATTTGAAGTGTGTGTCGGTGATAGCCGGAGCAGAGTTATCCGCCAGAAACATGAAACTTATCATCCTGATTGTCTTAAGCGCAAAGTTAAATTTCCATCTTCGGTAATGGTCTGGGGTTCAATGTCGTCTAGAGGGGTTGGAAAATTAAACTTTATCAACGGAATTGTAAACACAGAAAAATATTTAGACATTCTAGAGGACTCTTTGTTGCCTACTTTGGAAGAGAGTAGGATTTCTGGAAATGACTTCACCTTTCAGCAAGACGGTGCTGCCTGTCACACGTCCAAAAAATCCATGAAATGGCTTTCAGATCATGAAATACCACTCCTAAAATGGGTTTCCTCTAGTCCGGACCTTTCGCCTATCGAGACTTTGTGGCATGAAATGAAAAAGCGGTTAAGAGCCAATCCTGCCAGAACTGTTCCAGAACTCAAGCACAGGTTCCAGAATATTTGGGATAATTTCACTCCAGCGCAGTGTCAGGATTTAGTAAATACTATGCCGAGAAGAATTGAAGCAGTTATTAAAAATAAAGGGGACGTTACTCAGTGGTAGAATAAGATATCTTAGAGAAGACATTTCGCAGATGCAGCGCTCAATTACATTGATCTTGATTAAATCATTTATTATTTTCAATTTTTTTTTTTTAAATAAAACGAACATTGTTTATTAAGATTTATTTTAAATATTTACATCAGAGTTTTATTCATTAAAAATTTTTGTGTTTTACCACTCTAATGCGAGATATTTGTTCCTTACGGATACTAGTCTATCGTAATTTGGAGTAAGTTTTGAAGTGAAAATCCTCAGGATATCTCCCAAATGTTGGTTAGTAAGGGTAGACCTATTTGCAGTCTTATTCATATTCATAATAGAAAATGTCTGCTCGCAAATATAGGTACTACCAAAAAGACTTAATATTTCCCTGGCAGTATTGATTAATTTCGGAAATTTGCCTTTATCAAGGGTTTTATAGAACTCAAGCAAATTTACTTCACGATGTCGTACTTTGTAAATATTTGAGCACTGCAGGTCAATAAGTTGCAACTGAAAATTTGCATGCACTTTACTGGGATCAACAGAAAATGGATCTTCGATGAGTATAAATAAAATTTTGTCGTCATTAGGGAGAAAAGATCTTGATTCAAACTCTTCTTTAAGTGTAGCAATGCTGGCAGCAAATTTTTTTGAATAAGTTGATTTATTACCCAAAATGTTCTTTCGGCACACATGAAAATGAACCAAATCTGCTTTAAGCAAGTGATCATAAAAAAGATTAAGTTTTAGACAAAATGATTTGACTGCTTTATACATTTCGAACACCATCATATTTTTTCCTTGAAGAGTTTTGTTTAGTTCATTAATATGGTCCATAATATCTGTGATAAAGTACAAGGAAGAAGTCACAGAAGCCATAAAAAGAACTAATGGCTGTAAGGCGCCTGGTTTAGACAAAATTCCCAATTTTTGTTAAAGCAATTTACATCAATACATAACCACCTAGCGCGAGTATACAATTGCATTGTAGAAAATCCAGCATACACAATCCCCAACTAGTTTGCGGAAAGAGTCACGTACCTTATTCCTAAGAAGGGAGAATCTAAACACCCGAAAAACTATCGCCCAATTACATGATTGAATACTGTTTATAAAGTGTTCACTTCCCTAATTACATCGCGCCTAGGGAAACACGCTCAGGAAAACCATCTAATACCTCCGAAGCAGGAAGGGTGCAGAAAGAGTTTTCTGGGATATTACATGACGGTCATCAGCACAAAAAGCCTTTAAATATATGCTGGATTGACTATACGTAGGCGTTTGATAGCGTCCCACATTCTTGGTTAATCAAATCGTTGTAACTAGTAGGAGTTTCCCCAGGGACAATCGAATTATGTAATCGACTGATGGATTCCTGGAAGATCAAAATGCAAATAGGAAAAGTCCAAACATCTGACATACGTATTAAAAGAGGCATCTATCAAGGAGATAGTTTCTTGCTCCCTTATCCAGACTGATAAAAGATGTACTTCTAGGATATAAACTCGAAGGAGATAACACCATCATATCACATCTGCTCTATATGGATTATTTTAAGCGCCTGACAAATGTGCCACTGCAAGGAAAACTGGAACTCACAAACAACGTGAGACTTTAAGATGGAAGAACCTTTAGACAGCTGCAATAGAGGCAAGCATATAAGTACTTGGGAATATCAGAAGGAGAAGATATTGATTATGAGGGAATGAAAATCTCCCTGCAACAGGAATACACCAGTCGAGTGAGAAAAATTCTGGCAACTGAACTTACCAGCCATAACAAGATGACAGCTAATAATTCGCTGGCGATTCCCGTCCTGCAGTACAGCTTTGGTGTCATAAACCGGACCAAGGAAGATCTCCAAGTATTATATCGGAAGACGATGAAGCTGCTAACGCTATATCGCATGCTGCACCCTAGAGCAGATGTCGACAGGCTCTATACAAAGAGGATATTTGGAAGGCGAGTATTAGTCAGAATGGAGAGTGCTTATAATAGTACGATATGTGGCCTAGATGAGTAAATCAGGAACAAAAAATCGAGAGATCCACTGATTAATGTACTATACAAGCACATTTCAAAACTACACCCTCTTAAAAGTGTACTACAGAAAGCATGCAGTATAAGGAAAATGCTTGACGTACCACAGAATCCCGTGGAGATGCTAGAGGAGGATCCGCAGTATCAGCTAAATAGCAATATAAAAGAACGTATTGCATGAAAAACAGAATAGCTCTGGAAAGGAAAGCCTATGCATTGCCAGCTCTGTAAATAAATAGAGTCCATGGCAATAGACAAGAAACGTCTTATACTTGGATCCAGTATGGTGACCTCAAAGGTGAGATTACCAAGATTCAATCTTACCACGTTTCACCGTTGGTTTACTTACAATGCTGTAAACATTTACAATACTGTTCCATTGAAGGGAGGGATTTGTATATTTCACAATTCTAGAAGTATTAAGTCATTAGTTTTTATACATCCGATACATTTTACTCTCAATTAAATCCGAAATTTTGATTAAATATAAATAAGTTTTTAACACAATTTTGACATTAATGATTTACACAAATAATACGTTTGTGTCAACATCAAAGATCTAGAGCTAATTTTGAATAAATAATAAAGAAGTGTTGTAGACAACGGATGACATTGTTAGAGTTTTGTATTTACTTGTACCTGCAGTTTTTACGTAATTATTAATAAGAACTGAAGTTCTCAATCAAAGCGTCTTCTCATTCACAATTACTGACAGAAATTGTACATAACATTAAAGGAGTTTATTCTGGGCGGTCTTTATTAAATCAGAAACATGTGTTGAGATTTGTAAAGTTAAATGTGGATCTGTTTGTGTTTGAAATTAAACTTGATAGATTATCTTGCAGTAAATTGGCATTTCAAAAAAACCTGGTATATGATATATTTTAAAACTAAAAGTAAATATTGTTATAATTTGTATACTTTATTTTAAGAAGATATTTATAGTACGCAAATTACCTAATTTTTATCGAGATCATAAGCTAAATTCTACTTACCTTTTACTAGTCCTTTTTATATAACTTTTCATGCAGTTGATCTCTATCATTTCTTTTCTTTAATGTTTATATTTTTAATAAAAAGTATTAAAGAAATTGCACAGAATTTAAAAATATTTATTTCAACCTTCCGTAAAAAAAATCATTTCAATATCTCGGGAACCCTAAATACGGTATTAGGGTTTTCATATGAAAGATATTGTCGTGCGAGGGCCGGCCCGACCCTGATCTTTTTCTTACAAGCTGCCACGCCATCTGTGTTTCCATTGTCGCTACCGCCCGCCTCGCGACTGGAGATGTTACTACATTTTTCTTTCTACGCAGTCAGACCTGTAGAGGAAGGATTTTGCGAACTTCTGGACGAACTTTCAAGACAGGAATGGTTTTATCTGGACTATTACAATTCTAAAACAGCGATTATCAACGATGAGTGGGCCCCTACTAAAAGTAAGGAAGAACAAGAGAACGACCATTGTTGACCTAGGGGTTGAAATTGTATTTATTCAATAGAGGAAATTATTCTAAGAGAAGAAAGGCTTTTTCGTTGAACTAGGCAAGAAGTATCAAACATTTATCCAGTCGTTAAGTTATATTGGTCTCAGTAGGACTATTTTATCCTGAAAGAAGACTTATTAAAGCGAGTACTTAAAAATGTTGATGGTTTCGAAAATAGAAAACAGTTGGTAATTCCAAAGACTAGAATAGCCGAAGTACTTCGTCAGTTACACGACAGTCCATCAGGAGGACATCTTGGAGTTCGGAAAATTCTTCAGAGAGTTCATGAAAGGTTTTATTGGATGAATAATTCCGATGATGTGAAGGAGTGGTATAAGAAATATACCACCTGTGCTGTGAGTAAAGGAACCCATGAATCAGTGTAGCGTCGGTAGCCCATTTAGGAGGATTGCCTTTAATATTGCTGGACCATTCCCCTTTACCGAGGATGGTAAGAAATACATGATGGTGGTTATAGATTATTTTACAAAGTTGGCGGAAGTCTACGCCATTCCAAATCAAGAGTCTGCAACTGTTTTATGCATTTCTAGGCATAAAGAAAACCAGAACTAATAGACCAGGGCCGAAGCCTTCAAAAATGGTAAAAAATGAAAAAAAATTACAGTAGGATGAAACCCATTAGAAAAGCAGGGGAATATGATCAAAATGAAAGGAAAAATAAATTACGGTCGATCCGAGTTCGGGAAGTGGGAGGGGGTGAGTTTTTAAGGGTGAAAAATTGTTTATCTTGATTTCCGGCAAAACTACAAGTCCTATGGAAAAAAGTTAAATAGCAAAGTTGTAGGTCATAAAAAGATCTACAACTTTTGTATTTGCAATTTTTTCACATAACCTCAAAATTTAGGTGAAAAATTCAAAAAACCAAGTTTTTGGTTTTTTATTTATATCTTTTTCAAAAAAAAATTTTTTTCTACGAAATTTGGTGAAAACTTACCTTATTATGTCCCAAATATACTGTAATTTATTTGATTAAAAATATTTATTTTTTCGCCTCATTTTAACATAATATCAAAAAAGCACCCTAATTTTCAATCGAAAATTCTGACGTCAAAATTTCAGCTTTTTTCAAAAAGTTTGGGGGCTTTTTGTTCGTTGAAATATCTACTTTCTGATGGTGTAAAAAAAATATACATTACTATAGCAAATATTATTAGAAAATGCAAAAAATTAAAAAAACCTTAAATTCGAAAATTTTTTTTTAATCACTATGTACAATTTTGAGGTATTTATTAAAATTTACACTTTAATTACTCAAAAAACGTAAGATTTCATGTTTTGTTGATAAACGAAAAAATTGCAAATTAAAATATACTTCTATAATTAACAAAGAAATAAGTTAATAAAGTTAATATTTAATAAGACATCTACAATATTTTGAAAAAGTTGTAGAATCTTCTTTAAATAATATTTGTAGATGCCTATTTATTGCTGTTTTAAGATAATTTATATACCTGAGTGACCTTCGGTGAATTTTAGCCCATTGTAAGTTATTTCATTGAGAAGTGGGGACGGACCTTGGAGGGTCTGGATTTGCCGGAAAAGGAAAGAAAAGTATCGTTAATTCTATATTAGACGCGAAAAAAATTGTCAAATTTGGCCAATGTTTTTTACAAAAAAGATGAAAGTAAAGAAAATATAAAAAAAAATGGATTACAATTAATTAAATCTATTTATAAATGTAAAAAAGAAAAATTAACACTGAATCAATTAAGGTTTCAAAAATATCAATTGGCAAAAATTAAATCATCCTTCATTTTGGCAAACCTCCCACCCACAGAAGGAGCAGCAGAACAACATTGTTACAGAGCATATTATCAGCTTCAAACTTGGTTGGGTAACGAATTGACAGCAACAGATTGGGGCTGGAAGCAACATCAGCGTGGCATTATGCCCAAATTTACAGAAAAGGATTTAATTCCGGAAGTATTGCTCAAAACTATTTGCTGCAGCTGTGAAACTGGATGTAACAGTTTAAAATGTGGCTGCCGAAAACATGGTTTAAAATGCACAAATTTATGCACTAATTGTCATGGTTCTGAAAATTGCTCCAATATGGAAGAAAAAATCTACGAGGAAGTAAATGATTCAGATGAAATTGTGGATGAAGAACCAATGCAGACTGGAAATAACATTGGAGACGAAGATGATGTTCTTGAAGATTTCGACGATCAACTAGAGTTGGAAAGATTTGTCGAATCTGACGATGAATAAATGCCTCCAAAGAGACAAAAACTAATGAATAACTGATTAGAATTTCAGATAAGGTATTTATAAATAACAAGATTAACGTTTTTTAAAAAAAAATTAACGAATAACGTAATCAGAATTAAGTTTCTAAATTCAATAGTACGATTTACATGTATATTTATTTTGTATGAGATTTTATATGACATGAATGTAATTCGAGTAAAATAAATAAACTTTTTAACTAAAAAAAATTGCAGCAATCACATTTTTTTGATGAAATTGTACATAGTAATTAAAAAAAATTTCGAATTTGAGGTTTTTTCAATTTTTTGCATTTTCTAATAATATTTCCTATAGTAATGTATATTTTTTTTTACACCATCAGAAAGTAGATATTTTAACGAACAAAAAGCCCCCAAACTTTTTGAAAAAAGCTGAAATTTTGACGTCAGAATTTTCGATTGAAAATTAGGGTGCTTTTTTGATATTATGTTAAAATGAGGCGAAAAAATAAATATTTTTAATCAAATAAATTACAGTATATTTGGGACATAATAAGGTAAGTTTTCACCAAATTTCGTAGAAAAAAATTTTGTTTTGAAAAGATATAAAAAAAAACCAAAAACTTGGTTTTTTGAATTTTTCACCTAAATTTTGAGGTTATGTGAAAAAATTGCAAATACAAAAGTTGTAGATCTTTTTATGACCTACAACTTTGCCATTTAACTTTTTTCCATAGGACTTGTAGTTTTGCCGGAAATCAAGATAAACAATTTTTCACCCTTAAAAACTCACCCCCTCCCACTTCCCGAACTCGGATCGACCGTAATTTATTTTTCCTTTCATTTTGATCATATTCCCCTGCTTTTCTAATGGGTTTCATCCTACTGTAATTTTTTTTTGGTTTCAAAAATTATCGACCCTGGTCTATAAGGTATTGCACCTACAATCAGATGGAATGGTAGAGCGAATGAATACCTGTCAAAAGTAGTTCCGAATCATCAAGGAGATTTGGAATCAGTAGCTTTCGCTGATCGCAATGGCATATAGATCCGCTGCTAATGAATCAACAGGCAAAACACCAGTAAAAGTTCTGTTTGAGCGTTCAATGAGACTATCGTACGTTCTAGAGATTAGATGCCGACTTGGAGAAGACATAGACGGTTAAGATTATGTGAACCAGTTAAGAAAATAAATAGACGATATGCATGATTGGTTCGCTTACATCTTTAAATCGCTCTAGCGAGAATGAAGAAACGGTATGATACCCAAGTCACAAAAGGACATTTCAAGGAAGGCGATAACGTCTGGTTTCATAACTCAAAAAGACAAAAGGATTATTCTCCAAAGCTCCAAAGGTCTTGGGAAGGTTCGTACTTCATTAAAAATTAATGTTATTTACCGTATAAATAAAATCCTGAACGGTTAACCAAAGAAATCGGCTGGGGCCATTTGAAGGTGATCATAATAAGAAAAAAGAAGTAAACCAGCTCTTGAAACACCTGACCTTATCTTTGAAGAATTTGTTAATGTATATGTAGGTACCGGAAAAGCTAGATATGTTATTACAACCGAATAACAACAAGACCTGTTCACGATTCCTAAAGATCACTCGATGGTCCATAGCAACTCCGCCAGCATCAAAGACGATCGAGGCCTGGCATCTGTGTTCCAGAAGATGTTTGGAAGATTGCCAAAACTTACTAACCCCTGGAAACGCCTTGAAACTTTAATATGGATCGCGTTATCTTTGCTATTTGGTAACAAATAACACCTTCTAAGATCGATCTACTTATTTGTGATGTATGGGAAGCATGACTTAGTCTGAGGAAACAGGAGCATTAAAAACATAGTGAAAGTAATCTTCCAAGGCACTGGTTCAAATACTGGTTTTCAGCCATTCGCCCAGTGTTCAAGTTACAGTGAAGAGTCTCCCCTGTTACTTCCATGCAAATGGAAAAAGGACCAGTTGCAGACACAACCATCCTGTTTCAGTTCTAGAGGGTCTAATGTCATGCGAGGGTTGCTTTGACCCTGGCCTTCTCCTTACAAGCCGCCGCAGCGTCTTTATTTCTACTGTCACTAGCGCCTGCCTTAAGACTCAGTCCGACGCGAAGAATTTCTGGACTAGCATCGAACACTGTTGCATTTTAGATATAAGCGAATTATAAAATAAATAAGAACTGTGAAATATAAATAGTAATTAAGTACAAATAAATTAATTAGTAATTTTTGAATTAAATTAAACAATAGTTACAATATTTAAAAATATAACCTCTGCGTACAAATTATAAAATAAATAGAATATTTATACATCGTATTTGAACAATAATGATTTATTATTGTATGTTTTATTTATATCAGGTAATAATTTATATCGATAGTAGCTTAATATTGTAGGTGGAACATTTAACTGGTATCACACAACCATAATAATTTACCATTTGAATTAAATAACCTTTAATAATTTATATTACAGTTATTTATGACTAATTAAACGTATCTTAGTTGTAATCTAATGAGACATTAAGCGTGTAATGGAGACAGTGAAATCAGTTTATGAAATGGAATTATAAACAACGTTTAGATTTGATTTATTTTAGCAGATATCATCGGTACTGTCACATTTTTTTTCTAGAGGCGCGGTGAAGGATTTTGTGGTGCCACACAATACGTTAGAATGTGAATGGAAGTTTCGTCCTCTTCTCCATAAAATATGGTCTTACTATCTTTTACTAGTCCAAGTTTACCAAGGTGTATTTTGAGTCAGCAATAATTTGTAAGCTTTAGGTGAACTACTTTCTTTTGTGTCTATTTACCGTTTTCCCGTATTCAGGTTTTATCTTTGAATAATCGTCCTAGGGTAGCACCCATGCGTAGGTTTGATACACTTAGCATGAGTTTACTGATTCTTGTCGTCTTATTTGTTGCCAGTGAGTTTGGTTGTTGATCAGAGGTTTTGCTTATCCGAAATAGAGGTTCGAGTACTCTGAATGGTAGTTCTGATCCCTCTTTGAATAATTCATCAGCATTTTAATTTCCTTGGATACCTTTATGTCCTAGTACCCAAGCTAATTTAATCTTATTGTGGGTTGCCTGATCATGCAGAATTCCAAGGCAGTTCCAGATCAAGTTTTACTGGATTCTGTTTAAACCAAGGGCTTTTAAGACTGCTTTAGTGTATTATTTCAGTATGTAATTCAGTACTAGTTCTATTATTTTTAGTTTAAATTAATATTATTTAATAAATTATTAAGTATTAGTACTTTATCTGTTTTTTAAATAATTATGTACCTAGGTACTTATTTTGCATTTTTTAACAGTGTTTATCTATAAGAAGAGGGATTTTTTTTACTTTGAGCCAGTTGTTGCAAATTAGAGCTGTTTTTTGGGGTACTACATTACGTGAAGGTTGAGCGGGGCAATTTCTCAATCTTTCCTTATCCACTGCATTAACTTAAAGGTTAAATTAAAGTATAAATACCGCATTAGAAAGTAAGAACTGCGTTAGAGTCCAGATGAAAAAAAATTAAAGATTGTGTTACCTATAAGGTGACTCAATACATTTTTTTCAGAATATTGAAAGATTTACCTCGTTAATTATAAGGTGACAGATTTTTGTAAAATTTTGGAAAACGCAGTAAAAGATATCGACAGAGCAGATAAATTATTTTCTCTACAAGACAACTTCTATTCAGCTATACACTGTTACCTTTAAGGTAACTTATTTCGTTATATTTTTTAGTGTATCGAATGCTAATTGTTAACTATAAGGTAATTAAAAACACGTTTTAAAAGAGCTTAATTTTCTCCCCACTAGTGGTTTTATGTGTTGCATTTTTGAGGGATTGGATCTTTTGCGTGACTTGTCTTGGTGACAATTTCGGATTAAGAAATAGCGAGTTATTTAGTACCTCTGATTTAACTGTATAAAATGTTTGGTATACGACCTAAAGTATTGTGATTGTCGTTCTAGTTTTGTCGACGATATCGTTTTCTTTATTCTGAGGTCCCCACTGCGTAGATTTTAGCGATGATTATATTTAATTTTAGATGCTACGATTATCGGTTTTAATCGTGGATGAGACGCCCTAGAACTAATTTCTAGATCAGTATTTTCGACGCACCTCCATTCGTTGTATAGTAGTATTGGAGTCGTCCGGGGGAGAGTTACACCAGCATGGTTTGTTTACAGGTATCATTATGTTATTAATTAATTATATGTGCTTAAAAGGGGAACCATTCTTATTTGGGTAAAATGTAGTAAATTATAATTGTTAGGTTATGTGTATTTTTTCCATTTCATTGTCATTGCATTTCATTTTATTTTATAGTGCAATCAATTAGAATTACGGTCATAAACATAAATTATTGTAAAGTCAGCCAAAGCAACAAATAAATAAATAAGTTCTTCCGGTTTATGACCATAAGAATCAAGTGCAAAAGCCCTTCAGTACCTGTGGATTTAGGAAACCAATGACCTGCTAGCTTTGGGGGTTTATAAATTGTCTTTTCCGTTAATTTGGATGGTACACAGATATCTAAACATTATTTTATTTGTCGAGTCCTAATGTTAAGTAAATGACGGTAATAATATTTTATTTCATTCTGTAGAATGCAAAAATGAGTAAGTGAGTAATAGTCCAGGGAAGTTAGGAAAAATAGCGGAACTTTGCTCATACACCAGATATCGAGATGCGGTTTTCTGCATTGTGTTTAGGAAGGTCCAGGGAAAAAAGTTTACATGGTCTGGTTTGGCGCGTTTTTGGAAAAATGCCTTCTGGGCCGGAAAATGCATTTTCCAATTGCATCATAACCTGCACCATTATAGGAACGACTGGAATCTCAGAAAAATTGCTCGGAAATCATAACTCGGGGGGTTTTCGGGGCTGCCGAACTCGATTATGGTATTAGAATTACCCAGGGGTGGCTCTGTGAGGGTGCGCGGGGGGTGAATTGGGGAAGAAATGGCAGCGTGCATAGATAACTAAATAAAAAAAAAAACTATTAAAACACGAAATGTCAATTTTTTCTCTTTTACAACACAAAATATACAATACTGTTCAATCAAAATTTTCTCTTGGCAGCAGGTGGTTTTTGTAACGCGACAATTATGATACTTTGCATCTCATGAATTAAAGCTAATTCTCTTTCAATCTTAAGGTGATCACACCCCTTATAATTTTTGGACAAGAATATCTCAAAATATTTAAATTTTGGCAAAATAAATTAGGCAATAATATATTTTAATTTTTTAATTCCTTCCAGTTTCCGAAAAAAACTAAAATGGCTTTAATTTTGAAATATCATAATGAAAATAAATGCATACCTCGACAGCACTATTCTTAATATAATCCCCAAATTTAAGCTCCTAATGTCTTGTTAATGATTTCTTAAAATTCGCCAAAATTAGTGGCTAAAACGCCTCGTTAAGTGCTATCTTCTGGTATAAACTGGTGTAAATTGTTGCAAGAAACGAATAACAACAGAGTGTACAATACGATAGTTACAAGCGCGTTACACCAGAAGGCAGCCACTAATTTTGGCGAATTTTAAAAAATCATTACCAAGACATTAAGAGTTTAAATTTCGGGATTATATTAAGAATAGTGTTGTTGAGGAATGCATTTATTTTCATCATCATATTTAATTTTTTTATTCTCGGAAACTGAAGGGAATTAAAACTTTAAAATATAGGCATATCTAGTTAATATTACCTAATTTATTTTGCCAAAATTTTAATTTTTTAACAAAATTACTTTTTCAAATATCCTTGTCCAAAATTATAAAGGATGCTGCATTCACCTTAATATACCAACATACAGGGTCTTTAAAAATTCATGCGACAAATTTCAGGAGGTGATTGCTCGTATGAAATTAAGATGGGTTTTTCTCATGGTATAAAAAATGAAAGGTAGGATATCAACAGTGTTAAAAATAGGACGGTCACGCGCATAACGTCATGCGTAGAGTTTGTATAGGCGCGAATTTAAAAATACTGACGAAATGTGAGGAAAATATATGCTAATTACAGAAATTTGATGAATATTAAGGATAATATTTGAAAAATTACATGAAATATCTATGGATATTATTATGGGATAGTTGAAGAAAGAACTATGAAGGAACATAAATCCAACTACATAAAGAAATATTTTTTTGAACAGTTTTTTTTTTCCTTTTTTTTGTTCATACAAATTCTAAAGAATAGTTTTTATAACCAGGATAATGAAATAAAGGGTATCTTCGCAACTCGAAACTGGGGATTCTGGTAACAATATCCCATCTGGGTATGTTGAAAATTTTTATCTGATTAGGATTTGCAACTGGTTACTCATTTACCTGCATTAAATTACCCAATTGAATAAAAATAGGTTTAAATTTTTTTTATATATATATAATATAATGCTGACATTCATATAATATAATGCAAAACATAAAAAAATGTACCAAATTCAAATAACTGCTACATAAAATATGGTGGGTGCATATACAAAATTAAAATAAAATGCCGCTGCATTTTTCGTGGACCTAGTCGCTGACAGTTTTTTAATTCATTCATCAAGCACAAGTCGAAATTTTTTTTTTGTGACACAATTTCACTTTTGCTTATATTGCAAAATTTTTAGCCTTCAAAGGGTAGAGTCTCCAGTTTAGATGTTTCAAGTTGTGAATGAACCAATGTGATTCACACTGGTTCATTCACAACTTCACATTATGTAAAGTTTTGATTTGAGGTCCCTTTTATAATTGGAAGGTTGAAAGTGCTTGGAATTTATATGAAAATATATCTGCAATGTCACAAGCCACTGCAAGGGCTGCTCCATTTTGAATTTTCTTGAGAAGGAGGGTAGAATTGCCTATTTAGTATATTTTTTATAATAAAAGGCTCATGGATTTTAAGAATTTTAATCTAGGGAACAGCATGCTCTCCTGGGCCTCGGCTGCAGCCGCCCTTGGACCACTCCTCACTTTTGACTGAGCTCTTACTGTCGAAGAAAGCGAAAAACCATAATATCTTTCTTGAATACATCCGTACCGCAATTTTGCAATGTTTTTCACTAAAACCACTCGCAGAGAACAAAGTTTACAACATAATATAATACAAATATCTGTTTACTATCATATAAATCAGTATAAACGACTCACAAATTACTGCAACATGCGTCTGTCATATGATATTTATTTCGCGCCAACTCTACTAACTCTACGCATGACGTAAGCGCCGCCATGACACCATGCGCGATATCCCCCCCTGGGTTTTTCTTATAACAAAATTTCCTCAGCCCACCCCTTTCCGAGATATCACCCTTAAGAGGTGGTGACTAAAATTGAGTTTCTATTTTTTTTCTAAAATTTCAGTAAACCTAGAAACTTGAAATTCTGTAATTTTCGTGCACTCGCAAAGGACTAACCACGGTTATTTTTTCAATATTCCTGTTACATTATAGGGGGGTGAAATTAGCAACCCTTACTTTACTTCATATCAAAACTTTTTTCGAGATGAAGTTTTATGAAATAATTTTGTAATTTGAAATCCTTGTTTTATTTAAATTTTTTTTTAATTTTAAATATTTTTCCCAAAACCAATGCTTCATAGAAAAAAATACTGTTTTCCACTCAATTTATTAAAAAAAAAAAAAATGATAAATTAGGGTGTTAACTTTTTTTCTCTGAAGCTATTTGTTTTGGGAAAAACATTCAAGAATAAAAAAAAATTAAATAAAACAAGTATTTCAAGTTATAAGTTTATTTTATAAAAGTTCATCTCGAAAAAAGTTTTGATATGAAATAAAGTAAGTGTTGCTAATTTCACCCCCCTATAATGTAATAGAAATATTGAAAAAATACCCGTGGTTAGTCTTTTGCGATTACAGAATTTCAAGTTTCTAGCTTTACTGAAATTTTAGAAAAAAAATAAAAACTCAATTTTAGTCACTACCTTTTAAGGGTGATATCTCGAAAAGGGATGGGCCAAGGAAAGACCCATCTTAATTTCATACGAGTAATCACCTCCTGAATTTTGTCGCATGTATTTAGAAACTGTATGTTACACATTATTTTAAGCGGGCAAAATTCTTGACAATCTCTTTTCCCTAATTGGCGCATGTCGTATTTCTCTAGGATTTACTAACTCTGGCAGCAAACAATTAAAATAGAAATTTGTCAGCTGTGGTAGCATTTTTGCCTTCCAGAATTTTTCATTTCATAAATTAACTAAAAACTAAATTAAACAAAAACCTAACAACGCCTCAACAACAAACTAAGACGATCACAATAATTTCGCACCTCTTCAAAAACAACTACCTATTTTTCGACACAGGAATTAACAAATTTAATTAAACAGCAGCTACCCTTTTAACGACGGGCTTCATAGACTAGCAGCGTTGCCATATTCACTGGTATCATTGTTTAATAGAATTAGTATCGGAATGAAAACTATGTTAATCTTTGGTTCTGTTTAAAATTGGTAGTTTTAAAAAAAAAAAAAAGTTATTTAGAAAATAGTTAAGATATTTGTTATAGAATGACGCTAAAGAGCCAAAAAATTGAATTTGTTAAAAAGTTGAAAGTTTTTCGCGATTTAGCGTCATTCTTGGTTTATTTTTAGAACGATTGACCTGAACCATTTTTTTACAATTTTTTTTTAACTGCGTCAAATGTAAAATTGATTTTTGGCGAAGGAGCGCCCGTCATGTGTGCCCTTAAGTTGATTGAGAAGCAAATTAAATCCTATACACACACAGAAATGTTCGTGTTTAATTTCCTTTTCCAGTTAGAAATATTTACATTAATATTTGCCAAACTGTATAAAATATTAACGTGAAAATTTCATACCAATATTCTTCAACCAATCAAGTCAAGCCAGTTTTTATCCTTACTATGACAACAAGGAAGATTTTCAGAAATGTTTTTCATTCTTGGTACCCTAAACGTGATTACACTAAAAATCTTTCTGTCAAATGAACAGCTTTTATATTTATTATTGACTTTTACACTTGGAAAAGCTGTCAAATAATAAAAAATGTAGATACAGATCCCCTTCATACAATTAGCAATTCAACTATTTGAAATTTGAAAAATACACGTGCAAGTACATGTTTTAAAAAATAATCCCTTGTACACGCCGTGATTGTATAGAAAGTAGCTTTTTGTGGTCCATTTAAGAGTTATTGCTCTGGACGCTTGAATTTCGTTTCAGGGGAAATTTGCAGTAGGTATCTCCTCCAATACTCCCACCTCAAAAGATAGAAACCCTTGTCAGAGACATTCATTCAATTGCATCTGTAACTACCGTATAGGACACGGATATACAACTATTGTTTTGGGACGGACTCAGTATAATTTGAAAGATTTGATAGGCGGTGTATTGTGTTAGTGTTATTAAAAATTTGTATATTAAATATTGTGGAGATATTAAAAGCATGGGAAGAAGAAAGGATTCTTATGTTAAGAGAAAGAATTTTAAAACTACGGGCCTTAATTTAAATAGGGCTAAAGTAAAAACTTTTGTTCGGTCTATTTTAGATGGTATTTTAGATAAGAAACTAAATTAAGTACTTATTTATTGTTTCGGCCTTTAGTTGATGAAAATCCATTTTATCTTGAATGAGTAAAACCAAATTTGGTAGATTTTCACAAAACTTTTATTTTAAAAAATAAAAATTAAAAACACTACACATGACATGTTTCGAAGTACAACTTCTTTTTCAAATGTGACTAATTTACAATTCGGTATCCAATATATATGCGAAATAATTGAACAAACCATCCTAATATTACATTTACTATGGAAACAGAGAAGGATAATTCAATTAATTTTTTAGACCTAAATATTATTAAAATTAATAAAGGCCATAGTTTTGGGATATTTCATAAGCCATCACATACTGATATTACAATAAATAATAGTTCATCTCATCCATACAAATAAAAGCTGGCAGCATACAACAGTATGATCCATTAGATTAGTTAATATCCCCCTTACCAAAGAGAACTTCACAAAAGAATTAAATATCATTAAACAAATCGCAGTAAACAATAATTTTAATACAAAGTTAGTAGACAACATTTTAGCGAAAAAACTTTTTAAACATGCTATTCAACAAGTTTATCCCATAATTAAAGATCAAAATTGGAGATATAAGAGTCTTACATATATAGGAGCTCCTAGTGAAAAGGTATCATCATATTTAAAAAACCAAAATATTAACGTAGCTTTTAAAACCAATAATACGCTTGGGAAGTATATTAAAAACAATAAGGGTAAAATTAATCCTAATAATAAATCGGGGGTATATAAATTAAATTGTGGTAGTTGTCCAAAACTGTATATTGGTCAAACAGGCCGTACTTTCAAAAAGCGCTATTCCGAACATTATAATAGCTATACAAAAAACAAAAATAATTCTACTTACCTTAATCATATTTTAGCTGAAAATCATTCTTTTACCGACAACTTTGAAATTTTACATATAGAAAATAAGGGCAATCAACTAAACCATTTAGAAACACTTGAAATAAATAGATTTAAAAATTCAGATAACCTACTCAATGATCAATTAGATATTAATAACTGTTTTCTTAAGTTAAAAACAAAGTACTTTTCTTAAGTACTTTGTTTTGTTCAATTATTTCGCATATATATTGGATACCGAATTGTAAATTAGTCTCATTTGAAAAAGAAGTTGTACGAAACATGTCATGTGTAGTGTTTTTAATTTTTTATTTTTTAAAATAAAAGTTTTGTGAAAATCTACCAAATTTGGTTTTACTCATTCAAGATAAATTAAGTACATATAAAATATTTTTCCGAAGTTCCTATTACTTTCGTATTAATGAGAATTGATTTTTAAAATATTTAAAAGACTAAATTTGAGTCCGAAATAATTATTTTCAATTCTTGAGTAATTTGGATCATGAATTTTTGGTAAATTACTAAGTGTTTCTTTTTTCTTTTCTTTAAGATCGTGATGAATTTTCTACAACATCAATGGTATTACCAAATACAAGGCCAGTTACATATTACTGGCCGGAAAGGATGTATCTTTGGTGTTTGGACAGACCATAAACATCCACTCAAAGTAGAATACATACTAAAGAGACATGATTTCTGGCAAAACAAAATGGAACAAAAATTAAAAAGTTTTTTTATGAATTGTATATTACCAGAACTGGTAGATCCAAGACACGTAAGAGGGATGCCATTAAGGGAACCAGCTTATATTTTAGAAGCAATCAAAAATAAAAAACAAAACAAAAAAGAATTAAAAATAAAACAAAACTAGTTTGTTTTTAATTTATTAACGTCGGTTTAAAATGTGGTGTAACTCTTTTTCTTCCTTATATCATTTCCAAAAGTATTTTAAGTTTGATAGATTTGTTATTTCTTATTAAAATTTGATAAAGATTTCTTCATTTTTTTAAATAAACATTCATGAAGTACCCTTTAGCTTTTTATTAAAAACGTTTACATGATGGTTCCATCGTTTTAAAAAAAAGTTAATAAAATATATTTATTTTTGTGACTTCTAGAATTAAAAGAATTTGCTCGAAATTCACACATTTCGATTGTAATAGTAAACAGTGCAACAGCTCTTAACTAATTAACAATATTTCCTTTTAACAAACTGTGTAGGTATTTTATAATATAATATTTTAGGTATTTTATAATTATTATTTTTACTTAAACGAATGTAAAGAACCATTAATGGCATTGTTAATGATGGGTGAGTCCAGCACTGATAAAACTTGAAATACGCCAAACAAGTCTCGGGTAGTGCTTTGCAATAGTCGATTGAGAACGAGTCACGCCGAGCGATGCGTCGATGAAAATCCAATCGTAGAGAGAAGGGAGTCAAAATATTTAGTTTTATAGGTATTTCTGGGAATAACAACTTTCCGTATTTATATGATTACATCTTTATTTCAAATCCAATTTTAATTATTATTTTTTTATTCTCTTGAGAAAAGATGAAACTACATTTACATCGTTGTATTTGAAAAACAATGTATTTTTAATATAATAATTTGTCTAGTAAAGTTAGGTTCTTTTTAACAATTTTATTGAACTTATAGATTTTTTTCTGGTTGAACCGTTTATATTTTAATCAAAAGCGTCTGTAGGATTATAGTACAAGCCTTTATCTTTTTGCAAAAAAAAGTTTAATAAAATATATTCATTATTGTGCCGTCTAGAATAAAAACCAAATACTCGAAATTCACACATTTTGATTGCATTTGTGAGCAGTGCAATAGCTCTTAATAACAAAAATAAGGCTGTGAAAAAGCATACCTTTAATAATTGTTCCTTAATACCTCCCCTTTTTTACAAGTCAAATAATTAATAATTTTGGGACTTTCTACACAAAGAAGGTGGATGCAGATTATTTTGGGAGGGATAATTTTTCAAATTTCAATAAAAAAAAATTTGCAATCAATTTTTAATATAAATTTAAATAGTTGTTTGCCCGATCTCTATTCTAACGCCTGGACTCGGTAGAAGCATTATTTGAGACAAAATAAACTAGTTACAGACAATATTTTTTAAATTATATATAGAGCTTTAGAATTATCTCTGTCGCCAGCTTTGTCTAAGAATCTTCCAGCTCATTATTATAAAATAAATACCGAGTTCAGGAAATACTGTAATTGAATAATTTAGTTTAGGAGACACAATATTTTACCTACCATGGTCATAAATAATTTTAGATTTGTCTCATAACTCATAGAAAGCAACACCCACAGACACGTCTCACAGCGAACCGTTAAATTTGCCTGGCAAACTGTCAAACCTCTAAAATTATTATTTCGCGTAAAATGTCTTCTATTATTTTCCTAACGTAAGAACCGCAAAATAATAAAATGTATTAAAATAACTGTAGCAAGTGCAACAGTGGGTACGTATTACATCGTGATAATTGGAAGAGTGCCAAATAAATATCAACCACAAGAGTAAATGAATTAGAGATAAAATTTGCTTCCAAAACAACGTCAGATTGACTATAAACTAGATAATTTGATTGTGATCGGTGACATCTCTTCTGTAATAATATTCTAATTCATGTAACTGAAAATGAATAGTTATCGTGAAATGCCAAGAGCATCTGGTTTTCAAAAGAGAAAAAAACTTGAAAATATTTGCAAGAAAATAAAGATGACAACAATTATTATTATTATTATTATAAGCGAAACACCATTCACGACGTTACGAAGGCGTAGAAGGGCCACATAGTAAAAAAAAATATTTCGACTTTAAAGTCGAAATTCTACGAAGGCGTAGAAGGGCCACATATTAAAAAAAAAATATTTCGACTTTAAAGTCGAAATTCCGACTTCAAACTCGAAATTTTGACTTTAATCTCGAAATTTCGACTTTTTTCTCGAAATTTCGACTTTAATCTCGAAATTTCGACTTTAATCTCGAAATTTCGACTTTAATCTCGAAATTTCGACTTTATTCTTGAAATTTCGACTTTAATCTCGAAATTTCGACTTTAATCTCGAAATTTCGACTTTAATCTCGAAATTTCGACTTTATTCTCGAAATTTCGACTTTAATCTCGAAATTTCGACTTTAATCTCGAAATTTCGACTTTATTCTCGAAATTTCGATTTTAAACTCGGATCATTATAATAACGGGGTAGGTCTATTGTTTCTGGACTGATATTGTTTCATGTTAATCCAAATTATTGTTTTATTCCAAGAATACAATTTTAGTTCCTATTGTTTTAATTTTGTTTAAATATTCTATAGTTTGTTTTTTGGTTTTTAATAAAAATGTTACACAGAATTATAATTTTTATTTCCTTCAAACATTATAAGCAAATATACAAAATAACATGTTTAATATAGTAATACAATGTCAGTTATAAATATCTTTTAATATAGTTCGACTGCATCATACAGGTCACATTTATGTGACAATCCAATTTCAAGCATGATTATATTACATAAACGGTAAAAATCTTCATCACATGGGAATTTTAAAATTGTACATTCTGATGCAAGGGCATCTATAGCAAAAGTTGGTACTTCGAGCAGATAACTTTTTGTTTGAAACAACGTTGGCATTTCATACATAATACATGGTCTGCCAAATGGCATAATACTATTTCTTGAACTTCTTATTTTGTGAACATTCCACTCGAGCATAATGCGATCAAGGTCTCTCTAAAAAATAAAATTACAATAATATGGAAAGAGTAAACAACTTAAAAGAAGAGAAAAAAGTAAAGAGGCATATATAATTATTTCTTATTATTTAGAAAAATATTGTACTTTTTATTGTGATATAGTATTAAATTAGGCTAAAACTATGCCAGTTTGTAAAGTATTTGATTATTTTGTATTTACGTTTAATTTGGGAAAGTGACCAAGTGACCAAGTTTTTGGTTTACATTAATTTTTCTAGCGCTCTAATTTGTGGTCTTTGTTCAAATAACTATAAACATTATTGTTATGTCAAATAAATATTTTAAATTGTTTTTACCTGTACGAGGTTCATAAAACAATACTGAATTAATGATTTGTCCGTAAATCCTCCATCAAACAAGTTTTCTTCTTTAAGCATCTCAAATAAGTTCATCCAATATTGTGCATTATGTTTTCGAACTATTGACCACCAAGCCTCAATTCTTTGATTATGTGTACTTCTTCCATATAAAAATGGTGGCGTTGTTAAGATATATTCATTAAATAATTCATGTAAAGCTTTTTGAATACGTTCAGTTACAATATTTTCAGTGCCTTGATCACTTCTTACAGTTCTTGGACATCCACTAACCATTTTAATTGATTCCATGTAATAAATAAAAATAAATAAAAATAAATAAAAATAAATAAAAATAAATAAAAATAAATAAAAATAAATAAAAATAAATAAAAATAAATAAAAATAA
Organism: Psylliodes chrysocephalus; assembly: GCA_927349885.1. Lineage (NCBI taxonomy): Eukaryota > Metazoa > Arthropoda > Insecta > Coleoptera > Chrysomelidae > Psylliodes > Psylliodes chrysocephalus. The sequence goes on along the minus strand of OV651816.1, from coordinate 75,254,303 downwards.
ATAAAAATAAATAAAAATAAATAAAAATAAATAAAAATAAATAAAAATAAATAAAAATAAATAAAAATAAATAAAAAT